>OX402075.1:2190000-2763687 GCA_947859365.1 Archips crataeganus
ATTGTGTCGCTTTTATGTGCATGTCTCTGGTCACACCCACCAAAGATTTTATTATCTTTATTAATAAAAAAGTACACTAGATGGCGTTACAGACAACAAATCAGGTATTGTTCTACAATATGCTTTTAAAACCAACTTAATCTAGTAAAATTATAAAGATAAAAAAAACATATATCTATGGAGCATTGCGTCGTCTACAATCACCATCAGATGTACAAAGGCGAACTTATCCCTTAAAGGGATCTCTTCAAGTTAACCTTAATATATTAATATGTAATCATGTAGATTAGGCATTTTATTACTAAGTAACTAGGAGACTTTATACATCCCTTTGCTATATTTAAGGTCGTACATTATTAGCCTGCGTTTCCACCAGAGCTGTGCGAGGTAGCTAAACGGTGCGAGGCTGTGTAACGAGGCTGTGTAACGGTGTGAATGTTTCCACCAAAGATGTGCGAGGTAGCTGAACGGTGCGAGGATGCGTAGCGGGCTGCTTCAAATAAGCGGGCGGGGTGCGGTGAGGCGGGAGCGGAGCAACGCCGCCTAGCAAACCCATCCCTCGCAACACATTCCTCGCACACATCTTTCCCTTCTTATGTATGTACAAAAACCTCGCTCCGCTGAGCTGTTTCCACGAGAGCTGAGCAAGGATAGGTAAATGATGTGTTTCAATTGGTTCATGGAAAACACATCCCTCGCAACGCATCCTCGCACAGCTCCGGTGGACACGCAGCCTAAAGCTTAAACTTTGATACCTGATTTACACTCTCGCCTCGTCACCTCGCCTCGCGCCTCGCCTCGTCGTCTCGCTCCGGACGCGAGCCTCAAAATCAAGGCAAATCACGAGACGAGGCGCGAGGCGCGCCTGTTCACACTCTCGTCTCGTGGCTCGTCCAGCAGTTCGTCTCACCATTCGTACGCGAGTGTATACCAGGTATTATATTTTTATTGTTATTTTAATTTCTAGTCACAGGCGCGCGACGACGAAGTTCCCAAGATGATCCCAATCCGTATGGCCTATGGCCTATGGGAACGGAAGCGATACATGCCCTCGGTACCGCTCTGCTTTCAGAGCAGGACATGAGTGCGTGAGAGCTATTATTATCAAACGGGATTCGAGAGTACCGTTGGCACAACAGGTACTTGTAAATGATTAAATATAATTCCTCGAAATGAAGTAGTTGTTAACACTGGTAGGTTCAACGACCGCGCCGAGGACACGGCGCAATGGCGCTCATTGGGGGAGGCCTATGTCCAGCAGTGGACTGTTATAGGCCGATGATGATGATGATGATGATGATTAATTTGCTTATGGCACCTCCGGCAGCTAGTGATTGACATTTACTAGGTATAGTTGCTTACTTTTAGTAGCTTGTTCCTTCCAGTGTCGGGGGTCAGTAGCTTGACCGGACCTGCGTTTAGCCACGGCCATTGGGACTCGTCTTGATAGCAGTTATCCTGCTGCAAACAAATAAGAGGTTATAGGACTATATTTAAAAAAAAACCGGTTGTCTGTAAAGTCGGTTTACGGACGATAGTTTAACGTGACAACGTCATAACAAAACATTCAAAAAACAAAAATGAAACCAGGCGGTCACCCATCCAAGTACTGACCGCGCCCGACGTTGCTTAACCTCGGTGATCGGACGAGAACCGGTGTTTTGTCAAATATTTATTTATTAATTTATTTATTATGGTTTGCCAACAGGTAAAATACTATAAAACTTGCACTACAACATGTTAATAAAAAATGGAAGAGTATTCACCCAATTACAGACAAACACAGCATGCATTAAACATAAACATACGCATGTCGCCAAAGACAAATTACTACAAAACAACACTTACGACATGAGCTATTAACCATAAAAATATGAAGAGACAATATAATATATAAAAAACCTAAGTGAGAACAAAAGTGGTCCTACAACAGAACTATAACTACCTATTACAACCAGAAGCAGCGGCAAATAATATTGAACTAAATCGTGACCCAAGTAACCTGCTACAGTATTGAATATCTTGAAAACGGTGCATCCTACGGCAAAATCAATGAAATTTTCATCCCCCCTTCGATACCCCCGCACCCCACCATTAAAAACATTCAAAAAACAAATGAAACCCCCTTTAATACCGCCGCACCTCCCCCGCCGCCCCCCGCACCTTTCATTGTACATCCTGGCGTTCGCCGCTCTCTTGCAACTGGCCTTCACGGCTCATGTACTTACAACGTAACGTTACATTGAGTCATCCTTTTTCGTGTATGCAGCCGGCGTTCATCGATTTATTAGACGTTGTCACGTCAAAAAACTATATTTTTTTTAAATTGTAGTTATATTATGTATAGTATAAATCTTCCCAGGTGAATTTTTCACTTCGAGCCATTACATTAAATTTGAACCTTAAGAGGGTTTATAGCTGCTGAGCTGGCAACGTTGCATTTTTGTTAGTTTTCTCGATTATTCCATAAAAATTGAATGAAAGTTATTTTTTTTTGTATACAAATTGTTCTAATATATAAGTTAATGTGTCTACTGCAATAATAATTCGTGATAAGACTTTTATTTTCTTTAAAAACCGTTAGGTAATAATTTGTTCGTTTCTAAAGAAAATAAAAGTCTATCACGAATTATTATTGCAGTAGACACATTAACTTATATATTAGAACAATTTGTATACAAAACATTTTTAATTTTCATTCAATTTTTATGGAATAATCGAGAAAAACTAACAAAAATGCAACGTTGCCAGCTCAGCAGGTATAAACCCTCTTAATACTATGACGATACCGTTTGTTTTGAAAGATAAGGGCTCGAAGCGAATAATTCACCTGGGAAGATTTATACTATAACACCTTTAAATGACCTCACCTCGCTGAATATCCTGCGTCTCACTCGCTCGTAGTCCTTCTCCCTCTGTTCGAGCGACTTGCTGCGCTCCACGGCGCGGCTGTTCGAGCCCGAGTCATCAGGCGAATGCGTGTCACGCTTGAGGATGGATCTAGAACGATACGTCAAAAATTACTAGGGTTCCGTACCCAGAGGGTAAAAACGGGACCCTATTACTGAGACTCCGCTGTCCGTCCGTCTGTCACCAGGCTGTACCGTGAACCGTGATAGCTAACCGGTTGAAATTTTCACAGATGATGTATTTCGGTTGCCGCTATAACAACAAATACTAAAAAACAGAATAAAACAAATATTTAAGGGGCTCCCATAGTCCCATATAACAAACGTGATTTTTTTTCTCGTTTTTAGACCTTGAAATATTCACAGAAGATTTTTATTTATTTATTTATGTATGTATGTATGTATGTATGTATGTATGTATGTAAAACTCTTTATTGTACGTAAAACATGAAAATTAACAGTTAACAAGAGAAACAGATGTACAAAGGCGAACTTATCCCTTAAAGGGATCTCTTCCAGTTAACCTTTGAACGATTGACAGGACACCAGAGACAAGAGTAGGCATACAATGCAGAGTAAAAAGAGTCGAAATCAAAAGTAAACCCAAACCAATAAACTTAACATAATCAATACATAAACATACAAAGAATACACGCAAGTACACACTAATAATATATCATGAATACAGAAGACTAATACATATCATATCAACATAAATAGACTAACTACATAAAAATTACATAAATACATTAATATACGCATATACACTAAACAGAGAATACAATAGAGGTTGTCTCTATTTAAGAGGAACTGTGTACTGAGGAACTTTATTTATTTATTACTAGCCTTCCGTCCGCAGCTTCGCCCCCGATATATTAATTTTCCCGTAGTCCGACTCGCACTTGGCCGGTTTTTTTAATTTCTACAAGCTTTTACTCAAACATGTGACCCAGCAACCGTGTTGTGTAATATTACTCCAAGTATTTGGAGCCATTCAAACAGTAATTGAGATATTAACACAGAATGAGTAATAGTACTAGGTAATAACGGGCTAGTTTCCGCAACTCGACGTCTTTTACGCGCCTATTTTGCGTAAGAGTAATAGTACTAACGTACAGAAGGATCACTCTCGAACAAAAATCAACGTTAGGTATAAAAACTTGCCTACTCTTACTGCTTGCACGCGAAATTGAAACTTATCGTGTGATACGAGCGTTCATATTCCGTTGGACACCGCTGATCCGAAACCAAGGGCACAGGGTACCCACTCGCCGATATTTGATAGGTATATAAATCAAGAAAGATAACAGTGTGTATTAATTCAGTAAACTACCTTTTAACGCAACAGTATCTTTTATACGGATTATAAGATCGTTTAGAAGTCAGTTTGTTGCAAAAATCATAGAAAAATAATTACGCGCGACGCGGCTAGCGTGCGAACCGAATGCCGAGCGACAACCTACTGCCACACGCCTGCCCGGGAGGCGCGCCACACGAACGTACCTAAACCGCGGAGTAAACCCCCCTAACGATTGAAAAACGTCATTTTGATCACAATCACAAAATATTTTTAAACAATCCGGTTTAGGCTATGCGCTGATATAAAAGTCAGCCAGGACTTTGAATTTTATATATTATATTATATAGATATATTTTATATATTATATAAATAATTATACACCTGCAGCTGTGGTAAACCCCAGATGATGATGATGGGAGCCCCTTTTCTCCCATAATCTTTTTTATCCGAATTTTGAAAGTCAGAAATCGATGTCCATAATATTCTTGCTCATAAATATCGATGGACATAATTTTTTTAAAGCATATCGCTTAATAGTTCTAATTGCAATGATCCATAATCCTATTGATCATAACTTTAAAAAGTCTTAATATTGATATCAATAAAATTTAACGGAATATCGTTGATTATTCAGTAACATCGTAAGGCATATATCTTAAAGTAATAATTGTTTTCAGTCATAATTTTGCATTACCTAAAATGCACTAAGCATATACATCGAAATCTATAACATCTAAAGGAATATCGATAATTATTCAGAAACATGGTAAGGCATATCGCTGGCAGCGAGCGAGCGGAGACCTTTCAGGGCAGAAGCGACTCGGACAGGTTAGGTTCAGAAGGCTAAGGCGGGAGCGAAGCGTAGCGTAGCTCCCGCCTTAGCCTTCGATGTTAGGTATTTTTTTATGACAGCACAGAAAAGGATTATTACCTTTAATATTATGAAATGTCATACAACCATGACACTGAATGTTATTATAATAATAAATAATAAAGTTTATTTCTCTTAGTTAATAACAGTTTACATTACATTATACATCATTATTATATTACAAAGTAATATTATGCCTAAAATTAATTATGACCTGCGAAAAAAGACCATGCAATAATTATTATGAGTGACTTTATTACCTTTAACATTATGAAGAGTGATGCATTCATGACACTGAATGATATGACTTTACTTATTGTTCCTTACAATAATTATGACTTAAGAAAATCGTAACTCCAATTTATGTTGTTTAATATTATGACCTCCGATAATATGACGAAGAAAAATGATGACAGAAAACGTTATGGGCTTCAAAATTCGGAACTAAAATGTTATGGGAGTCATTATAGACCCGATGATGATGATGGGACTTACTTGGCGTTGATGCTGTCCTGATGCCGTACGGGGCTGGGCGGGAAGTTGACCGTGCACCACTGCTTGAAACTTGTGCACGGGATCCTGCCGCCACAAGTACCTGAAACAATAGTACATTATGCATCGAGGGCCGTGAGAAGGGGACTACTAACGAGAGTCTATTAGAAGCCCACGCCTACGTTTCTTCATACCAAACTTGTTAAAGTTGGCTTAGTAGCGACATCTCATGTCCGGGTGAGCGGGTAGTTCCGAAGGAGTGTTGACGTCTCTCGATGAGAGTATACCATAGATGGCGCTGTATCACTGCTTAATGTGATTATTTAGCAGACTGAGATGTGCGATGTATAGGAAAAAATTGTGTCTAAACTCCTGACCAGTGGCGGTGTTGGGGAATGACACGCGGCACGGAATGCCGAGGACCTGGGTTCGATTCCCAGCGTTGGTCTTTTTTCTGGGTTTTTTTCTGTGCATCCATGTTTAAGTTTGTATTTAGTCTTACTAATATTATAAAGCTGAAGAGTTTGTTTCTTTGTTTGTTTGAACGCGCTAATCTCAGGAAATACTACGGAGTTGAAAAATTCTTTCAGTGTTAGATAGCCCATTTATCGAGGAAGGCTATAGGATATCATCACGCCGCTAACACCAATAGGAGCGGAGCGGAGCGGAAGAATGTTTCAAAATCGGAGGTTTTTGAAGTAAACCTTCTACAGGCACGCTTGACTTGGGAGAACGGTGGTGAATGTGAACGCGGGTGTGCGGGGGGGGGGGGGGGTAGTTGGGAGGGGGGTGCGCGAGAGGGGGGTTGCGGGGAGGGGTAATTTTTTTATATCGAGGAACTAAGTAGAGCCATAATTGCTGAAAAAGCAAATCGGATAAAAAAAAATGAGCTGCCCAAATTACTAATTCCACGCGGACAGAGTCGCGGGCAAAAGTTAGTATGAAATAAATAGAAAGCATAAGGGGCTGTTTCACCACCCATTGATTAATTTTAAGTGACGGATAAATGTGATGCCGTCTCCGTCTATTGTAACAAAACAAACAGAGACAGCATCACATTTAACCGTCAAATAAATTTAGTCAATGGATGGTGAAACAGGGGGTAAATGTCAAGGTTAGCATAACTGACCGCTTTTGCTGACGGTGACCGAGTTCTTGCTGTTCTGGTCGAGATGATGGGTCAGCTGGAAGAGTGCAGCCACCCGGTGCACCAGCATGCGGCCGTACGACGTCATCACCGGGAACTTGACGATGCAGCGTCTGTCAACAAACACAACACAATAGAATTACTTTTAGCTATTCGAGCACCATGTTTAATCGCACATAAATATAGTACCACAGATTTTTTTTTTTTTTTAATGTTGCATGTATGCTTACAGAGCCTAATTGTTCCAAATAATAAACCGGGACGTATCACGTTGCGGGCGCGGTTAGACGAGTGCTATGTCTATGTGTACCTAATGGATTTTCATACAGAATTGCAGGCCTTGGCCGGCAAAGCGATCGTCTATTGTTACATGTGACACAGCATCATGACGTTTATAGGTCTATGGCATCATAGCAGGTGATGGTGATAATGATGATGATGATGATGATGATGATGTTGATGATGGTGATGATGATGGTGATAATGAAGATGATGGTGATGATGAAGATGATAGTGATGGTGGTGATGATGATGATGGTAATGGTGGTGATGGTGATGATGATGGTGATGATGGTGATGATGGTGATGTTGATGATGGTGATGATGAAGATGATGATGATGATGAAGATGATAGTGATGGTGGTGATGATGATGATGGTAATGGTGGTGATGGTGATGATGATGGTGATGATGGTGATGATGGTGATGTTGATGATGGTGATGATGATGATGATGATGATGTAGATGATAGTGATGGTGGTGATGATGATGGTGATAATGAAGATGATGGTGATGATGAAGATGATAGTGATGGTGGTGATGATGATGATGGTCATGGTGGTGATGGTGATGATGATGGTGATGATGGTGATGTTGATGATGGTGATGATGAAGATGATGATGATGAAGATGATAGTGATGGTGGTGATGATGATGGTGATAATGAAGATGATGGTGATGATGAAGATGATAGTGATGGTGGTGATGATGATGATGGTAATGGTGGTGATGGTGATGATGATGGTGCATGATCGAGAAAAGCACTATACAAGCCTAGGCCGGAACAGGGGTTGCCGGCCTTTGCAATAATGCACTATTCTTTCTTTCTTTCTTTCCACTAACTTACCCTGTGTCATTGACTAGAGCGTGTAGCTCCTTCTCAATCTTGAGTAGAGTCGTCCTATCCCTCGCATTCTTGTTCAAAGTGTCCTTAATGAACTTGACCAGCTCTGGACCTGAAGGCTCCAGTTTGTCTAGGTCTCCTGGAAAACATAAATTTTGTTCAAATGGTTCCTACCCAAGTGGTTCGACCTATGACATCTGTAGTTAACCTCTGAGTTTTCAGGAATTTATTGAAATTTGCCATGAGCTTTACTGAAATGAAACAATTACTTTGCTCACCCGCGATCTGTCTGTGATCTGTCTGTCTGTCTTCTTTTTTTTTTTGTACACAGGCAAAAATAAGAGAACAAACATAGACATTGACAAAATAAATAAATAAATAAATAAATATTAGGGGACAATCTTACACGAATCGACCTAGTCCCAAACTAAGCAAAGCTTGTACTATGGGTACTAGACGACGATAAACATACTTATATAGACATAGGCCGTCGTCTCAGGCAGAGGGGTGAAGATCCCCGCTCCGAATCGTTTCTGAGGCAAACGCTTTCCTTGGCGATCCAGCGCGGAAATGCCGCAAGTGTTATGGGCACCTTTGCACCAGAAGCGACTAGGAGCGTGGGTTTATTTGACTGAATTTATTTTTTTGTAAAATTGACTTTTTTGTATTGTTTCTTATATAGATAAATAAATACTTAAATACATAGAGAACATCCATAACTCAGGAACAAATATTCGTGCTCATCACACAAATAAATGCCCTTACCGGGATTTGAACCCAGGACCTCTTGCTTCGTAGGCAGACAAAGATAGTTATGTACATATTAATGCTGTCACAAAAGGGTACCGACTCTGTGTAGTCTGTGTAGTCTGTCGCGAGTGACCAAAGTAATTGTTTCAGTTTATTAATATGGAACTCCGCAAAGTAACGCCTGATTCAATAAATTATTTCATGAGCTTTACTTATACTTAATTAAGTATTTATTTTCTGAGAACCAACAGCTACAAATTACTGATTAGGTTAAACAACATAAGAGCCAATTATAGGATCTCACAAATAGAAACGGTGAAGTGGTTTACGGTGAACAACATCGTGAGGAAACCTGCACACACCTGAGAAGAAACCCCGTGTCGCGGCGTGGGAACTACGCCCTCTTGATCTAAGAGGAGGCCTGTGCCCTGCAGTGGGACGTATATAAGCTGGGATGAATACCAAACGGTTGGTCGAATCTGGATGAAATTTAGCATATTCTTAGTTCTTGGGGACTGTTTACTCCAATATTTCCACGGAATCAGGACAAAGCTCCAAACGCATAAACATCGGAGGCGTGGCGGTGCGGCGGCGGTGACGGTTGTAATATTCTAACTTGTATGAACGTGTTCGCGGTACGGTGCCGCACAACTGTTCGTACAAGTTAGAATATTACAACCGTCACCGCCACGCCTCCGCTGTCTGTTTGTTTGGAGCTTTAACGTAATAAAATCCCAGAATCGGAACAGCTACATAGATACAGGGTGTTTGGATTGCGTGTGTAGTGAAAATACACGAAAATAAAATTACCTGAGTCTGCCCTAATTAACGAATTATTCTTTGGTCTAAAATCCCTTCGATCTGGACACCTGAAATTAAAAAAAAAAGTATTTTTATATGATAGGGGCCATCGAGCAACGGGTCGCCTGTAATCATGTGAACACAATTATATATTTTATAGTGTTGCCTATCGATTGTCCAATATCGATAGACTATCGATAGTATCACCACGTGTCATACTATAGATACTATCGTTAGTATCGATAGTGATTTATAAGCAATACTATTAATAATGGCAATACTATCGATAGTTATATGTCCAATACAATCGATAGTATTGCAAAATTAGGCAATAATGACCGAAAACAATCGATACTATCGATATTATCGATTGTTTTCGGTCATTATTGCAATACTACATCAAACTATCGATAGTATCGATAGTATTGCCATTATCAAACATCATCATCATCATCATTTCAGCCGAAAGACGTCCACTGCTGAACATAGGCCTCCCCCAAGGCTCGCCAAACAGATCGGCCCTGCGCCATCCGCATCCAATGCGTTCCCGCTACCTTCACCAGGTCGTCGCTCCATCTTGTTGGAGGCCTACTGCGTCTTCCGGTCCGCGGACGCCACTCGAGAACCTTTCGGCCCCATCGGCCGTCAGCTCTACGGGCCATTATCAACAGTATTACTTATAAATCACTATCGATACTATCGATAGTATTGATAGTATTGACATGTGCGATACTATCGATAGTAATATCGATATCCTGAATAGTTTGCGAGGTCAACGATCGATCAAACTATCGATAGTTCTGCAACACTGATATTTTTGTATAACACAATTCAAACTAGTAAAACATCAAATTTTGACGACCTGATGCCGTATTGTTTAACGCGCAGACGCTTTCTATCGCATTCACTATATCGTTCTGTCAAACGGTATAAGACGGTGACAAAGAGAGATGGCAGGCGTCCGCGCGTTGGTCAATACGACTTCAGAGTTTAAAACTTACTGTCAATCAACAAAAGTTGATATGCTCTGACGTATGTATCACAAACTGGGCTTTACGAGGATAAAGGGCTGTTGACATTTTAACAGCCCGTCTTATAAATACAACCACTCTATCTCACTCTGACGCGTATGATATCGATATTTTTGCGTTTAAAAGTGGGACAGGGATGAAACTATATTAACTCGGTAACTTGGACAGAGTATAGTATCGGTGGGATTGTCGATACACTTACCTACAATATGCTTCGTCGGAATCGAGGCTGCAAGCTTTCCTGACGTCATTGCTAGAGCCTCCTGCAAGCAAACAAGACAATACAAGATATTACAAGATGTAAAGTAGACTATGGAATAGGTACGGTCAAGTGCAAAAATAAGTATCGATTTAATCCTCCCATCGTTATATAGGTACCTCTATATCTTAAGTCGACGACATAAGAGCTATGGGACATATTTATGAGCAAGTTGTGTGCACCCATATTTTTACACTTGACTGTACTTACACAAGTTGACATACTAAAATAATCAATACTAATATTATAAATGTGAAAGTGTTTGTATTACTTCTTTCACGTCGAAACTGAGCGACGGATTGCCGTATTTTTGTCTAGACATAGTTGAAGGGCTGGAGGGAGAGTGACATCAGCTACTTTTTTCCACGGGAAAATATCTCATTCCCACGGGAAAACCCGTTTTAATCTACTTCAGCGGGGCGAAGCCGCGGGCATCAGCTAGTTTATACATATAATGTAAGTTTTTGTCGACGATTTTTCGACTCAGTGATTCGTTTGCGAAATATTTAGCTTTAAAGTGCAAATTTTCGTTAAAATATCTAAAAGCTAAAATGTTGGATTGAACATTTTGAAAAAAATCATGATGTGAATAAATATATCAACAAGGAAAACTATTACGGCTGAGTTTGCTTGAGAATTATTAGTAGTTCAAGAGTAAATAGCTCCTGACCTATAAAATATACCTACTTGGTTAGGTATTAAGTCCATGGGTAATTCCGTACAAAATACAAAATCCTTAGAAAAATATGACTTGTTTAATTAATACGGATAGTATAATTAACCTTTTCAACGCTCTGTCAAATACAACAGCTCTCACTCATACGCCATGACATCGGAATGTCAAACGCGAAGTTGAACCCTACAGAAATGCATGTAGGTAGATATCGCTCTGCACGCCGCGACTGACATATGAGACATTGGCGTAGAACCTGCGGTGCGGATATATGTGTCGTTGGCGTCGAAAAGGTTAATAGTAAAATAAGTTTATGTTAAAGAAACATAAAAAATAAAAAAGTAAAATAAGTTTATGATAAAGAAATATTGTCAAATATGTAAAAGGTACCAATAT
This sequence comes from Archips crataeganus, assembly GCA_947859365.1. Taxonomy (NCBI): domain Eukaryota; kingdom Metazoa; phylum Arthropoda; class Insecta; order Lepidoptera; family Tortricidae; genus Archips; species Archips crataeganus. The sequence continues at coordinate 2,201,753 of OX402075.1, forward strand.
TCAAGACGTGTATAATATTTGCACACCGGAATCCCGGTAGAATATTTGTACTAAACATAACCTACTAAATAAGTATACCACCTGTTAAGACCATATTCTGCAAATAAACAATCATTTCATTTCATTTCATTTCATTTCATTTCATTTCATTTCATTTCATTTCATTTCATTTTATTTCATTTTTAATGCCAGCTTTTTCGCAGACTGTATAGTCGACCAAGAAACTCCTTTACCACCCTAAAGTTCAATGTCAGTTGTATGACTTAAGACATCAAAGGCTATTTTCACTTACAAGTCAATGTGACAATCAGCCTTATTGTTTTTATTCTGATGTAGGAACTGTCACAAAAAATGGTAAAGCACTTACCTGGTCGACTATACTTTTTGTTGACTGTACTCGCATTGTCATCCAACTTACATAAGTGTACCAGAGTTCAAGGGAATCCGACCACTGGAGGTGGGTCGAATTCAACTTCCAAGATTTGACCCGTACAGTCGAGTTCTCCAATATCTGTACAGCCAACCGTTCATAAATATCTGTACATAGACCTTATTACTGTAACATAAGGTTCATGTTTATATATTTATGAACGGTTGGCTGTACAGATATTGGAGAACTCGACTGTACATACATATTTACATACCTACATTTGTAGCACGGCAAACCTCCGTGGTGCGCAACTGGCCGCTTACAGAAAAACAAAATTCTAAATTCTGAACTATTGATTTTCTTTTGTTTTTTTTCCCGTCATTGGCTCTACAATTTGGCAAGGCTTATGCCGTAAATTGATTTCCTGAATATATAATTATAATTTATACTCTGTAATAGTTATTTGTTATACAAGGGGGGAAAGTTGTATTTTAACTGCGAGTGTTCATTTTGAAACACGAGCTATCGAAAGGATTCTATGATTGACCACGAGCGAAGCGAGTGGTTCAAAAATAGAATTCTTTCGATAGCGAGTGCTTCAACACAAGAGACGTAAAATAACTTTTCACCCGTGTATAACACAAAACTTTTCACCTCACTACAGCGAGGAAAATAAGAAAAAGGGTTTGTACTATCAATTATTATTTATTTACCTCTTTGTCAATACAATAATTTTGAAGTACTTATAGAAATATTGGTAAAATCAAAAATAATGCAAAATAGCCTAAGCAAATCCAGTCTTTATGGAACTATTCCAATACCGACATATCGTCACTACTTTGAAAAAACTCGTATCTCCAATCAATGAATAAACCAAACTGAACTTTATTGCACATCGAGTAAAGTTCAATTATCCAGATTATCGATTTTGAGATACGTGCAAACTGTATTATTACTGTTAAATTGTATACCGTTTTGACTTAAGTTTTTTTTTATTATTTCGGATGCGTTTTGTTCGCACATCGACTTACTTGGACTGTCAGAACATTTTATCCGTTTTTACAACAAGAATGAAGGTTGATGTTGAATGCTGATATTTATGAATTAAAATAAAGTTGTAAGACTGTATTTAGTGTTTTTTACTCGATGCAATTCATTAATTGTGATGTTAAAAATTCAGCACTTTTAACGTTTCACGTTTTGTTAGCTGTCAAATATCACTTAAGATGCCTTCAAATGTCAAAACTCTTTCTTCGCTTGTGGACAAAAAGCGATTTTCTCAATAGATGTCAAACAAACAAAAAGGGCTTTCCGAGCTAGTGAGGTGAAAAAATACTTATTTACCGAGTTGCTTGTATTATGAAGGGCTGCCGCTAATGCAGGTACTGTAAATATTATTTGTTCCGTTCTTTCTCTCTATTTTCTTGTACATAAATTGTGAAACCTAATCCAAGTCTTGTTTAGTTTCCTTTCGCTGACCTAGGCACTAAAACGAGACTTGGATGGGTGCTTCAAGCAAGCAGTAAAGCAGGGTATTTCTTCCAGCCCTTCCTTTCCGCTTCATCCTACGATTCCACGTACCTACCTACCTACGAACGTTCTGCTGTGGCTCTGCTCTACTGCCTCGGAGCAGACAGCCGGTGAAGATTGAACCCCCTATTGGACGCTCCGAGGCTACGTGAATACCCTGCCCTGCCTTCCCACCTGTCCAGAGAACCTAGGCCAGTGTTTTTTATTATTTCATTGAAGAGCAGTGCTGACTGAGACAATTTGTATATACATATTTTATACTGTATTATATTTTATTTGCTATCTCTCTGTCTCTTATTTCTCCGACCGGCTAGCCGGTTACACATTGCAAGTTAATAAAAAACTTGTAATTAATATGATGCGCAAAGATGCTTTCGTAACGGCTGCGGAACCTTATCCTAGACGTGTCCGACCCGCTCTTGGCCGGTTTTTGTATGTGATATTGATATTACCTGCGACTTCGAAATCGGAACAGTCCGTACAGTCGTCGGGGCACGATATGCCGGAGTCCTGCTTAGTGGGGCAGGCCTGCTTTTGCCGCGCACCCCTGGAACCAAATATTTATTTATCTAATAATGCTGCGACTAGAAAACATAGACAAAAAAAACAGAAAATAAATACTAGGGCCGGTGATAGGTGATGTACGCGTCAAATTGTTGTTTGACGACCAGATGGCCTAGTGGTAGAGAACCTGACTATGACGCTTGAGGTCCCGGGTTCGATTCCCGTGTCGGGGCAGACATTTGTATGAAAAATACGAATGTTTGTTCTCGGGTCTTGGGTGTTTAATATGTATTTAAGTATGTATCTATCTATATAAGTATGTTTATCCGTTGCCTGGTACCCATAACACAAGCTTGCCTAGCTTACTTTGGGACTAGGTCAATTGGTGTGAATTGTCCCGTGATATTTATTTATTTATTTATTTATTTATTTATTTAATTGTGAACCTCCTCCGTTTTTTTTTCGTCGGTTGAAAATAGACTGACTAATACAAGAAAAAAAAATTAAAACAAAAAAAAACGATGTCGAAAAGGAATTTGACTCAGCATTTGACTCAGCATTGTTGTTCATTCAGCAAATCGTTAGCCTTCAGGTGGATACTTTTGATTAGGTTATATGCGTTTAATGCAATTAAATTGTTACTAATTTTTATTGTGCGATTTTTTTTCAATCCGATTAGTAAATAAATATGGATGACGATATAAAACCACCCAGTATTACCTATTGTAATACACCAATTCAAGTTCATGACTCAGTCTAGCTAAAAGAACTTAAAAGACTCGAAAGGGCTCGGACTCATGTGACTAACGAGTCCTAGGTCTTGAAAATCTACTCAAGTCTTAAAATAAAGACTAAAAGACTTGAGTTCACTAGCTGGCCGCGTCGCGTCGCAGGTATCGCAACAGACCGCGTATTCCAACTATACCTGCAGTGCTGCTCGCTGTGTCGGCAGCCCGCAACGCATGCGACGCGCGGCGCGTTGGATAGCAAGTCGCGTTGCGGCGGCCAGCGGCGGCGCGCGCGCTGCTCCGAGCCTTCCCAGGAACCGCCTGTTATCTGCGAAACGGACAAAATAATAACATTAATATCAATACTAGATGAAATAACCCGCCTGTATAATTCCCGTTCCCATGCGAATTCCGGGAAAATACATACTCTGTCACTCTCGGAACTGAGACGAATCTAATGACACCTCACACTTCAAAATCCATTGAGCCGTTCAGAATGCAGAGCGTGGCAAAGAATGATACATACATACATACATAAATACATACGCTCGAAGGGCGAAAGTCGGGTGATAAATATCACGGGACAATCACACTAATTGACCTAGTCCCAGAGTAAGTAAAAGTGGGACAGGATAGTGCCGTGCGAGCGAGTGAGCGCATGGTGTTCGCGCGTTATCGCGATATCATCAGTTCAGCCGAAAGACGTCCACTGCTGAACATAGGCCTCCCCAAGGCTCGCCAAACAGATCGGCCCTGCGCCATCCGCATCCAATGCCTTCCCGCCACCTTCACCAGGTCGTCACTCCCTCTTGTTGGTGGCCTACCTACACCAACTTACTTGTTGGAGAACTGACGGCCGATGGGGCCGGAAAGTTCTCGAGTGGCGTCCGCGGACCGGAAAACGCAGTGTAGGTAGGTGATATACCTATTCAAGGTTAATTTCGGTGCTTATAATCTAGTCTAGCCTAACAGCCCAGCCACCAGGCTCGTCAGGCAGGTCGTGGACGTCGTGGGGAGGCCAGGGGGTCGTGTTTTTACAGCCTGGTGATTTCACTATCTGGTATTATAGAAATTCGGTTTTGAATGGAACATGGTGTATTGCAAACATGCTTTTTTGGCAATCCGATATAGAGAAAAACACGGTGTCAGGAAAGTCTGGTATTCTGGGAATTTGGTATTTTAGAAATATAGGGTAAGTCGGCAATCTAGTATATTGCAATTCTGATATTTAGCGAACGAGCGGCGCGAAGTCGTGACCGCGCCATGAAAACGGGACAAATCCGCGCGGGCCCTTTGACCAGCTAACCTGTATTTCCACGGGCTGCCGCTTCTCCTTCTCGTCTTCCACCGCATCGGTTCTGGCTGCGCCGGCGTCGGCGGGGGACGCTGCGCGGGGCGGCGACTGGGATTCGCGTATGGCTTGACTGCGAACCAGCTGCTTTGATTTGAAACTCTGCAATATAAAGTGCTCGGTGGTATTAGCAGTACTGGTAGTAGTATTAGAGCAACTTTGCACATTTAATGTTGGACTTGGACTTGCATAGAAATTGACAGGTAAACCGCGAGCGAAGAGGCTCATCGGCGTCGTCTGTGATGGGGATTTTGTCGCCAGAGCCTTCGTCATCGCAGAAATGGTTTCCCTATCGGTATTCTACAGGCTACATTTCGGTGACTGTGATTAAAACTACTCCTTTCTTCCACAGGTTGAGCAGAAATAGGCGGGGTCTCCACCCTTAACGTTGATAGTATTCCCAAAATCCGCACAAAACTCTCGCTTTTCGCTCTTCCTTCATCAACCGTACAGCTAAGGAGTGGAATTCTCTGCCTGCGACTGTGTTCCCTGAACACTACAACTTGGCCGCTTTCAAGTCTAGGGTGAATGAGCATTTACTAAGCAAGCGTGCTCTATCGTAGGCCTCATCTTCGCTTTCCATCAGGCGTGATTGTGGTCAAACGAAAGCCTATATTGTATAAAAAAAATGTATCAATTACACTACTTTGTTCACCTAATGCGTTCGCACAACTCGACGAACGTCGTCTTACATTTAGTCTGTCCTCGCTGAGTGCGACCGACCACCACGTTCTTTATACTGTCGAGGCCACCGTATGTTGCGTGCGGCGATCGACTCAGTGAAATTGCCCTTTAAGTAGCGTAAATCCAACTAATATGTATGAGTCGAGTCGAACTTAGGCCTTGGTCATTCTGACTCGCCTCCCGCGGCAGGTCAGAATGACCAAGGCCTTATGCTGGAACTACACGTTGGGCCATCGCGATGGTCACCACTAATAGATTGTTCGTTGGTCGATCGACGCCAATCTTTTTCGTGCCGTTTTTCTTTAAGTCGTGGCAGCCTAGTCGTTTTACCAATAGCCTCTCAAACAGAGGGTCGTGCGTTCATACCCGGGCTCGCACCTCTGAGTTTTTCAGAATTTACGTGCGAAATTACATTTGAAGTACCTAACAGTTGAAAAACTAAAAGGCTGCCACGTATTTTAAATACAACACGTGGGCGAATCAATGTTTTCGTGTTGTTTACTCAGTCCCCAGTTATCAATTGGGCATAATTATGTAACCATAGCAACGGGTGGCAAGAGAAAAAAGAACCACCCACCTGCTACTAATTATATAGAAAAACAAACTCACTCTATTCCTATTTAGAGAGCCACCCTCGTCCGGGGCGGGACTCCTATCCGGCTCAGGGTTCTCCATGTTTTATTGCCTGAAAAAAACGAAGGGTTCATTACATTCCAGACAGCGCTGCTCGTTGCAGTCGCAACGGCTGCGTTCAGCATACCGCGTAAGGCCGTGTTGCACGACAGGGTTTCTGTGACTGATAAAAAATGGTCTCGCCGGAAGACCAGCGCTGGCTCCACCTCAGGAGTCCGCATTTATGCTGAGGCGGGACCTTTTTCACACATAATTTAATGTTTTATTTTTCATTTTATTTTATACACCGTGAAATTTTAGTGGTTGTTTTCCCGAAACGAGGTGATTTAGTATCGATTGTACAATCGATTTATAATTACTATTATTATTATTAGTGTGTACCTGCGTGTATTCTTTGTATGTTTATGTATTGATTATGTTAAGTTTATTGGTTTGGGTTTACTTTTGATTTCGACTCTTTTTACTCTGCATTGTATGCCTACTCTTGTCTCTGGTGTCCTGTCAATCGTTCAAAGGTTAACTGGAAGAGATCCCTTTAAGGGACAAGTTCGCCTTTGTACATCTGTTTCTCTTGTTAACTGTTAATTTTCATGTTTTACGTACAATAAAGAGTTTTACATACATACATACATACTATTTTGACTAGAGTCAAAAATCCAATTGTGAAAAACGAAAGTCGAAAATGACCGCAAACCAATAGTAACGCTTCGTTGGTACCTAACCTATCGTACGATCGTACGCTACTTGTACCAACGAAGCGTTACTATTGGTTTGCGGTCATTTTCGACTTTCGTTTTTCACAATTGGATTTTTGACTCTAGTCAAAATAAATAAAAAATAAATAAAATAAATAAATATCACGGGACAATTCACACCAATTGACCTAGTCCCAAAGTAAGCTAGGAAAGCTTGTGTTATGGGTACCAGGCAACGGATAAACATACTTATATAGATAGATACATACTTAAATACATATTAAACACCCAACACCCGCGAACAAACATTCGTATTTTCATACAAATATCTGCCCCGACACGGGAATCGAACCCGGGACCTCAAGCTTCATAGTCAGGTTCTCTAACCACTAGGCCATCTGGTCGTCTAAATAAAAATAGTAATTATAAATCGATTGTACAATCGAAACTAAATCACCTCGTTTCGGGAAAACAACCACTAAAATTTCACGGTGTATATTTTGCAATTTTATGTGTATTGTGTGTGGAATAAACTTTTTTCATTTTTTTCATACATTCCCACCATACACAGCTATAAAACAGGCGCCACAATAGCGTGTTGTGAACGTCGACGTCTGGCCTAAGATGGTAACAGGTCATTTTGGTACAAATGACAAAATGCATAAAATGTTGAGATGTAACATTGTCAAAAGGTACAAAATGTTTGTGCCACCAGGTCATTTCATATGAATATTTTAGAAGCAGAATATACTTTGGCTAAGATGTTCTTTTAGTCAAAATGTTTCCAAAGCAGCATTCATTATGGTCTAGATGTCCTTGAGCCAGGAAGTTTTCAGAGCAGAATACTCCGGGGCCAAAATGTATAAAAAGCGATATGCTTGTTGACATTATTATTTATTGTTAAAGTTAATATGTAACTAAATATTCTGTCAATATTTCAAGCGTCTACCTGTTGCCGTTATCAATATAGAGCAAAAACGAGCAAAAAAATCACGTTTGTTGTATGGGAGCCCCCTTAAATATTTATTTTATTCTGTTTATCATCTGTGAAAATTTCAACTGTCTAGCTATCACGGTTCCTGAGATCCAGCCTGGTGACAGACGGACGGACAGCGAAGTCTCAGTTATAGGGTCCCGTTTTTACCCTTTGGGTACGGAACCCTAAAAGGAGCTTGAATATTTTAATATCGGTAGGATTAACGTTCCTTTTTAACAGGAAAAAATTACAGATTTCCTGATTTCGTCCTATAATTATAAAAAAATAAAAACATATTTTTAAATCTGGGATATATATAAGCCAAAAATATTTATGTAAGCCAAAAAACAAACTAATATCAATAAAAAAAACACTAACCTTTATTCGGTCTCCAAATGAAAATCAGCCACTTACACTCACAAACTACGTGTATTTACTTATACGATACATACAAGAAATTGGACCAATCACAAAACTACAACTACGAAGGCATCTATTCAAATAGGATTAACGTTAGAAAAATTTTGTTTAAAGCTTCCTTTTTCGAAATAACTAAATAAAAATCGAAAACTCTAGAATGCGAGTCCGTTAACGGTTTCTATTTAAATTTGGAACACACGTTCGGTTTAATGTTGGTAAGCTCGTTGTTTTTCTTTTTAATTTTTAGGTTATTTATGGTCAAGTGCCGTGGACGGTGTCTGACGGAGTGCATTTTTTTTTATTGTTCTCTATTACAACTTCGTAATTGTGGGTGCCTTTATTCGGTGCTTCTTCACAATTTTACACGCCATTAATCTGTAACAAAGAAAAACATGTAAATATCAGAGTAGAGTCCCCTCTAAAAGTGCCGACTGACTTGAGCATTTACATGATCTGAAACAATTACTTCGCTCACACGCGACCTTACGATAGTTACGTTTAGTGTAAGAAATGCGTTTTCATGCAGTTCCTTCACCTCCACACTGTACGAACACACACAAACGTTGCATTGAGCATTTGCTGCTAGACGTGAACAGGTAAGGTAGGCAGGAATATTCGGCATGTCAGTACAGCGACTGGAGCAGTTGCTCCAGAGCAATAGCTCGATGCGAATATTCACATAAAGCAAATGCTCACGTCAGCCACTACCTTAACACATTTCCAATAAATACATCGTCGATATAAAACAGATATAACAAAGTGACTGGAGTTGTTTTTAGCATATCTTTGCATTCAGATTTTCTGCCACTTATCGCAGAGGGGTAAGCGAGTGTTACCATCTCCTGTAATAGGTAGGTACTTTGTTTGTACCACAAACTATAATTTCTAGACTAAACTCTTAGATCAAAGATAGTGCGTGAAAAACGGGCTGCGGTGAACTCATTAGTGTCGGTCTATTGGGGTTTATGCGGTTCTTTGGGGGTCAGTAGGTTAAGCGTAATCGTCTCGTTAGTGGGCAGGGGGTCGCAGGGGGTCGACAGGGGTCTAGGGCTTTGGGTGGCTCGATAAACTATTCTTGGGTTGCCCGCGACTCCGTCTGCGAAGAATTCGTTTATCGCTATCCCGCGGGTTCTATGGAATTTTCCGGGATATAAAGTAAGCTATGTGTTAATTCACGTTATAAATTACTTGTGTGCCAAATTTCGTCACAATCCGTCGAACCGTGCTTAGCGTGTAAGAGTAACAAACATCTACACATCCATCCATCCATGCATACAAACTTTCACGTTTATAATATTGGTGGGATATAATATTTGACGACCACATAGCCTAGTGGTTAGAGAACCTGACTACGAAGCTCGAGGTCCCGGGTTCGATTCCCGTGTCGGGGCAGCTATTTTTTCTTTAATATGTATTTATACATGTATATCTATACTAATATTATAAAGCTGAAGAGTTTGTTTGTTTGTTTGCTTGAACGCGCTAATCTCAGGAACTACTGGTCCGATTTGAAAAATTCTTTCAGTTTTAGATAGTCCATTTATCAAGGAAGGCTATATATCACCACGCTAAGACCAATAGGAGCGGAGCATCAATGCTTAACGCGAACGAAGTCGCGGGCACCAGCTTAGTCTGTCTATATAAGTATGTTTATCCGTTGCCTAGTACCCATACCATAACACAAGCTTTGCTTAGCTTACTTTGGGGCTAGGTCAATTGGTGTGAATTGTCTCGTGAAATTAATTATATATTACATGTCTGCGTTACCGTGAACAGCGAATTGTTAGTTTTCATCGCTTTGCGTTGATTGTGCATGTTATTTAGAGATAACTCCATCTAGTTGGAGGCCTACCTACACTGCGTCTCATCTTCCGCGGACGCCACTCGAGAACCTTTCGGCCCCATCGGCGTCAATTCTACGGGCGAAGTACCCTGCCCACTGCCACTTGAGTTTGTCGATTCTTCGAGCTATGCCCGTGACTTTATTTCTTCAGCGGATTTCATACATAGTCTCACTATTTGTCACTAACGTAGTCCTCGCTCTTTGACCCTTCTTTATTCTTTTTCTTTTTTGTTTAAGTATATTGTTTCTTTAATTTCCTTTTTAAATCCTTTTCTCACATGCGGCCTTTTGACATTTTTTTCCATTGATATTTTGCATTAAGTATATGTACTGTATAAGTATTATATTGAATGTATTTGTTTATTTATATAATTTATATTATATTTGTATTGTTTTTATTGTTTGTTGTCTATTAAGTAATACTGCGTTTCTCTTGCCTGTTATTTCTGCCACCTACATTCGTCTGTTGATATTTATTAATTTCTGAGTAATTGGTTGTCTGGAAGAGATCGCTTTTTAGCGATAAGACCGCCTATTGTCTACCTGAATTTTTATTTTTGTAATGTCACTGTACTGTTTCTGGTGATCAATAAAGAATATTTGTATTGTATTGTATAGTCTAAATACATAGAGCTTAAAAGCTATAAAAGCAAAGCTACGAGCTTATCGTGCGATCGTTCCCCGAACCGCGTCCGTGAGTCAGACGACCTCCAAGCTTTTGGGGGTCGGGGTCGCGGCTTAGGGGGAGGGGGCAGTGCGTGGCCATCGAGATACAGTTACCTTTCGATCGTATTATGAACTGTTGCAAACGTGGGCTGGTTCGTTTCCTGCGAGTTGTTTTTCTTATCGCATTTTCCCCGTACCTTATCATTTCGGGCATGTTTGCGGAGGCGCAGGTGGATGGTTTTGCAGCCGTCCTGCTTAAGAGGGTACGATGCGCACCATTTCTCCATACAAACGTAATCCCCTGTTTCCTCCCTGGATAATGGCTTTAGAGCCAATTTTTTTTTACTGTGTAATCTGTATCTACCACAGCTATGCCCCTATGTTTCGTTTTTTTCCATATTTCAATAAACATAAGAAATATGGGCTTTCAAAAACTGAAAAAATTGCCCAATTTCAACGTCATTTTCAGACACTCATCAGAAAAGAATCCCTCCTATAAACAAAAAAAGGAAAACATAGGGGCATAGCTAAATCTGTCCTCTAAATATTTATGAAAAAAATAAATTTATTGGTCCAGTTCTCGAGAAAAAAACAGGGGATTACGAAATGCTGTTTTGATCAATTTTACGCGCCTATTAACGGTCTGAGGTGCACTTGTCCCGCTCTCGCTGTACTGACACGGAGGGGTTCGGGCGAGACAGTGACATTTCATTAAAATACCTATTTCTCAAAATTCTCTCAGACATCGTACCCTCTTAAGAGGTGCGCCTCGCTCCACGCCCGTAACCGCGTCAGCCCTAGGCCCTAACATAATCCTAAGCGCACTGACTGACCGGTGGGATTTCTAGATACATGAGTCGTTTTCAAAAAAATTGTACATTGTTAAGGGCTTAATCAAAACAAAATCACTCGCTTCCTTTGTGTTACGAAAGTTAGTCATACAAAATATATATGGGTAACTTTCAACACATAAAGGAATCAATTAAGTATTGTTTTTATTAAGTCCCTTAATTGTGTACACTTTTTTTGAAAACGACTCAGATACGACCTAGGGATCTTCTTCTGTTAATAGGCTACTGAAATAGTGAGATAAACCTATGGCCTAATCTGAATTTTCAATCAGGTGATATTATTATATGGAAAATGTATAGGCCGATACGGAGGGATGATGGCAAGTTCGTCGAAAATATTCTTCCTTATTTCCCAAACGTTTCATATGAACGAACGATTTTTTTCTGAAACTGTAAACTGTTCAGGATATATTTCAGGACTATCCTGTAGTAGGTACAGTTCGCATCAAAAGTAGCTGGTCACTTTTGTACCTTGTCGCTTTACAGTCAGGTGCAATGCAAATGTCATACATGATTGACAATTGTGTTATTACGACAAAATACAAAAGTGACCAGCTACTTTTGATGCTGACTGTACCTTATAGGTTAGGTTAGGTTAGTTTTATAACAATCCCGAAGTACCTACTATGAATCAGTTGAGAAATTAATCATTTCAGCGAAAATTAGAATCCAGAGATATCTATTCATTACTAGAATGCAAATCATTGATCTCTCATTAACCTGTTCGAGCTAATAACGCCCGTGCATCCTCGGGCGTTCCCGGAAGCGATCGGGCGGGATCGGAACGCATCCCGGTGACCGGGTCAATGGGGCACCGCACAGGCGCTCGGGAGATGTCGGGCGCGGGATTCGCGGGGACGGACGGGAACTGGTTACGGCCAGGGCACGACTGTAAGCGGCGCGACGATATCAGGGGTAAGGGTTGCCAGATGGCCGGGAAATCCGGGATTGTTCCGGAATTACCCTCCATGTACCGTGTCCAGGAACTACAAATTACACTCCCGGATTTCGACTAATACTTTTTTCATTATGTTACGATCTATTGCTCAATAAAAATGAGTTTAGTTTTGTTTTTAAGTGTAATGTAATGGAATGGTTTTCACTTCTGCCGGCACTCCCGCTGCCGGTGCAACCCATTGTTTTTTTTTTAAACATATTCACTATGTTATTTTACTCGATTTATTTCGTAAACGAATCGACAGACCCGGGTATATCCTAAAATTGCGGCCAATACCGGAGGACGGGCAGCAGCGTCCTTAATATTTTCGGTAACCCACTGCGGTCGCCAACCGGCCTGCCAAGCGTGGCGACTACGGCAAATACCCCGCTATGGCTGAGTCCAAAACAGAACGGCCCCTAGTCTCCGGTAGCCCCGCTGTTCCAGGCTACGGTAGCAGCCTGGGTAACAGCGGGGCAAGGGGTGCGGACTGCGGATGGCGCAGGGCCGATCTGTTTGGCGAGCCTTGGGGGAGGCCTATATATGTATGTACGTATGTAAACTCCTTACTGTACAAAAATAAGAAAAAAAAAGAAAAACATTATTGACAACCGTTGAAATGCATGTACAAAGGCGAACTTATCCCTTTAAGGGATCTCTACCAGTCAACCTTTGAGCGGATGAAAGGAGCATTTAGTAAGGGACCGACAAAGAGTAAGTAAAAATAAAACAGTCGGACAAAGCACAGGCTAAAATACAACTTTTAGTAAATACAATACATAAACTCATAATATAAAGACCCCTATTAAAAATGGGTATGCATTACAATACCGAAGTACGAAAGACCGAATGTATTAAAACATCGAATGGGTCAAAAGACCGACACGATTTTTTTCTGAAACCGTAAACTTTTCAGCATTTATTAAAACGGCATCATACAGAACCCATTAGGTTAGGTTAGGTTTGTTTTATAACAATCTTAAAAAGTTAACGGTTTCAGAAAAAAATCGTGTCGGTCTTTTAACCCATTCGATGTTTTAATACATTCGGTATTTCGTACTTCGGTATTGTAATACATACCCATTAAAAATATACTACCATATACAACATATACACCGTGAAATTTTAGTGGTTGTTTTCCCGAAACGAGGTGATTTAGTATCGATTGTACAATCGATTTATAATTACTATTTTGAGTAGAGTCAAAAATCCAATTGTGAAAAACGAAAGTCGAAAATGACCGCAAACCAATAGTAACGCTTCGTTGGTACTTAACCTATCGTACGATCGTACGCTACTTGTACCAACGAAGCGTTACTATTGGTTTGCGGTCATTTTCGACTTTCGTTTTTCACAATTGTATTTTTGACTCTAGTCATAATAGTAATTATAAATCGATTGTACAATCGAAACTAAATCACCTCGTTTCGGGAAAACAACCACTAAAATTTCACGGTGTATATGCATAAAATGTATAAGTATAAGTATGTTAAGCAGTGGGCGTCTTTCGGCTGAAATGATGATGATGATGATAATTTTCTCTACAGTGCGAGTAATCGCCAAACGCACTTGTGCAGTTTATGGCCCAACAGCGAAACTATGGAAACTACACACACACACTCGCATCTTGCACATCGTCGGCGTTGGAACAAGTGCCTTGGGGGGGTAGGTTGGGTTTGATGAGCGGGGGGACAGGGCGAGTTGGGGTTGTGAATGGAAGATGCTATTGATGGTTATTGCCACATTTAACTGGCACGCTGAGTGTGGCCCTTGTCCGCGTTTTTCGGCACTTCAAATAGGTATAGTCGACCAAGAAACTCCTTTACCACCCTAAAGTTCAATGTCAGTTGTATGACTTAAGACATCAAAGGCTATTTTCACTTACAAGTCAATGTGACAATCAGCCTTATTGTTTTTATTCTGATGTAGAAACTGTCACAAAAAATGGTAAAGCACTTACTTGGTCGACTATACATACCTTTGTAAATATAGTTAGTAAGATACTACTAGATTTAGTACGAAATATATGATTTCACGGGATGACCGTAAAAGTAATAAAAAAATGAAGCTGAGAAAATAAATACAAAAAGATACTTCATAGCTAACTTGTTTTAGTAAGATAATCCGTAAGTTTTAAATTTTTACAAGCTGTAGTCTGCAACTTCGTATAGGTACAAAAAAATTGTTTGTTCCTGCATATATGTTAATCCAGGTTATTAACTATATGTGTGCCAAATTTCATCAGAATCTGTCGATTCGTTTTAGCGTGAAAGAGTCAAACATCTACACATCCATCCATCCATACAAACTTTCACGTTTATTATATTAGTGGGATGGGATGGAATAATTATTATCAATTATCAATCAACTGGACATACGTAGTCTATCCATGACCATTAATTTTAGCATCAACCCGTATTTTTTTCCCAGCAATAAGTACGTATAATATAATATTTTTGAGCCAGGCCGTCAAGCGACTCACGTCGTGTTCCGGCCTGTTGCCTATATAGAAGCCATTCTGGAGTCGGGTCTGAGCAGTTGTGCAGCGCGCGTAGAATAGAATAGAATTATTTTTATTTGCCAGAATACTTATAAACATAGTACAGGATGTTAAGGTACATCAGAAATAGTATTCAGTCGTTGAACAACATGCGTAGTCCGGTACCGGTTGCAGTGCCCCGTATTTGTTGTACGGTTTGCACTTCTTGGGGGCGCGCGCAATACCGCAAACAACTGCCTTCTTCCTGCTTATGCCTCTTAAATTTAGGGTGAATGAGCATTTACTAGGCAAGCGTGCTCCATCGTAGGCCTCATCTTCGCTTTCCATCAGGCGTGATTGTGGTCAAATGCAAGCCGATATTGTATAAAAAAAGCAATGCTAATTATTTTCAGTGTGAATCTCAGACCGTTAAACATAAACATACTAATCTAAAGTCAGTTAATACTTGAAACACAATAGCCCTTAAACCCTAAACCAGCATCCGTCCAAATCAAGTTTACCGGCAAAATAACCGGTCGTTTTGACCGTTAACGTACCCAACAATCGGTTAAATCTAACCCCGAAAGGTAAGTTAGCTTGCTTTATCGGTTAGCGTTACTAAGCTAAATAATCTAGATGTCCTGTCCGTACCAGTTTGTATTTAGCATAGCTTGGGAATTTCTCATATAGGGCACACACACACAGAATAACTAACAGTGGCTGGGCGTGAAAATTTTTGCTAGTAAAGCCGGAGCAAAAAAACCTAAAAACCCCATTTATCCTCTTCGTGAAAATACAGTAATGGAAGAGAAGCGTTTGGTAAATTCAAAAGTTTAATCAACCCGGGGGAAATCGGGTTGTTAGTACCCTTCGCCACTGTAACTAATAGTACTCGGTAAAACTGAGTTAGTTGCCCTACTTTTTGAAATCAGTCCATATCTCTAAGTAAAAAAAGTAAAATGTTTTATTTATAGAATCGGCCGGTACTTCGTGTTTTCATCGACCAATTTATAAAAAGTAAAAAACATTTTCTTGAATATTTTCAGAGTATTAGCGATTTTAGCAGACCTCTTCATTTTGTGACATCTATTCTACTAGGGGATAGTTACGTGATCCATATAAATGCCGTTTAGGATAGATCCCCCGAAACGGGACAACTATCCCCTAAAAACTTTGATCGCATTTTGCCTTCCCCTACAATCACACAGAGACATGTGACTCGGTCAACTTAGAGGTAGTTGGAAAGTCGATAAATAATTGAAATAAAATAAGATTCATTCACAAAACTAGAATAATTATAATCGCGGCAACTATACCCCTGGGGCAACTATCCTGGTTTTACCCTACCATTGAATTTCTTCGCAGGTGTGTGCAGGTAACCTCACGATGTTTTCCCCCAACGTAAAGCTCATAACTATATACTCATAGATCCGTAACTATAATTCCAAGAATCATGAAATTTGACATGGAAGTAGATAATTACAAAAGCAAAAAACTGCGAGTATAGATGGAAATATTGGAAGAGGGAGACCAATAAGGACATTCCATGATCAGATTGGGGATGTCGTGAAGAAGGGTCAGGTCAAGTGTACCCGAAACCGGCGATCATTGTATGAAAAGACTAATGAGTGTTGTGGAAGCGAAAGATGTATGTCAGGATCGTAGCAGGTGGACACAAATAGTTTCTGCCTACCCCTTTGCTGGGAAGGAGGCGTGATTGTATGTATGTATGTATGTATAAGAACAATTTTATCACAGAATTGTGCGCGGCCAAGTCGCGGGCAAAAGCTAGTTGTATATAATTACATTTCTTACCTAAGTTCCCGGCAAGATAGCGGTGGTGGTACCTACCACCAGGTCAAGGTCGCGTGACTCACCGGTGGTATACTGCAGTGATTCATGGGGCAAATATACTTGATACTGACTTGAGCATTTCTTACCCGACAGAACATGTTCATGTTTTTGTACAAAACTGACTGTTACCGCGACTCTGTGTGCGGAGAGTGCCTAGATCAATTTACCAAAATCGTTATTTGCTATAGTAGCAAAATGTCCATTCGCATATGCAGACCTACCGAATGTGAAGAAAAAATTTCATAAAAATCGGTCAAGTCGTTTAGGAGGAGTTCGATAACAAACACCGTGACATGATATTTTTATATATTAGAAGATTATTACGTGTCCGACTGGCTCGGTGTCTGTAGAAAATTATGAATCGGCCTTCATCATCATCATCATTAATTTAAGAGCTTAGCTCTTGTCGGTAGAGTAATCGCCACTCTTTTCGGTTCTCTGCCAGCGTTTTCAGCTCCTGATACGACATGACATTGACTTTTTCCTTGGCTTGATCTATAAATGACCGTCTCGGTCTTCCCCTGCCTCGCCTGCCTTCTATTTGCCCTTCCAAAATAGTTTTTATGTAACTGTCATGTCGTATCAGATGCCCCAGCATATTCCCTCTCCTATTTTCAATCGTTCTTAACAGCCGCCTTTCCTCTTCCACCAACTCTAAAACCTCCTCATTAGTTCTCCTTTCAGTCCAGCTAATCCCCTCCATTCTCCGCCAGCACCACATCTCAAACGCACTCAATCTGTCTCGGTCCCACTGAGTCAATGTCCAAGTCTCGCTCCCATATAATGCTATACTCCAGATGTAGGTCTTAATAAATCTTTTCCGAATGTTCCTTGAGATTTTGCCTTTAAAATGTGTTTTTTATCATTGAATCGGCCTTCACGGTTCATAAAAGGGGGCAAATTGCTAAAGCTGTATTGCAGTGTACTTTAGAAGTCACCGCGATGTAACGATATCATTAGGTATTTGATGCGAGCTGTACGCCCTAGCCCAACCCACAACCCAACTCAGCACACAGACAGTATACAGGGTGGAAACGATAAAGTGATCTCACTCGATTAAGATAAGAGATATCGAAAAACTGGTTACTCATCCTGAAAGTGCTTATACCTAGCTATATCAAACGGTATCAATAATAGGTTACAGAATAGTGAAAAACATTGGTTATAGGCTTGACTTGCTGTGATATTATCAAGAGATGAGTGCCATGTGGTGCCATGTATTAAATGTATGGAAGCTAGAAACATTGAATTTTCGGATAGATCCAGTTTATTCTGTAACCTTTTGTTGATTACCATTTGATAGAACTCGTGAAGCACTTCCAGGATCAGTAACCAGTTTTTAGATATGTAGTATAGTTTAGAAATAATCAAGTGAGATCACTTATCGTTTCCAACCTGTATAACTTGAATCATCATACATATAGGATATAGCTTGTCTAATTTAGAATGTATTTTTCATGCGATTTTTCGATCGTAAATTGTGTTGCGCACTGGTCGTAGTTCACGGAATAGTCGACGCTCCCAAACAGATAACGAGTCGTAATTATAATATTTACACGCACACATCAACATCAACTGATGCAGTAGAGGGGTGCGCGTCATTTAAGCTTACACAAGCTCTACTTCTTATCCCGGAAAAGGAAGTTCCCGCGGGATAGCAATACGGAGTCGCGGGCAGCAGTTATAGTATTTTAATGATTGTCTGTAGTTAAAAATCAAGTTAAGAACTTATGTCTTAGAATGCCAAGGTTGAATCGTTTGTCGCATTTTCCGTTATGTCACAACTAACGGCCTCCCGAGCCGGATTCTATGTGTTAGGGTAAATCGCTGCACGACGTTATCGAAGTCATATCTTTAGTAAAGTTTTTACAAAAACCAGGCTGGCTTCTAAGGCGCACGCAAGCCACACAGAAGAGACGTGGGACGGGGGCGCGTCGCAGTCCGCGTCGTTTGTCCGCAGGCCGCGTCTCCGCCCCGTCTCTTCTGCCTGCTTTGGATCGCGACGTTTCTATACATTTAGTAAAACTGATTCTAGGGGCGCCGCGACTGCGACGCGCTCCCTTACCACGTCTCTTCTGTGTGGCTTGCGCTTAAGCGATCGCCTAGAAATCGACGCAGTCAATTAAATTGCACACATAGCGAAAAAAAAATTCCCTACTGTCTTGCCTACACCCAGGGGGGGCACACTTACATATACACACTTTTCATGCGACTACAGCGATCTCTGGTTGTTTGGTAAAGAACTAAATTAGCGGCCATCTTGGTTGACTTGTCAAACTTGTCAGTTGTCATTCATCGGCCATGGCCATGGCGTACCAAATTGTACGGTCAAGGACTTTAATTGATAGGCCACTTGCCAATGTTCGTATTTTAGCCGTATAGTGCAAATCGGGTTTAGCCGCTTATACTTCGTATATGCTGATTTGAATTAGACGGCTGAAATACGAATAGTGGCAATTAGCCTATCAATTAAAATTACGCGTAATTATAGCTGTACATCACTACCAACATATACATATAGATAGGTATACATCTATAGATACGTCACATTAGTTCTTCACCAGGGCGTAGGGCAGCAGCACCTTCCATACATGCATATTAGACCATAGAGTTGCCACTCTTGTTCATATAATATTACAATACTCTTTGCCTACACCTATCCGAACTACAAGTACACACTCGCTTCTCGGTCACCGTCGGCGAGGAGACAAGTGCCTTAACGACTACATTTAACCTCGTAAAGCCCACGAAATAGACAGAGAGAGTTATTTCTACAGGGTGGCCAACTTAGAGGTATACAACTTATTTTGCGGCCATTTTGTTTTGGCGGCATGACAGTTGTTGCATTAAAATTACTTTGTGTAGATACGGCCAATTTGTTATGGAGCGTTTTACGACTAAAAAACGTATTTTAATCATTAAAACGTTCTACTCAACCCAATCATGTATTGCGGAAATTCTAAGAAAATTGATTGAACGGTGAATCCTTCAGCATATCATTTAAAACAAAATATTCGACACATACCTAGTTACTGAGATAACGCAAGAAATGTGATGAAAAACGCGAGGTGTTTTTGTCTGACATTATTTTCCATATTAAATTGCCGGCGCGAAATACTATATTTAACAAGAAATACTTACTTAATATTTTTTTATATTTCATGGAATAAAATTACAAAACTAAAGTAACCTATTATTTGGCCACCCTGTAGGTACATATTCGATGCACAGGAAGAAAAATATATTTGAAAGGAAAATGAAGCGGTCAAACTGCTCAGTTATATTCTAACTTTTAAATCAACTCTTATAAATTTTCACGCTGTTCAAAATCTATTTTTTACTATCGGCGACATTTCAGCTGTTACTAGTGCACAGCAATTAAATTGAATATTTACTTTAACGACAATTTATTGTTATCGCATTTAATGTGCGTTAATAATGATTCCATTACATTTTTTATATTTTATTTAATGACATGTTTAAT
This sequence comes from Archips crataeganus, assembly GCA_947859365.1. Classification (NCBI taxonomy): domain Eukaryota; kingdom Metazoa; phylum Arthropoda; class Insecta; order Lepidoptera; family Tortricidae; genus Archips; species Archips crataeganus. Next base: position 2,221,758 of record OX402075.1, read on the forward strand.
GACTTAACTTTTTTAACCAGTGAATGATTAAATCAATGCCTGCCTTGGATAATCATATTATGGGAAATACCTAATTAATTATTATTGTAATGTAAAAGCCTAACCTAGCACATGTCATTTTGAATAAACAAATCATTCATTCACTCCTGAGCATTGCTCAAAAACTTTGTCATCCTAAAAATGAAAAAAAAAATTTTGGAAGATTTATACCATACTCAGCATAATATTGCGGCAAGCCGCTACACTGTTCGCATGCCACCTTGTTAGGGTACAGAATGTCAATCTATCACAATATGCACTTACAATTATTTATCACTACATAGTATAAAACAAAGTCGCTTCCCGTCTGTCTGTCCCTACGTATGCTTAATCTTTAAAACTACGCAACGGATTTTGATGAGGAAGGTTCATATGTATAATACATGCATAATTGCACCCGTGCGAAGCCGGGACGGGTCGCTAGTAATTATTAGTACCTGGGCGACCGAGCTCCGCTCGGGCTAAAACTCGGTACCAAGCGTTTTCCCAGAGATAAGACTAAGCTAGATCAATTTTTCATCCCCTAAGACCCACATACCAAATTTCATCGAAATTGTTGGAGCCGTTTCCGTGATTCTGAACAATACAAAACTTGCTCGTTTAAAGGTATCAGATAACACATTAACACCTATATCATAATTTAATATTTATTTTAATTCCAGGAACCCGCTACCCTGTCAGCCCCGACTCGATCCGCTAAGCCCAGCATCCACCTCGTGCCCCTTCCCCGTTCACCCCGACCCGTTTCCCGGTCGCCGACCCCTTCCAGGACTGACCTAGTCACCCAGGATGACCTGGTTCTAGATGCCACTACTTTAACGTATAGGTAGGTCGATTAAGTAAGCGCTTTAACATTTATAATAATAAAGAAATAAATAATAAATAAATATCACGGGACAAATTCACACCAATTCACCTAGTCCCAAAGTAAGCAAGGTTTGTGTTATGGGTACTAGGCAACGGATAGCCATACTTATATTTATATAGATAGATACATACTTAAATATATACAGGGTTATTTGTAATTCACTAGCATCCTTTTAACCCTAAACTCCTACCACTTAAACAAATGTTTTTTGTTTTACGGCTTTTGTCATACCTAACTTAATATTTTTGGTGTAATTACGTTTTGAAAATTTGAGATTACCTCTTATTTTTACGATACTCTGTGTATTTGTATGGGAAAAAAAGTGCTTCATTTTAAAAAGTTGTAGAACAAAAAACATTTGTTTGAGTGATAGGAATTCAGGGTTAAGAGGATGTCAGTGAATTAAAAATAACCCTGTATTAAACGCCCAAGACTCGAGAGCATACATTCGTATTTTTTTTTCATACAGATATCTGTCCCGAAATTAAATTAAATGTTACAAAATCAACTTTTCAATTCAGTTGTTCATAAGGTTTTCCTCACAAAGGACCAATTCAGTAGTGTTTAAACTTTTCGAAAACATATAACATTTCATAAATTTTGCAGATTTTTAAATAAGTTATACGGTTGTCTTTACAAAGGACCTATTCAGCAGTTTACAAATTTTTCGAAAACATATAAAGTAGGTAAAGTTATTTTTACAGGGCATGCGGTAGGTACCTTCAGTTGTTGAAAACAAATTTCCAAAGAGCCGGGCTGTGTTTCTACCTAACCAGTCTTAAGAATATTTTATTGACAAGATTTAATTTAACTTGTAATGTATGTATGTGTATAATTATGTTACATACGTACGGGTCAAATCTTGCAAGTTAAATTTGACCCACTTCCCGGTTTCCGAACGAGTTGAATTTTTACATGCATGTGTAAATTGGATGACAATCCAAAATTATTATGACATGGAGCTGATCTGATGATGGAGCTGGAAGGTGGCCTTGGGAACTCTGTAATAAAACGACACGACCGCATCTACTTTGGGCTCGTTTGATTCGTCTTGACGAGTACTTTGGTCCTAGTTGGTAATTAAGGGCAAAAAATTTTACCTAAAGAATTTTTACCCAAAAACTTAAAGTTTATTTTATCGAGTTTTTTTTTTTTTATGTTAGAAAGGCCAGACAAACGAACTAGTGGGTCACTTGATGTTAAATGATCACCACTGTCCATAGACACCCGCAGCGCTTTACACGATGCTAGTGCGTTGTCGGCCCTGGGAAAAGGAGAGGGAATAGGGGAGGGGGAGAGGTATTGGGCCCCCGGCGCTCTCACTGACCGTACGAAACGCAGCAGGAGTACTGCTGCTTCACGCCGGTGTTCTGTGAGAGGGTACTGCCCCGGACGAGCCGGCCCATTCGTGATGCAGCGGCTAGCTACAACATGGCTCTACCACTACTAAAAGTGTTATATACAATGTCAAAACTATTGAAATAGTTGATAATTCACTGCAATAGCCATAACAAATCTTGGCCTAATTTATCACGGTTTAATAGAACTTGTTTTATTGTCTGTCTGTAATGAATGTGATGATCCTTAAGCTTTCCACAGACCGGGAAAAAGGGCTACGGATTAGGCCGAAACGTGTCAAGTAAAACTGGCCACCACGTCTTCCGGTTCGCGGTTTTCCTTTAGCTACGGAACCTTAAAACGTCGTTCAGGGTGAGCTAAGGGCGGTTTACCAATAAGTTTATTTATAACCGCGGCTAAGTAAACCCTATAGACCGGCGCCGGTACCAGCGCTATGACATCATTTTCCTTTTTGTCATTACGTAATTAGACCCCTGAAGAACCGCCATACTGGTACAAATGACCTTGTATTTTGTGTCACCATCCCCCGGGCTACTACGTCTACATGTTCGGAGCCATTCGGAGGTGTCCGGTCATTTTGCCGACCCCATATTATACCTAAGGCTTGTCCACGAAAAAAAATAGCCATCGAAAACTAAGTCTCCACTGTCTCCCAATAGTTCTAGGTAGTTCAAACCGTAATTAGATTGCCAACTGAGTATTCTTTTTTATGTGTAAGAAACTATAATCCATACATTTTTCCTTACAAGTTGTGAAATCCTACATAATGCCAGTTAAGGCTTAGAGCTAAAATGATTGCATTGCATATAAATGTGTGTACTTCTGGCATAATTTAAAACAATTTACGACCTGCATACGGTAATTAAGAGTCTGGAAAGACATTCGCGGAACATTATAGCGTCGATAATCGATGATGAGTAAAGAAAAAACCGGCCAAGAGCGTGTCGGACACGCCCAAGGTAGGGTTCCGTAGCCATTACGAAAAAATCAAGTAATATTTTTCTAAGGATTTCGTATGTGTACGGAATCATCCAAGTTTAGGTATGTTTTATACCTTGGGCTACTATTTACTCTTAAACTACAAATAATTTCCAAGCAATCTTAGCCGCTATAATTTTCCTAGTAAATTTGATATATTTACTACTATTCTGAATTTTTTCAAATTTTTCCACCCAAGAGTTTAGATTTTAGAGGGGGGGGACAGTCGATTTTAATGAAAATTGTCACTTTAAAGTTGAATATTTCGCAAACAGATCACTGAATAGAAAAATCATTTTAGCAACCCCGCAATGGTTTTAAAAGACCTATCCAACAATACCGAGGTTAGTCGAGAAAAAAAAAAATCACCCCACCTTTACGTCTATTGGGAGATACACTAAAAAAAAAATATTTTATATATTTTATTTTACCACTTTGTCGGCGTGACTGTTCATGCCAAATTACAGCTTTCTAGTACTAACAGTCTCTGAGCTTAGCCGCGGACAGATAGACAGACGGACAGACATGGCGAAACTATAAGGGCTCCTAGTTGACTACGGAACCCTAAAAAAAGAACCTCTGCGACCCAAACGTGAAAAATACAAAATCTAAGACTAAAATCCATAGATTTCGAATGTAAACCCAAAAATGGATAGCATCTGATATAAATATCCATAATAGCACTCAAAACGAAAGGTGAAGAGTCCTTCTTTCTAGTTAAATTCTTTAAAAAATGTCATTTCATATTGAATACCTGAATTATACAAAAGTGACTACTTGTTACGTGAACTAGCCCTACTTACACCTAAGTGTCTTTATACACCTGAACGTCGAAGGTCAAATGCTATGCGTTACGTAACCAATGGCAGGGGCTCCCAAACTGTGGTCCGCGGGACTACAGGGTGTTTAGTGCAAGGGTTGAAACGGTGATCTTCTTAGCGAAGGTGGAGGTAAAGTGCTTCGCCTCCGCAGAGGCGGAGGTTACCGGAGAAGGTAAGGATGTTGCGATAAACCGGATAACCTAAGAACCTCCTAAATATTAAAACACTATTTTATTACGACTAGCAGTTGCCCGCGACTCCGCCTGCAAAGAACAGGGGTATAAAAAATAGCCTACGACCTATTCTCAGACCTATTTCGGAGGAGTTCGATAACAAACACCGTGACACGAGATTTTTATATATTACATTTCAATTTCATCCTGTATTATAGTGTTCATTAAAGAGTCGTTCGTTAATGCATTTTATTAGATAATTATCATCATCACCCCAGCCTAATACGTCCGACTGCAGGGCGCAGGTTTCCTCTCAGAATGAAAGGTATTGGGTCGTAGTTCCCACGCGGGCCCAGTGCGGATTGGGAACTTCACACACACCATTGAATTTCTTCTCAGATGTGTACAGGTATCCCACGATGTATTCTTTCACCGTAAAGCTCATGGTAAATTTCAAATATAATTTCGCACATAAATTCCGAAAGACTCAGAGGTGCGAGCCCGGATTGGAACCCACGACCCTCTGCTTGAGAGGCAATAGGTCAAACCACTAGGCGACCACGGTTTCGTTTTTAATAGATATCAAATAACAATTTACCCATTTTAAGAGGGTTTATACCTGCTGAGCTGGCAACGTTGCATTTTTGTTAGTTTTTCTCGATTATTCCATATAAATTGAATGAAATTCAATAATGTTTTGTATACAAATTGTTCTAATATATAAGTGAATGTGTCTACTGCAATAATAATTCGTGATAGACTTTTATTTTCTTTAAAAACGAACAAATTATTACCCAACGGTTTTTCAAGAAAATAAAAGTCTTATCACGAATTATTATTGCAGTAGACACATTAGCTTATACATTAGAACAATTTGTATGCAAAACATTTTTAATTTTCATTTAATTTTTATGGAATAATCGAGAGAAAAACTATCAAAAATGCAACGTTGCCAGCTCAGCAGGTATAAACCCTCTTAACCAGTGCAAAATTCACATCAAAGCCAGTGCGCAAGTTTGGCAAACCAAGACTTAGACCGGTAGCCGTTTCAGAACATTAGCTAGACCGTAACGTAAAAGCACTAAGACTCGTTTTCGCACGTTCCAACCGATGATTCACCCTTCCAAGGCTATAGTCAGGGTCACTTATAGGTAACGTAATCATGCGTTACGATATGTAAAATCAACTTTAATTTGCTTAGGGTAAAGTCGAAACTTTGAAAGGCAAAGTATTTGGAAAAGGTTGCCTGGAATAATTACCAAAGTGAAGGCGAGTGTAGATGAAAATGTTGGAAGGGGGAGACCAAAAAGGTAATTCCATGATCAGATTGGGAATGTTTTGAAGAACTGCCAGGCCAAGAGTACCCGAAACCGGCGAACATGTGTGATAAGATTAGTGACTGGTCATTAGAGTGTATCCTCAAATATATTTGAATACCAGATGGCCTAGTAGTTAGGTAACCTGACTATGAATCTTGAGGTCCCGGGTTCGATTCCCATGTCGGGGCAGATATTTGCATGAAAAATACGAATGTTTGCGCTCGGGTCTTGGGTGTTTAATATGTATTTAAGTATGTATCTATCTATATAAGTATGTTTATCCGTTGCTTAGTACCCATAACACAAGCTTCACTTAGTTTACTTTGGGACTAGGTCAATTGGTGTGAATTGTCCCGTGATATATATAATTTATTTAAATCAAGCTTTGCTAGTAAGATACAGCAAGGGATTAAATGAATGCAATAAAATACGCCCGAAGTTCGGAGCGGCCTTAGCTTCAACAAATGTGGGATGGCCATACATTCGATGGATGGAGGAAGTTTTAACAATAAAGTTTTTTTTATAATGAAACCCAGACTTCATTGCTTTTAGACCGCGTCTATTAAATACCATTTTGGCAAGGGTTCAATATATTTCAATACCAGCAGGATTGTTGTCTAACGCTTCTGACGCTTGCCTTCGCAATCACTATTACTTTCTGACAAACGGTATAAGACGATGACAGAAAGAGATGGCGAAAGCGAAGGCAAGCGTCAGAAGCGTTAGACAATACGGCCTCTGATCAGTCACCGATTAAAAATCATCGTGTAGGCTGGGATGATAATGATGGTATACTGATATAAAAAATGAAAAAATGAAAATGAAAAAGTTTATTTCACACACAAAACACATAAAATTACAAAAGAAAAAAATATATATATATATATAAAAAGAGATAAAAAAATAAAACATTAAATTGTGTGTGAAAAAGGTCCCGCCTCAGCATAAATGCGGACTCCTGAGGTGGAGCCAGCGCTGGTCTTCCGGCGGGACCCTTTTTTATCAGTCACAGAAACCCTGTCGTGCAACACGGCCTTAAGCGGTATGCTGAACGCAGCCGTTGCGACTGCACCGAGCAGCGCTGTCTGGATATACTCGTAGTATTGTGGGTATTTTTAGGCGTCCATACCAACGACACAATATTACTAAAGCTCTGGCGTTATACTACGAAATACCTAAACGCTAATAGTATTTAAGGCCCTACCGTGTTTTTGGCGCGTTTATTGCATTCATTTAATCTCGTGCTGTATCATTAGAATCATTACTAGCAAAGCTATAGTCCTGAAATTCATGTGTAAGATATTCGAGCATTCACTCTAGTGACAAATATTTATCGAAACACGATTACTTGTAGTTCGCTCGATAGAAAAAAAAATCCTAAGTCGTCCCTAAAAAAATAATATAAATTCGTAGTACGACGTAAATACCTACAGCAGGTCATGACTTTTTAATAAAACAAGATGTTTTCTAGGGCGTAGTGCTGCTACATTTTTAAAATGTATATTTGTTTTGGTAATACGATGAAAATAACTAAATACACGCGCAGTCTAACCAACCTATCTTGAGCCATCGTGCTTCCCCCATACCAAAATTCTCTTACCTAAAATTGATTAGCGCGAAAAGCTCGGTAGGGCCTTAAAAGACAAGAGCGAAAAGGACGGCACAATACGAAGTATGACGGTTTACTATCATTTACTATGAATTCAGGGCTACCCTTGTCTTCCGAGTCACCCTGTAAGTGTAGAGGTTCCCAGCAATGACAAGTTTTAAAACAAAACACAAGGATAACTTTTGTTTTCCCCAATGACACAACTGCGAAAGCATTCAGCTATAAAAAATATACCTATTTCCTTTACAAAAATTCTTTTCCATCGTACGGGCGGTCACAGACTAGCGTTTTTTTCTGCGCGTATACGGTCGTTTTTGGCACATTTAAGACCGCCGTAGACGAGACGCGTGTAAATGTCACGTATCAATTGTAATGAATGAAACTGTAAGAAAGATGGCACATCATATGCATGTATCTGTGCGCCATCATTCTTACGGTTTCATTTATTACAACTGGTGCATGAGCGTGACGTGACACGCACACGCATCTGGTCTGCACCGGCGTATCTACTGTGTTAAAAAAGGTTAGTTGTATTTAAATACTTTAGATGTATGTTATTTAATAACAATGTAGATCTGTTTGAAAATTGTTATTTGTTATACAAGGGGGGAAAGTTGTATTTTACCTGCGAGTGTTCATTTGAAACACTAGCTATCGAAAGGATTCTATGATTGACCACGAGCGAAGCGAGTGGTTCAAAAATAGAAACCTTTCGATAGCGAGTGTTTCAACACACGAGACGTAAAATAACTTTACACCCGTGTATAACACAAAACTTTTCACCTCACTACAGCGAGGAATATAAAAAAAAGGGTTTGTACCTCTTTGTCAATACTTTAATTTTGAAGTATAGAAATATTGGCAAAATCAAAAATAATGCAAAATAGCCTAAGCATATCCAGTCTTTATGGAACTACAATACAATACAATACAATACAATGACTCTTTATTGTACACCAGGAATAGTAAGCAATACAGAAAACAGGTACACAGAGAGTAAGTTACAAGGTAAGCAATAGGAACTACTCCAATACTGACATTCCGCAAGCTCAATTCCGCATTTTGCACGGTTTCCCGTAATTCCACAGGTGTTAATACGTCTTCTTCACTCGAATCACTCATTTTTAATAACAAAATATCTAGAAAAACATGCGAATATTTAACGTTGACGGCTTAATTAATTGAAAAGTTTTGATTGACTTAAGTTTTTTTTTATTATTTCGGATGCGTTTTGTTCGCACATCGACTTACTTGGACTGTCAGAACATTTTATCCGTTTTACAACAAGAATGAAGGTTAATGTTGAATGCTGATATTTATGAATTAAAATAAAGTTGTAAGACTGTATTTAGTGTTTTTTACTCGATGCAATTCATTAATTGTGATGTTCAAAATTCAGCACTTTTAACGTTTTGCGTTTTGTTAGCTGTCAAATATCACTTAAGCTGCCTTCAAATGTCAAAACTCTTTCTTCACAAGTGGATAAAAAGCGATTTTCTCAATAGATGTCAAACAAACAAAAAGGGCTTTCCGAGCTAGTGAGGTGAAAAAATATATACCTAGTCGAGTTTCTTGCCGGATTTTTCTCAACAGGTATTTTCCGAACAGAAGGGAGATTCTTCGACGTTCATAGGAGCATCAATTGATGCCTAAATTGCATAAAGAATTTTGGCTTTGACTTTTATAGGAGCTTATTATATGCACGTCAACGCTCGAAGAAAACAAAAACGCACCGGTACGCGCGCACGCGCTTCCAGAAACGAGCTTAAGCCGAGTTTAGACCTGCAAGAAAAACCGTCCAAGTTTCATTACATTGCGGCACTTGATTGACCACCTTAATCTCTTTCGCCTTGCTGCCTCACAATGTAATCCAACTTGCACGATTTTTCTTGCAGGTCTAAACTCATCTTTAAACGCGCGTGTAAAACGCTAGTCTGTAACCGACCTATCACAAAGCTTCCGTCTGTTTCTGCGGTATTTTAGCCTACGAATACGTCACGGGCACATATATTATGCAATTAATATATGTTGTGTGGATATAGCACGCAAGGCCAAGTTAGCACGTCACGATGGATGAATGAAGCGGTCGTTCCCACTCGAAACCGGGAGATTGGACGATATACAATACTACTAATATCTATATATAATATTATAAATCTATACATATAATAAATCTGTAACAAGTCGGTGTCTGTACATTGAAGATATTTGAGAAAAACTGTCACTAGGGCTATTTATTAGCGCAATAGAACCCAAAACAATGATTTTTAGAATTATTGTCTGTTTGTCTGTTTATCTGTTTGTCTGTTTGTCTGTGCGTTTGTGCGCGCTAATCTCAGAAACGGCTTAACCTAGAAGGATGCGGTTTTCACTGATATGTCGGTACTTTCTTGGATTAACATTAAGTGTTTGTTTCATTTGAATCGGTTCACAAATAAGAAAGATACGTCTATTTTAAGAATGTATCGAACAGTTTTTAGAAGTATTGACTGAGAATCGCTCTTGACTTCCCCGAAAGCAGTCCCATCTGGAGGGCACGATCTCGCAGTCCAAGCGGACGGGAGTCGCGGGCACAGCTATCTATATACTAATATTATAAAGCTGAAGAAGAAGCTTTTTATATCGAAGAACTAAGGGGAGCCGTAATTGATGAAAAAGCAAATTGGATAAAAAAAATAAGCTGTGCCCAAATTACTAATTCCACGCGGACGGAGTCGCGGGCAAAAGCTAGTGTTAAAGTATGTTTGTTTGTTTTCCTTCTTTCACTACGTAACTGAGCGACGGATTGCAGTTTTTTTTTTTGTACGGACATAATTGAAGGACTGGAGAGTGATATAGGCTACTTTTATACCCCGGGAAAATATCTCATTCCCACGGGAAAACGCGTTTTAATCTACTTCATCGGGACCGAAGGCGCGGGCATCAGCTAGTAATATTTTAACCTCCTGGGGCCCAACGTCCTATTTTTAGGACTGTAAAATGTAATCCTTTCAGCCCATGTTAAAGTTTATCAAATAGCGTCCCAATGTCCCAAAATAAGAACACGCACTAATTTGCATTTACAATATTGTCTGAAATATATTAAAGTATATAATGATTTTGTAATAATTGAAGTCCTGGGCTACCAGTATAAGGCTGCGGCTCCACTGAGGCGGAGACGAGCGGAGCTGAGAGGAGACGTGTGGGGATCGACCAATCATATTACATGAACGGAGACGAGATGTGGATTTCATGTAATATGATTGGTCGATCCCCACACGTCTCCTCTCAGCTCCGCTCGTCTCCGCCTCAGTGGAGCCGCAGCCTAAGTGCCTATAAATAGGATATTCTTACTATGGTTTTCTACTCAAGCTTATTTTCACAATCGCGTTTTTTCCTAATTTTAATCGACACAGAAACATAGGTAGGTTTAGGTTATGTTATGTTTGCATCGCCGCACAGCACACAGAAGAAGGAGCTCAGCGTGAGCCAGTTTTTATTATTTAATTATGTTGTTTTAGCGGCAATAGAAATACTTTTCAGCTATCTATATACAGACAGACGGACGGACGGACAGCGTAGCGACACAAAAGACGAACTTAAAAAACATCCTTACCCGTAAACGAGTTCATTATTACATCAAAGCATATCCAACAACATAACATAACTGTGAAACTATGTTTTAGTATCGCTTTAATAATGACGCTCACAATATTTGCGCCGACGACGTCTATTCTAGTTCGGTGCCAAACAGATGTCCGTCCGTCCAAGCGCAGCGTGACTGGTTAATGTACTCGTATATATATATCTATATGTTAAATGTACCACCGGTTGAGAAGAATCCGGCAAGAAACTCAACAAGATATGTTAGAACATTTGGTAGCATAGCGTGCGGTTGCGGCACCTACTCTGAAGATGAGCTCCGGTTGAGTTCGAAACGCGTCAGTGTAGTTTGGAGTTGGTGATAGTTGGGTTTGTGTGATTCGTGTGTGTTCGTACAGTGTGGAGGTGGAGGGACAGCATGAACACGCGTTTCTTACATGAACGTAACTATCGTAAGGTCGCGGGTGAGCAAAGTAATTGTTTCAGTTCATTAATATGGACCTCCGCAAAGTAACGCCTGATTCAATAAATTAAGATACCTATGTTGTTTTCAAACAGATGTACAGTCAACCAATTTGATTCCTAGGCCACTAAAGAACCTTGACGCATTAACTACTAGACAATTACAACGTCAGTGCGAGTCATAGGATTACCAACTTTGCGAACACAATTTGCAATAAACGTATAGGTAACGCCATCAGAGTTGAGGCCACGCACACAACAACACGCCATGTAATGACAGCGGGATTCTGACATTTATTCGTACCGATAGCAAGTTCTACAGACTCGAGATAGAATTACAAGATTGACTAAAAATTGTTCTTCAACCTATTTCTTTAAGAATAATTTAGGAAAATACATCTACTTAAAAACAAAACAAAAAATAAAATATTTTGATCTATTCTATATAAATAATAGCCAATGAAAAGCCATAAAGATAAAAAAACCGGCCAAGAGCGTGTCGGACACGCCCAAGGTAGGGTTTTATTTTATTTTTATTTTATTTTATTTATTTGGGGCATCAACAGCAATACAATACACTATAATGAGACTTAAATACTACGTAGCCATTACGAAAAAATCAAGTAATATGTTTCTAAGGATTTCGTATGTGTACGGAATCATCTAAGTTTAGGTATGTTTTATACCTTAGGCTACTATTTACTCTAAAACTACAAATAATTTCCAAGCAATCTTAGCCGCTATAATTTTCCTAGTAAATTTGATATATTTACTACCATTCTGTTTTTTTTTCAAATTTTTCTGCCCGACAGTTTAGATTTTAGAGGGGGGGGGACATCGATTTTAATGAAAATTTTCACTTTAAACTTAACCTATCGTACGATCGTACGCTACTTGTACCAACGAAGCGTTACTATTGGTTTGCGGTCATTTTCGACTTTCGTTTTTCACAATTGGATTTTTGACTCTAGTCAAAATAGTAATTATAAATCGATTGTACAATCGATACTAAATCACCTCGTTTCGGGAAAACAACCACTAAAATTTCACGGTGTATATTCATGCCAAATTACAGCTTTCTAGTACTAACGGTCTCTGAGCTTAGCCGCGGACAGACAGACGGACAGACATAGCGAAACTATAAGGGTTCCTAGTTGACTACGGAACCCTAAAAATGAACACCGAAATGTTTGTACGCGCATAACTTCCGATTGACAGCACCAAATTGGATAATTCTTTTTTGTTGCGTTTGTTACTGTCAAGGGAAGGTTTTTATGAAAGAAATTTAAAAAAATAGAATGGGGGCGAAGCCGCGTGCATCAGCTATTTTATATAAATCAGATAAGCATATTTTTCGCTATTTATAAAATACCGTTTTTTTTTGCGAATATTTCTTATCAGTTTCAAATTGTAATATGCATAGTATTGCGTAAGTATTTCATCATAAGATCTTATAACTTACAATTTCATTCACTCAGTCATTTAATTCATTCACTATCTTTTTTGCAATCAGTACTTTATGTAGCTGTGTGTGTAATCATTCGCCTCAACTCTGATGGCGTTACCTATACCTGTAGTTTATAAACGTTTTCGCTCCATGACACGAGAAGAAAAAGAAGTTTTGACAGACGGCCAGTGACAATTCAAGTTATTAATACCTATACATACACAAGCAAACTCCTTTCCTATTCAATACAGGGTGATTTGTAATTCACTAGCATCCTTTTAACCCTAAACTCCTACCACTTAAACAAATTTTTTTTGTTTTACTACTTTTGTCATAACTTAATATTTTTAACAAGTTAGCTATGAAGTATCTTTTTTTTGTACTTATTTTTTCAACTTCATTTTTTTTTTTTTTTTTTTTTTTTTTTTTTTTTTTTTTTTTTTTTTTTTTTATTTTTTTATTACTTTTACGGTCATCCCGTGAAATCATACATTTCGTACTAAATACAAACTGAAATATCACAGCACAGAAAAAACCCCAGAAAAAAGACCAATGCTGGGAATCGAACCCAGGTCCTCAGCATTCCGTGCCGCGTGCCATACCCCTACACCACCACTGGTCTAGAGATTAGACACAATTAGATTAGATTATTAATATTTTTACGATAATCTGTGTATTTGTATGGGAAAAAAAGTGCTTCATTTTAAAAAGTCGTAAAACAAAAAACATTTGTTTGAGTGATAGGAATTCAGGGTTAAGAGGATGTCAGTGAATTACAAATAACCCTGTAGATAGTTAATTGTAAGTTTTCAGCTCAAGCTATTAATTGTACAATACAGGGAGTAACTGTTATTGGCCTTATGTATCAATTTAAAATTAGAATAAGTTTGATTGTAACGCTGTTGTGCTCCTTAATAAATAAATAAATAAATAAATAAATATCGTTGACACACGTTCGCAAAGATCGAGTTTGTCATCATGACATACATCACCCAATAATCACTGTCGAAGAAGGTAAACAAATTAATTTATTTGGATATGGTTCTATAGTGGCCTAGGAATCAAATTGGTTGACTGTACAATGATCTTTAATTTAATTACGTACTTACAGAGTATTTAACATAGTTAAAATTTTAACACAGTAGACACGCTATTTGAAACTATACTTTGTTTTTTAGCATCAGAAAAAGCCAAAAAGGGTAAACAATCTTGAGGAGTCTGTTTACCATTATTACCTGACCTGATGTCCAAAAATAAGACATTCCACCAAAAAAAAACACTTCCTTTATTAATCTTTTTCGAGATTTTGTAATGTGGTGCATCAAGAACCTGGTAAGCTAGAAACGTGGTAAACAGGTAGTTTAGGTCTCATTTTACCTTGATTTCGTTATACCCTATTACCAACATACCTAGATCTCAAAACAACTTGGTGTCAAAATGGCTGAATCCCAAAATACCTGTATTTTTTTCTCAAAACACCGGATTTTTAATACGACTGAATTTTAAAATGTCATTGTCGCATAATAACTAAACATCACAACACCTTCATCGCAAAACAACCAAATCCCAAAACACCTATACAGGCTGAATTATAAATAAATAAATAAATAAATAAATATCATGGGACAATTCACACCAATTGACCTAGTCCCAAAGTAAGCTTAGCAAAGCTTGTGTTATGGGTACTAAGCAACGGATAAACATACTTATATAGATAAATAAATACTTAAATACATAGTAAACATCCATAACTCAGGAACAAATATTCGTGCTCATCACACAAATAAATGCCCTTACCGGGATTTGAACCCAGGACCTCTTGCTTCGTAGGCAGGGTCACTACCAACTAGCCTAAGCGGTCGTTAAAATTATATTAGTCGTATAAATTATATTGTCCAACATCAACTGAGTTAGAAACAATAATTTCGATTCACGACTTATAACTTATAATTCACCCTGTATATTAACAGTTATCATGACAGTTAAACTAGATAAAAGCTTGTAAAAAAATTTGGGTAAAAATACCCAAATTTTTTTTACATGCTTTTATCTAGTCTCAAAAGAGACTGTGACATTTTGCCTTTCCGGTGTTTGAAGGAAATGTACATACCAATATTTAGTCATTTCGGGAATAGGACGTTTTCGGTCAAAGTCATTCAGACTTTCAGACTTTCGTTCATTTCAATAATGCGTTTGATATTTAGTTCAGTAGTCAAATTAGTTAATAAAGGCATTATCCAATTTTGTTTTAATGAACCCTAAGCAATAGGTAGTGCCGTATTTTTAAAAATGTAGCCCCCGAAACGCACAAATGTAGCTTTTCGTGTCCTCTGCCTACTCCCTTTGGGATACAGGCACGTGATGTGTGTAGGTATGGCGCACCTTTCCATCATTGATTACGTCGGCAGCTGAACATAGGTCTCCCCAAAGGCTCGCCAAGCAGATCGGTCTCGTGTCATCCGCATCCAACGCGATCCCGCAACCTTCCATCTTGTTGGAGGCCTACCTACACTGCGTCTTCCTGTCCGTGGACGCCACTCGAGAACCTTTTTGCATCTTGGTTTCCCATAATTTAATAGTTATTATAATGTATCATTCTTCATAATCAACGTTAGTCATAAAGTGATTTATTTCTGAAACAGTTTTTTTTTCAGGACTTTTTGAATGCCATCAATACAATGCAGTAGGTAGATTAGGTTAGGTTTGTTTCATAACAATTCTGGAAAAAAAATCGTCTCGGACATAATTAAATTATGACTTGTTAAATTATGTGAAACCATAGAGATGCGTGTATGTATGAAAAATGTGATATTTTGGGAACATAATCTATACTAATATTATAAAGAGGAAAGATTTGATTGTTTGTTTGTTTGTTTGTTTGCATTGAATAGGCTCCGAAACTACTGGACCGATTTAAAAAATTCTACAAGTTAAGTATGAAGTATCTTTTTCTATTTATTTTTTTATTTTCTTCAACTTCATTTTTTTTATTACTTTTACGGTCATCCCGTGAAACCATATATTTCAAACTAAATACAAACTGAAATATAGATGCACAGAAAAAACCCCAGAAAAAAGACCAATGCTGGGAATCGAACCCAGGTCCTCAGCGTTCCAGCGTTAGACCAGTGATGGTGTAGGGGTAAGCACGCAGCACGGAACGCTGAGGACCTGGGTTCGATTCCCAGCATTGGTCTTTTTTCTGGGGTTTTTTCTGTGCATCTATATTTCAGTTTGTATTTAGTTTGAAATTAAAAAATTCTTTTGCCCTTAGAAAGCTACATTATCACTGAGTGACATAGGCTACTTTTTACCGCGGGTAAATACCTTTTCCTACGGGAAAATTAAATTTTTCGCAGGCAAAGCTGCGGACGAAGGCTAGTCTTTTATACACGAGCTCACAGAGAGCCGTTATCCAAGGTTATGTGGTCTTTTGATCGAGTGACGTTATTCCCATAACGCCGTAGCACTGCAATTCGTAACCTTTCGAGTCTCACGGGTCATGCCGTAAAGCTCGGTACCACTACCATGAGTTTACACTAGTTTACGTGAACGTACTCGCTAGCGACGGCGTAAATTATTTGTATGGAGAATTGTGCAGCGCCTCTAGCGGTCACTTACGGAAGTACAATTCTCCATACAAATCATTTACGCCATCGCTAGCGAGTACGGTCACTGTGAACTAGTGTAAACTCATGGTAGAGGTACTGAAAGCTTGGCAGTTGGCACAGCGGCGGCCAGAGGCGTATTTATAGCGCGCAATGCGGCCGGCGTCACGCTTCCCTTTACGAAAGTAAAGTTTACAGCTTAGGTTTACAGAGGCAAATTACATCTGTCAATCAGATCGGATGTCATTCATTACAGTATTACCACTTATATAAGTTACATCGGCAATAATCGTTTGCGCAGAATAGTGCCACCTAACACCGACTGAAACCGAACGTGTATACCAATGAATTTAACACATTATTTTACCTTATGGCTTCAAATACAAGAACAACACAGACTCATGCTATCTCGCTCTTAATATAAGTACATGTGAGGTTTTTCTAACGTGAGGCATCGAATTTATTGTACAATAAAATATCAATAGAATCTTTACCGAATTTACTCAATCTTTGTTATGACAGCATAAACAAGCTTGGTTGCTAACCACTAGAAAACCATAGATGACAGGGCAGTGCGAAACAACCAATAGTGGACAGTCGCGTGACGAACGTACGCGTGGTGTGCTATGATTGGCTGAAAATTTTTCGCGCCACATCAAAATAAGTTTTCTGCGCAGGTACATCGGCGTAACTTATATAAGTGGTAATAATATGTACATGGGTGTGTAATGATAGATATAACAACATCCATACCATATACTATATATACTGTAATATTATAAATGCGAAAGTGTGTCTGTCTGTCTATCTGTTACCTCTTCACGACTAAACCACTGAACCGATTTAGATGAAATTTGGTATGGAGATAGTTTAAAGGATTTGCCACACTGGATTCGTTCTGCGGTCGCGGTCAGGTCAAATCAAACGCAGCCCGCATTATGTATGAACAACATTGTCGGTATCTATATGTATATGCGTGCGTGCGATCTGATCTGCATATCTATACAAAATATATTATAGAGAATAGAGACCGACAATGTTGTTCATACATAATGCGGGCTGCGTTCAATTTGACCTGACCGCGACCGGGTATGTATTACAATACCGAAGTACGAAAGACCGAATGTATTAAAACATCAAATGGGTCAAAAGACCGACACGATTTTTTTTTGAAACCGTAAACTTTTCAGAATTTATTAAAACGGCATCATACAGAACCGAACAGTTAGGTTAGGTTTGTTTTATAACAATCTTAAAAAGTAATCGTGTTTCGATAAACACTGGTCATTAGAGTGAATCCTCAAATATCTTACACATGAATTTCAGGACTAAAGCTTTGCTAGTAATTATACAGCACGAGATTAAATGAATGCAATAAATGCGCCAAAAGCTCAGTAGGGCCTTAAGATTTACTCTGTGACCTGTGACAGACGGACCGACAGACTGCGGAGACTCAGTACCTACCTAAAAGGGTCCCATTGACACGCATTGAGTACGGCACCCTAAAAATTAACCAGAGCTCGTTTTCTAGACTCAAAGCAAATTTTTCAGCATTTTACGTCACAACTGTCCAGAGCTAGATTAATGGCTGCCAGAATAACTTATAGCACAGCTGTTGTACTATTTCGGTCCAGAACCCCTGGAGAATTTTCAGTATAACCACTTTAATCTTAATCCGAGTTTAGACCTGCAAAGAAAAACGTGCAAGTTGCATTATACAGGGCGAAATCAAAATGGTGATGCAAAATTAGTGTTCCGTACTCAGTTAACGGTGGACAACATAATTTTTTTTTTTATATAAGAGTGGGAAAACGAGCAGACGGGTCACCTGGTGGAGAGCGATCACCGTCGCCCATGGACACCTGCAACACGAGGGGAATCACAGGTGCATTGCCGACCCTTTTAGGAATTGGTAGGCTCGTTTTTTAAAGATCCCTAAGTTGTAACGCTCCAGGAATGTTGCCGCAGTAAGCTGATTCCAGATCTTCGTCGTGCATTAACTCAATTGTTAAAATCAGTCTGACAACATTTAGGATGTTCATACTTAGTTGGAATGAAATCACGAATTCAATGTATGGACACCTCAAATTTAATAAGACTAATTAAAACAAAGGAGTTAGTGCATTATATTGTACAGCATTAACTGAGTGCGAAACACGAATTTTGTATTACCAATTTGATTTCACGCTGTATATTACATTGCGGCGCTCGATTGAGACTTCAATAGCCGGCGGGTCTCCACTGAACGAGCCGCCTCATGAGGCAGCAATTTTGAGCTTTGTGTAGAACAAAATCATGCCTCATGCGCTTGCCTCGTGAGGTGGCTCGCTCAGTGGAGACCGGGCTAATCTCGTGCGCCTTACCGCCTCGCAATTTAAACTTGCACGTTACTTCTTGCAGGTCTAAACTCGGCCTTAGAACTAAAGGTCGATTCATATCTAAACACCGAACGACTCAGACACGTGCCGTGGCAGACAAAATAATATTCATCTATCCAGTTTCAATTAACAAATTCATCATCATCATCATCAGCCTATGTTCGTCCACTGCTGGACATAGGCCTCTCCCATGGCACGCCACTGAGCACGATCCTCGGCCACTCTCATCCAGCTCTTGTCAGCTGCCCTGCGAAGATCATCGCTCCACCGAGTCTGAGGACGTCCTACGCTACGATTGCCGATCCGTGGTCTCCACTCAAGAACTCGTCTACCCCAACGGTTATCGGTTCTTCGGGTTATATGGCCGGCCCATTGCCACTTCAGCGTGCTAATGCGGTGGGCTATGTCGATAACTTTGGTTCTCTGTCGGATCACTTCGTTACGAATTCGATCTTTCAGAGAAACTCCGAGCATAGCCCTTTGCAGAGCACGTTGAGCAACTTTAAATTTGTGGACCAGCCCTACCGTGAGTGTCCATGTTTCGACACCGTATGCCATGACGGGTAGGACGCACTGATTGCAGACTTTCGTCTTTAGACTCTGTGGAATTGGCGACGAATTCGTCGCAACTAATTCAACGTCCCACTGCACGGCACGCCTCTTCTCAAAATGACCAAACTGTGGTCTTTTTTAGAGTTCCGTAGCCAAATGGCAAAAAACGGAACCCTTATGGATTCGTCATGTCTGTCTGTCTGTCCGTCCGTATGTCACAGCCACTTTTTTCCGAAACTATAAGAACTATGCTGTTGTAACTTGGTAAGTACCTCTAGATGTATTCTGTCAACCGCATTAAGATTTTCACACAAAAATAGAAAAAGAAACAGTAAATTTTGGAGGTTCCCCATACTTAGAACTGAAACTCAAAATGAAGTATAGGCTGTCACGGTTTTACGCAATTTTTCCTACGCCATGGTTCGGTGGGCGTCACACACGATATCGAGTGTTCAAAAATAACCTCAGCACACTCCAGTACTCTGGAAAAAAGGGTCTAGGTCAGATATTTCTGGGGCATTGTTTTTAGCTTTCTAAACTAAGAACCGCCTGCACGTCAGTACTATGTGCTGACGTGAATAATTACGTCGATATTTTCATCATCATCATTTCAGCGGAACCACTAACATAGGCGTACCAAGGTTCGCCAAACAGATCTGTCCCGCGCCATCCGCATCCAACGCGTTCCCGCCACCTTAACCAAGTCATCGCTCCGTCTTTTGGAGGCCTACCTACCTGTGTCCTTTACAGACTTTAAAACCATCAAACAGATATGCCCCAAACTAGATTTATTTGAACATTTGAAAGGAAATAATGCGAAGCTAATGCTATTGATGGACTTCATAAGAAAGCTCAAGTCACTCAGAGGGCGATGGAGAGGGCTATGCTCGGAGTTTCTCTGCGGGATCGCATTAGAAATGATGAAATCCACGCAAGAACTAAAGTCAAGGACATCGGAGAATCGCCAGACTCAAGTGGCAGTGGGCAGGGCCCATCGCTCGTAGAATTGACGGCCGATGGGTCCGAAAGGTTCTCGAGTCATGCCCACGGACCAGAAGACGTAGTTTAGGTAGGCCTTCAACAAGATGGAGCGCCGACCTGGGGCCATATTGTCTAATGCTTCTGACGCTTGCCTTCGCTTTCAACGTCTCTTTCTGTCATCAAATTATACTGTTTAACAGAAAGAAATAGTGATTGCGAAGGCAAGCGTCAGAAACGTTAGACAATAAGCCTGCTGGTTAAGGTTGAGGAAACGCGTTGGATGCGGATGGCGCAGGACCGATCTGTTTGGCGAGCCTTGGGGAGGCCTATGTTCAGCAGTGGACGTCTTTCGGCTGAAATGATCATGATGAATGCGAAGATGGTTTAAGACCACTAAACTATACGATTCTTCATGAATCGATTGAGCACGAAGTCTCGAGTGAAAACTATTTACGTATAACTTCACTCAATAGGCTACTTTCCTAACTAGTCAGTCTTTTAGATTATCAAAAAATATTGGACACGTATTTTTTATTTTGTCAATTAAACAAAAAATTACGAAGATATGGCGCGTTGAAGTTTCGCGTGACGTCACTTGTTTCTACACTTTGTATGAGCGTTTTAGGAACAAGTGAGTTTAATTGTCAAAAGAAAAATTACGTGTCTAATTGTTTTTGATAATGTAAAATACGGACTAATAAGAATTATTATTTTTTTACCTAGGAAACATCCCTATTATCTCATGTATACAGTTCACCATAAAGTCAGCAGTTGCTTTGTTGTTTGTCAAATGTCTGCCAACAAGTTTTCTTTCTTTTTTCGTCGTTACTCCTAAAACTAGCCAAGTGGCATATCCGTCGTCTCGTCACCGTTCGCGGCGGTCAATGTCGAGGCTAAAGGTGCGTCTACACCAAACGAGCCCGGCGTTCTATAGGTCGGCCACGACTATGCGCGTCAAGCGGCGCGGCCTGCGTTTACACCATGGAATCCAGACAAATATCTAATATACATATATACGGCATGGTCAGATCGCATATCTATTCAAAATATATAGAGACCGACAATGTTGTTCATAAATAATGCGGGCTGCGTTCAGTTTGACCTGACCGCGACAAATGAGTGTGGCAAATCCTTTACACCACACGTCAGCACTCCAAAATAGATTAAAGCTTACGTGTCAACTGTTCGTAGTTGAACTTTGACGTCGTTATTACTTAATTATTTATAGTTAGGCCGCTCGATGTAATCTTTAGATCGCGGCGTAATTTCTTTAATGAGCTAAGGTGATATAAAATGTGTCGAAATAACATGAACAACAGTGACTGCATAGACCCACTTGTTATTTTAAGACAACTAGTCGACATAATTTTAGGATGATTGGGTTTTTGGAGTCTTTTTGTATTTTTATTTTCCAACTCCAAATTTTTTACTTTTACGGTAATCCCGTGAAATCTATATATTTCATACTAAATACAAACTGAAACATGGATACACAGAAAAAAAAACAGAAAAAGAGACCAGCGCTGCAGGGAATCGAACCCAGGTCCTTAGTATTCCGTGCTGCGTGCCAAACCCCTACACCACCTCACTACTTACTGACCAGACTTATTACTGACCAGTGGTGGTGTACGGGTTTGACACGCAGCACGGAATGCTGAGGACCTGGGTTCGATTCCTAGTGCTGGTCTCTTTTTCTGGTTTTTTTCTGTGTATCCATGTTTCAGTTTGTATTTAGTATGAAATATATAATTTTAGGACGCAAATACACTGACGAGCAAAAATAAAGAGTCGGTTACAAAAATGTCGATAACTACAGAACCCGCTGTGATAGCTTCTTCCAGTAAAATGAGTTTTGTAAAGAGTTTTATTCTCAGTTAAACTTTTTCTTGTTAAGAATTATACTCTTTAGTAAACTCATTTCACTCCAAGAAGCTATCACAGCGGGTTTTGTAGTTATCGTCATCTCTGTAACCGACCCTTTATTTTTGCTCGTCAGTGTATTTGAGGGGCTGATAGTTAACTCGCTTCTCCGGGGTATTTTGAAGTTTGTTACAGTTTTTAAAAATTAGGCTTAAACAACTAGCCTTCACTTGGTTTGGTATCCATGATCGTAGGATATGCTGGCCGTTTTGACGAGCCCTCGGTGCGCGAGCCCGACTTTTTTTTTATAAGTACAATAGAGGCTTGCGTTTGACCACAACCACGCCTGGTGGAAAGCGAAGATGAGGCCTACGATGGAGCACGCTTGCCTAGTAAATGCTTAGACTACGAGTATGCTACTTACGCTGGACTCTTACTTGGCCGGTTTTATAACCTCCTAAGTCCCGACGTACTTTTATAAAGAACAAATCATCAGTAAGAATAACGGCCGAATGTGCTATATGAAGTACAAATTATTCAATGAATAAAGAACTTCAAAGACGCTTAAATAAGTTCCATTCCAAAATTACAAAACGTATGACTCTTATCTAGGTCTTAAGTTCTACATCGGTTAGAAAAGGCCAGGACTCGGGAGGAGACAATGGAAGCAAAGCCGCGGCATATAGCTAGTTCTTAGATATTTGTGAATCAAGCACGACATTGCGTAGGCGCTTCAGTAAACTTTTTTTACAGCTCAGGAAACAGGCAATAACTACAGGTTATACGAATTTTTTAACGTTGGTTAGTGTTTGGATTTGGATTGTGTGTGACTAAAATAAGTTTTAACGTAAAACTTTTACGTAAGGTCAAGTTGGCCTCTCTCTCTTCTCTTAATCTCTTTTATAATAGACATTGTGTATCAGTCGACGAAGGAAATGCTTTTTTTTAAAAAAAAATACCTTTTTCAAAAAATCATGAGTCAGTTCATTTTTAATGACCGCTTTAGCCTAGTTGGTGGTGACCCTGCCTACGAAGCAAGAGGTCCTGAGTTCAAATCCCGGTAAGGGCATTTATTTGTGTGATGAGCACGAATATTTGCTCCTGAGTTATGGATGTTTTCTATGTATTTAAGTATTTATTTATCTATATAAGTATGTTTATCCGTTGCTTAGTACCCATAACACAAGCTTTGCTAAGCTTACTTTGGGACTAGGTCAATTGGTGTGAATTGTCCCATGATATTTTTATTATTTTTTTTTGTAAAGAAAATGTCGATCGGTCGCGCGCCACAGAAGAGACGTGGGACGGGGGCGCGTTGCAGTCCGCGTCGTTTGTCCGCAGGCCGCGTCTCCGCCCCGTCTCTTCTGTCTGCTTTGGATCGCGACACTTCTATACATCATCATCACATGATCCCAGCCTATATACGTCCCACTGCAGGGCTAGATAGATGGCGCTAGTAGTCGCTACAAGGACACTCTTAGGCCGGGGCCGCACTGGCAAGGCGACCGGCGATGCGACGCGACGGCGACTAAATCAAACATAGTTCGAGTTATATGAGCGGTCATTGATCGATCAATGGCCGCTCACATAACTCGAACTATGTTTGATTTAGTCGCCGTCGCGTCGCGTCGCCGGTCGCCTTACCAGTGCGGCCCCGGCCTACTCTTTTTCAAGTCGTGGCTTGCCCAATACTACATCACAGTTTACAGGCCGACTGTACCTGCATAATAATGTACGCTAATCCAATTATAGTCCTAACAACGCGCGAACATTAAAACTATTCTAAATTCGTGAATTTTATGTACACGTGTTTTAACAAACATACCGACAGTAAAACCGACACGTGGACACAGAATAAGTAATAGTACTAACGTACAGAAGGATCACTCTCGATCAAAAGTCAACTTTAGGTATATTTAGGTATAAAAACTTGTCTATTCTTACTGCTTGCATGCGAAATTGAAACTTATTGTGTGATCCGAGCGTTCATATTCCGTTGGGCACCGCTGATCCGAAACCAAGGGCACAGGGTTCCGACTCGGCGATGTTTGGTAGGTATAAAAATCAAGAAAGATAACAGTGTGTATTAATTCAGTAAACCACCTTTAGTAAGTAAGTAAGTTATTTATAAGATCGTTTAGAAGTCATTGTTTGTTGCAAAAATCACAAAAAAAAAGATTCTTAATTACGCGCGACGCGGCTAGCGTGCGAACTGAAGGCCAATTGACAACCTACTGCCATACTCCGCCCGGGCGGAGCGCCGGCCGAACATACCTAAACTGCGGAGTGAACCCCCCCTGACGTGGATAAGGTTCAAGGTTACGGCGGCGCGGCGAGCGTTCTATCAGTTTATTCAGTTTACTTAGTATAAGCAGGCCTCATGCATGCCATGTACTTACGCGCGATATTTACCTACCGCGGGGACCATCTGCTACGATCGAAATTTCAGTAGGTTGTCACAAGCGCGCGCCGACGCACGTTCATTCGTGTTCCACGGAAAAATATGCCGCCTGGACTTTTATAAGTGAAAATGGTGAAACAGGGGCAAACTTTAATATGACTATGCTAGAATTAATAGCTAATATAACAATTTGGAAGTTCGTATCGTGCTGTCCCTCTTACTCTTCTATAAAAAGCTATAAGCGTGAGCGGGATGGCACGATGCGATGTTCAAAAGTTGACCGTCGTATCTAGTATAACGTTAGGGTACTGTGAGCATGGCAATGTGTTCTGCGCATTACAATAAATATCCTTTTTTGTTAGGATTCCAGAGCTAAAATGGCAAAAACGAAACCTTTATAGTTTCGCCATGACCGTCTGTCCCTTTGTCCGTCCGTGGCTTAGCTTAGGGAATATTAGTGCTAGAAAGTTTGCATGGATATAATATATAGCAATTATTCCGACAAAATGGTAAAACAACATGTAGAGAAAAAAAAATTTAATCCAAACTGCCAGCCCTTGTCACTGTCGGCACGCACACATTCTTAAGGAGACGGAGTAGTATAATCTGTGGCTACAATCGCGGTAAGTACCAAGATTTTGTATGGGATGCAGTATCTGTTACGAAGTAACTATTAAGTAATCTGTGGTATAAGTTTTTACTTCACCAAATACTTCTCGATCGCGTTTACGTAAAAAATTCAATTACTAGGGAAACATGGACAGCGTCTCCGCGCGCGTCCATGTTTCCATAGAATTGAAATTTTTACGTAAACGCGATCGAGAAGTATTGAAGTGAAGGAAAACTTATACTAAGCGTACTGGATCGCATGGTTTTGAATCGATCTAGCAAAGATCGAATCGTGTTTGTAATCCATGTTTTATTGTAAATCCGAAACTTCCGAAGGGTGTTTGTTTCTTTGTTCTTCCTTATCGTCGTACGTAACAGAGAGTCAGAATCATCCCGTTCGTTTTTTCTAGAGGGATAGTTTTAGGGGGTCACGATAAACACTAATATTAAAGCGATCGAAAATTAGTGTCCGACCGAAACACGATTTTTAGCCGAAACCGAAACCGAAACCGAATATTCGGTTTTTTTCTGATTTCGGCCGAAACCGAAACCGAAAGCGAAATTTTTGAAGACGTATCATATCAAACAAAATATTCAAAATTACTGTACAAATCGTAAGCAAAAGGTTATTGCAAGGATTTCTTATATGAGAACAGTTATTTTTTTTGTTAAACAAAATAAAAAACGTTTAGTTTTAATGATAATAGATATAATTAGAGGTAAATTATGAAATTTTAAACCAAATCAAATCAAATCTTTAAACTTTTAAACAAAGTTACCTAAGTAATTAATATAATACCTGGACAAAGTCAATTGCAAGATATAATCACAGCTTAAACATAAATCAACTTTTACATAAATTATACCTACTTATACCTACCCGGCCCGAATTAAGCCGAGCGCCCCCGATGCGAGAGCCGCGAGAGGCCGCGAAGTAATTTCGGCCCGGCCGAAGGTTTCGGCCGGATTCTGGCCGAAACCGAAACTTCGGCCGAAATCACTTTTTTGGCCGAAATTGGCCGAAACCGAAACCGAAACCAAAACTTCGGTCGGACACTATCGAAAATGTAGTTTTCCTGGGAACTTGTTTGACCTAAGTGACCGACCCTTTGCGCGGAATAAAGTTAGTCAAAAATAAATAAAAGAATAGCATGTTTATAGATTTAATTAATTAAAATGCCACTTATCTGTTCTTGCTATTGTCAATAACAGTCATTCGTTTTTTTCATCCGATCTCATAGACTTGTGGAAGATCGCATTGAAGTGAATCGATTCAAAAGGTCGTAGCTCGTATTGCTAAAGATCGATCTTCCCAAAGATCCATTCAGATCGGGCATCCCTAGTTCATTGCGTGTGCTGCTACGTAACCACTGTGCGGCGAGCGTCTCGGCCGCGCAATGAAAGAGTAAACGCTCGCCGCTCATGAAATATTCACCATCATCATCATCATATCAGTTAAAAGACTTCCACTGCTGGACAAAGATTTCCCCCAAAGAGCTCCATAACGATCGGTCCGCTGCCCGCGTGACTTTGTGCCATGTTATTAGTAGAGAGCGGATTTGAAGTAGCGATCTCAATATTTATATGGATATGACTGTTATAATTTATTATTTTTTCTACCTACACACAAAAATAGTTTTAACTTATCGGAACAAAAAAGTAAAAACCTTTTTGGAAGTTTTTGTAAATATTGGGCAAAAATTAGGATGATAATAAATTAAAACATCGTTTGTTAATTTTTGAAATACATAGTTAATTTTTTATTTCTTTGAGTCGAAATATTTTTTTTTACTGTGCATTGTGCAGAAGTAATATTAAAGAAGAAGAACTTTAAAAAAATAAACTATTTTAAAAGTTAACAAACGATGTTTTTATTTATTATCATCCTAATTTTTGCCCAATATTTACAAAAGCTTCCAAAAAGGTTTTTACTTTTTTGTTCCGATAAGTTACATTATTTTTGTGTGTAGAAAAAATAATAAATTATACCAGTCATATCCATATAAATATTGAGATCGCTACTTCAAAACCGCTCTCTAGTTATTAGGCGCAACCCACACGGAAGAGACGTGGGACGGGGGCGCGTCGCAGTCGCGGCGCCCCTTGAATCAGGTTTCATACTAAATGTATAGAAGCGTCGCGATCCAAAGCAGACAGAAGAGACGGGGCGGACACGCGGCCTGCGAACAAACGACTCGGTCTGCGATGCGCCCCCGTCTCTTCTGTGCGGCTTGCGCCTTATGGCAGGGGGGTTTCACTCCGCAGTTTAGGTATGTTCGGCCGGCGCTCCTCCCGGGAGGAGTATGGCAGTAGGTTGTCGTGCGGCCTTCAGCTCGCACGCTAGCCGCGTCGCGCGTAATTAAGCATCTTTTTATTCTGTGATTTTTGCAACAAACAATGACTTCTAAACGATATTATAAATAACTTACTTACATACTAAAGGTAGTTTACTGAATTAATACACACTGTTATCTTTCTTGATTTATATACCTACCAAATATGGGCGAGTGGGAACCCTGTGCCCTTGGTTTCGGATGAGCGGTGCCCAACGGAATATGAACGCTCGTATCACAAGATAAGTTATAATTTCGCGTGCACGCAATAGGAGTAGGAAAGTTTTTATACCTAAAGTTGACCTTTGTTCGAGAGTGATCCTTCTGTACGTTAGTACTATTACTTAAATATCAAAATAAAATAAATATCACGGGACAACTCACACCAATTGACCTAGTCCCAAAGTAAGCTAAGTAAAGCTTGTGTTATGGGTACTAGGCAACGGATAAACATACTTAAATACATATTAAACACCCAAGACCCGAGAACAAACATTCGTATTTTTCATACAAATATCTGCCCCGACACGGGAATCGAACCCGGGACCTCAAGCTTCGTAGTCAGGTTCTCTAACCACTAGGCCATCTGGTCGTCTAAACTTATTCTGTGCTTATGGCGCATTCTACTTGGCAATCAAGGTCTTTCCGAAAATGCTGGTAGGTTTAAAAAAAAGACGAAAAAGAGCCCTTTTCTTAAGATTCTTATCTTGAAAACTCTTGTTTTCATTTTGATTTTTATTTGGAATCTTGTTGGGGGCCATGAAGTATTGTGATTATGAAAACCATACGCCATGAAATATTATAGAATAAAAACTTTTTTATTTTAATGTAAGTACGTAACACTCCGGCACATCATTGTTCTATTATTGTAATGCATGACCCCCGCTAAGTAACGCCTGATACAATTTACTCTGCCTGAATAATATTTAATCTTGATTAGAATCTGCCTACGACAATACAAAACATGACCTAATCACATAAAGGTCAGGTCAAAAGTTTCACTTGAATGTCAGGGACGATTGACTCAACGCGGGGGCGGGGTGTAGGCTTGTCTAAGTAGCGACCTCCAGCGCCATCTATAGCTAGACCGTTTAAATAAGTCCTCGCCCGCGGGGTACAGGGGCTGGGGGGTATGACGACAAAGGGGGCCGGGAGAGGTGCGGGCGGCGAGCGCGCCTAGTGTGCCCGCCGCCCGCACCTCTCGGCCCCCTTTGTCGTCTACCTCCGCGCCTCTGTACCCCGCGGGCGAGGAATTATACACCGTGAAATTTTAGTGGTTGTTTTCCCGAAACGAGGTGATTTAGTATCGATTGTACAATCGATTTATAATTACTATTTTGACTAGAGTCAAAAATCCAATTGTGAAAAACGAAAGTCGAAAATGACCGCAAACCAATAGTAACGCTTCGTTGGTACCTAACCTATCGTACGACCGTACGCTACTTGTACCAAACCATACTACAAACGTGCTTTTTTGCCGTTTTTATAGATAATGGTACGGAACCCTTCATGCGCGACTCCGACTCGCAATTGGCCAGTTTTTATTATGATTTCATTTTTAAAGTTGAAAGAAAACATTGTGAGTAAACCTAGAGACATTTGCAAAGACATTCAATGGTGAGTGTGAGATTCCCAATCCACACTGGGTCCGCTTGGGAACTATGGCCCTAGCTCACATTCTAGGGGAGACCTGTGCCCTGCAGTGGGATGTACATAAGCTGAGGTGATGATGCTCTATTTATCTTTCTTGTAATGGTGTAGCTGAGCATTTTCATATTAAAGTACACAAATTACTCCTTTTTAGGGTTCCGTAACCAAAGGGTAAAAAGGGGACCCTATTACTGAGGCTCCGCTGTCCGTCTGTCTGTACTAAAAAACAGAATTAAATAAATATTTCAGGGGGCTCCCGTACAACACACGTGAATTTTTTGCTTGTTTCTGCTTGATATTGATAACGGCAACAGGTAGACGCTTGAAATATTCACAGAACATTTAGTTATATACCGATTAATTTTAAAAAAAAATTAAATTAAAATAAAACAAATATTTAAAGAGGGCTCCCATACAACAAACATGACTTTTTTGTGATTTTTTTTTTAGATAATGGTACGGAACCCTTTGTGCGCGAGTCCGACTCGCATTTGCCCGGTTTTTTTTAATAATGAAATTTTGATGTTTTCTTACTCTGAATCACAAACTATTAATTTTCACAAGGAAAATAGTGTCCACATTTTTGAGTTAGCTTTGTGACTTTTTATTCATAGTTTGTATGGCATGAACTGAAACCAAAAAAATTGTATGGAAAATTAGGGACACTTTTTTAACATGAAAATCAATAGCACTCTTGATTTGGAGTAAGAAAATATGGAAATTTCCTCATTTTAAAAAATGGTTTGGAGCACTTGAATATAAAAATGCCTAGCTATCGGAGAGCTAGGTGGTGCCTTGCAACGGGGCCCTCACACTCAGAAATGTTTATAAATATCCATATTTACTTGGCTTTCTCTTTTCCGGGGCTTTGTCAACTTTAAAAAACAGATACTTAATCATTTTGTCATTAACTAAAATGGAACTTTTTTTTAATTTTTAGCAAAGAGATGGTACCCACACATCATGATTATGCCCTTCAAAAATACTGTTACATATTTTTCCAACTAGAGCAAGGCAAATAGAAGAACCTAGTGATCCTAGGTTGGGCTTTTCCTGGTTCAACAGATATTGTTAGCAATACAGCGCGGTAATGTGGCGGGTGTTTTCGGTACTTTTGGGCCGGGTTCGGGTCAGTTTGGGACCTGACATGTACCTATATAAAATAGAGAAAGCGTTTTTAATGGAGCCTGTGTTACGGTTATGAGCAGGCGTGTACTTACTCCCTTTTAGTTTTTAATTACCTGACAAAACTTGTTGTGAAATGAAAGCAATTTATTATTTTAATGTGTGTGTGTGTGTTTATTTTCATATTTTTTTTCATTTTTAAATAAATTTCTAAATAGAATAATTAAGTCATAATCTACTATTATATCTTATCCTCGTTAATTAAATACTCTGATTATGCCCCTTTAAATACCTTGATTCGCTCGTTCGATCTTTCATAATCATAAATTCATAACAGTAGGCGAAAAATCTGGTTTGCAAATTTCTTACATGAATCTTATTGGAATTCACAAAAACAATGTTTAAAATCACTTCGCTACCCTACAGCTGCCCATTTAACAGTTTCATAACAATATTTCACGTGTGCTAAAACAATTTAATGAATATAAATAGAAATACTCACAAATTTAGGACGTCTTCCGTTGCTGAAAATTCATCAAAACAACTGCTATCACAACGTTATATTTAGCTCTAAAAGCAGTCAGAAATAGACCCAACTACTGTACACTATTGTCGTACCAAGTCACATCCTCCGTTTGTAAATAAAATCACAGAAACACTGAATAGATGGAAATGAGATGAAAAATCTTCGAAAAATGTAAAATTTGATAGTTTTTTTACCACTGAACACGGCACACTTATTCGTATAACCACTATAGCATTATCCTTAACGTCTTAACACGGAAGGTGTTATTTTCTTGGAGGGTCATGCCCGCAGCCACCCTATCCCAGTATTTTTCACAAACCAAATCAGCGTTCGTTGCGGCCAACACAAAATAAAATGAAGTGTATGACAGATTATTTTTGACATGCGCACGTTGTGCAAAATTGTGGCGGCATCTATGCGCGTCGTCAGAGAAACTTTGGTCGTTAGTTAGAGCGCTGGTCATATAGTTTTGCTACTCCTCCATAGATGTCACTAGTATCGTACAAATCCTAACATCCTAATATTTCTTTGCAATGTTAGATGGCGCCACTCCCATTCGCAATTTTATCCTCAGAAATATAAATATATACGAACTAACTAAACAAAGATGTAGAAAAATTCTTTCAATCATCTTAAATTTCAATTTTAAGTAATTCATACAATATGATAGTTAAGATTGTTAATGTTGAATCAAAGATGGTATTGATAATAGATTATGTTGAACGCATTCGTTATTTCTTGTAATTATAAGCAAATCTGGCGAATTAAACCACAGCTCATGCAAAAAAAGTTTTATATAAATCAAATTGCTACAAAACAACAAAGTGACTGTATATCACAAAAATTCGGGTCCCAAAATACGAATGACAAGCAACGCGTGCGCATTGAGCTAAGAAGCTACATCAGGTCTTACCTCATAAGTAAGCGCAACAAGGCACAATAATGACAATAGTATAGATTACTTTTTTGCAACCGCGAGCTTTTCGAACTACTCGCACTAGATTTTCTCGTACATAATCACTTCGACATCAACACACAATATCCCGAAATTTATCCGAAGATACATCTCGACGCCTATTTTTGCCTATCTTCGGATTCCATGCAGAAGAGAACTTATATTCATCGTTCTCGGTTAAAAATTATATATTCCCTTGTTTGACCGCTTCACACATACCTACACAATTCACACAGCACACTTATAATATTGTCCAACGCGCGGGCGCTTGCTTTCGCATTTGCTATTTCTTTCTGTCAATCGCTATAAAATGTAATTTCGCACATGAGTTCTGTAATACTATACTTAACAAAAACGTACTAAATAGATTAGAACTATTAGAATTTGTAATTTAGTTTAATATTTACCTATTTTTATTTAAATTGAAATTCAGTCTTTTACATTTTTTTTAAAATGGAGTGGAGACCACGGATCGGCAAACGTAGCGTGGGACGTCCTCAGACTCAGTGGAGCGATGATCTTCG
This sequence comes from Archips crataeganus, assembly GCA_947859365.1. Classification (NCBI taxonomy): domain Eukaryota; kingdom Metazoa; phylum Arthropoda; class Insecta; order Lepidoptera; family Tortricidae; genus Archips; species Archips crataeganus. The sequence continues at coordinate 2,253,917 of OX402075.1, forward strand.
CAAGGCGGCTGGCAACAGCTGGATGAGAGTGGCCGAGAATCGTGCTCAGTGGCGTGCCATGGGAGAGGCCTATGTCCAGCAGTGGACGAACATAGGCTGATGATGATGATGATGATGATGACATTTTTTTTAGATTTAAGTAATTTATCAATTAAACTTTGAATTATCGACTGAAAATGTAAATAATAAGGAACTTCACGTACCTATATATTTTTTGTAAATAATTTAATTCGAATACTATTTTATTGTATATAATAATATATTTTCATGTATACTTGTGTAATTATGGCAAATAGTTGGTTACCTATCAAAATTTAGAATTATTTTTTTCCGAATATTTAAAATCCCGAATGATTCATTTATCCGAATGCATTTTTTCTGAAACTGTAAATATTTCAGGATTTTTATAAAACAACCCTAACCTAACCTAAAGGGTTCTACACGATGGTCCTGAAATAAATCCTGAAATAGATATTTACAGTTTCAGAAAAAAATGCTTTTGGACGAATGAAGTTTTCGGGATTCTAAACCTTCGGAAATAAAATTTTCTAAACATCTATAGGATCTATAGGAGAAAATTCATGACGGCGACCTCAAAGGAGCAACACGTCTCCTTTTCTCGAATGACACTCTAGCACCTGACACACCGGAGACCGCGGCCGCATTACACTCAAAACACCCCCCAGGCCCGTCCACTCCCATTTTTGTAGACCCTCCTTCTGATCCATCAGCTTGCATTCTTGCCACTGATCGAGATGTAATAGCAGCCCTTGCATCCTTCCTTAAGGGATCAGCTTCCGGCCTGGACGGCATCTCTCCACAGCACCTCGTAGACCTCACTAGTCACGGCACAGGGGCAACTGGTGAGCACTTGATCAAAAGCATAACAAAACTAACGAACCTTATGCTACTGGGAGATGTCTGTCAGGAAGTGACTCCAGTGATTTATGGAGCCAACCTCATTACCCTCACCAAGAAGGATGCCGGCGTGCGCCCTATTGCCGTGGGGTCGACCTTTCGCCGTCTGGCTGCCAAAATTTGCGTCCGACTAATACGATCAAAATTACAAAATCTTTTTGAACCCATACAGGTCGGCTTTGGAACCCGCGGAGGCTGCGAGGCGGCGGTTCATGCTGTGCGCACCTTTGTGCAATGCGACCTGTGTGAGGTACTCTTAAAATTAGATGTCAAAAATGCTTTTAATTCAGTCAACAGGGACACCCTGCTAAACGAAATTAAAATTCATGTTCCGGAAATTTACAACTTTTTACTTCAGTGTTATCACTCTCCCTCTAAATTAATGCACAAAAACAGTGAGATCCTTTCGGCCGTGGGTTGCCAGCAGGGTGATCCCCTCGGTCCAGCCATTTTTAGTTTGGCCATTAATTCCATAATTCACAGTCTAAATTCTAAATTAAACGTGTGGTACCTCGATGATGGCACCCTAGGAGGTGACTCACAAACTGTTCTGGCAGACTTATCACTAATTAAAAACAAATTTACGGCTATTGGCCTAGATTTAAATTTCAAAAAATGCGAGTTGTATATTTCGGACAAAGTAGATTCTTCTTCGGCATCACAGATTATTCAAAATTTTAACGTCATCACCCCAAACATTAAAATCTTGCATAAAGACAGTCTGCATCTCCTCGGGTCACCCATTTTCGATGAAGCCATCCCTCCCCTTCTGAGTAAATCAATGTCTAAATTTAAGGATTATTCGGACCGCCTTACCAAAATTAGCAGTCACTCTGCTATTTTTGTTCTTAAGTGCTGTTTACTCGTTCCTAAATTTACTTACCTGCTCCGCTGCTGTCCCATTTGGAAATTCCCCCATCTGGTAGGACCTATCGATCTAGTTCTAAAATCCCAAATTGAATCTATCTTAAATATCCGTTTTAGCGAGCAGGCATGGACTCAAGCCTCCCTACCGATAAGGTACGGTGGTTTGGGAACCCGCAAAATTTCAAGTATTTCTCTGCCGGCATTCTTGGCTTCAATTCATAGCACCTCTGATCTCGCAGGTAAAATCCTTAAAGCCTCACCGGCTACAAACTGCGAGATTGCGTGCTTGATTGAAGCTTCAAATGCTTGGCTAGCTGGACCGAGCCCAAATCTTCCATCCAGACTCAAAATTCAAAGGGCCTGGGATACCATAGCTTCCGAGTCAACCCTAAATTCATTGATTAATACCGCCACAGGCAGAGACCGTGCCAGACTCTTGGCTGTTTCTAGACCTGAAGCAGGCCACTGGCTCCATGCCTATCCATCACCCAACATCGGTACATTTATAGACCCATGCACACTCCGAATAGCCGTCGGTCTCCGGCTTGGTGTTGAGGTTTGCGTGGACCACAGTTGTGCCTCCTGTGGAGCCCCCGTAGATTGCCTCGGCCACCACGGACTTGCTTGCTCCTCGGGTGCCGGCCGCCTGTCCCGCCATGCCGCCCTTAACGACATCCTCAGAAGAGCGCTCGTCAGTGCCAACGTTCCTGCTGCTCTGGAGCCCCAGATCGTACGGAGTGATGGCAAGCGCCCTGACGGGATGTCGTTAATTCCATGGAGGATGGGCCGTGCACTGGTGTGGGACGCCACTTGCGCCGACACCTTGGCAGCGTCCTACCTCCCCACAACGAGCAGACGTGCCGGTGCAGCGGCCGACACCCGAGAACGGCTCAAGGCCATTAAATACGAGTGTCTCGGCGCCCAGTACGAGTTCGTCGCATTCGGTGTCGAGACACTCGGATCGTGGGGCAAGGGCGCACGAGGGCTCTACGGAGCTCTAAGCAAGCGCCTGAGAGAGGCAACAGGTGACCCTCGCGCAGGCAGCTTTCTCGCACAAAGACTTGCTATAGCAATTCAACGTGGGAATGCTGCCTGCGTGATGGGCACCCTACCTAAGGGTCCAAATTTAGATAATAATTTTTAGTTTTTAATTTCTGTTTAGCTATTTTAAGTTAGTTTTAGTTATGTTAATTTTATACTTAGTCCCTGTTTTTATACCTTATTTTATAATAAATAAATGAATGTAGGATCCCCAAATAATTATAATTATAATTTGATTTTATTTGAAATGATGATGATGATGGTGAATTAATTGTTAGAGTACTTATACCTAGTCACATTTTAGCTCTCTGGGTCTTTAGACCTTCTTAGAATCCCAGGTACCGATGACGCCACTCATATCGCACCACACCCTAAGTATAATCAACTACATTGTATACAATACAGTATACGTATAATTTAGACGCGCGTGCCTAACATACCACGTTCCTAAAATACCAGATTTTCAAAATACTGCATTACTTACATATTTACCACATTTCTAACTTAGGTGGGCCATTTTTAGGGTTCCGCACCTCGAAAGGAAAAAGCGGAACCCTTATAGGATCACTTTGTAGTCCGTCCGTCCGTCCGTCCGTCCGTCCGTCCGTCCGTCTGTCTGTCAAGACCCTTTTTCTCAGGAACGCGTGGAGGTATCAAGCTGAAATGTATGTCAAATACTCAGGTCTACGGTCCCTTGGAGCTGTAAAAAAAACAAACTTCTAAGCCAACGCAATCAAAAGATACAGCCGTTTATGCCGCAAATTTTCGAAACTCGCAAGGGAATCAAAACCTACAGGGTACTTCCCGTGAACTCAGAATCTTGAAATTTGGTACGAAGCAAGGTCTTATAGCACAGATAAAGGAAAAATTGCGAAAAGCATAAATTTTTAACGCAATCAAAAGATATAGCCTTTTATGCCGCAATTTTCCGCAAATTGTCGACACTCGCAAGGGAATCAAAACTTACAGGGTACTTCCCGTGAACTCAGAATCTTGAAATTTGGCACGAAGCAAGGTCTTATAGCACAGATAAAGGAAAAATTGCGAAAAGCATAAATTTTTTTGTCTGCCTGTCTATATAAGGACCCAATCTACAATGATCCCACACTGCGCACATCTTGCTTAGGAGCAGGGGTCTACTAAGACTGGATGTTCATAGATATATATAAATTTGTACGGAACCCTCGGTGCGCGATTCCGACTCCCACTTGGCCGGTTTTTTATTTTGTTGCATCCCTTGACTTTTTTTAATTCGGAAAGTTTCACGTGATTTCTGCACAGAATCACGAGCTCTTTCGATCCTATACTTCGTTAAATTTAAGGGGGTACCGCGTTTTTCGCGCTAATCGATTTTGGGTGGGCGATTTCGGGCGTGGGGCCGCTTGGGAGAGGCACGATGGCTTATGATAGGTTGGTTGGACTGCGCGTGTTTTTGGGTTTTTCATCATATTACTAAAACAAATACATATTTTAAAAATGTAGCAACACTACGCCCTAGATAACATCTTGTTTTATTAACATTCCAAAAGTCATGACCTGCCGTGCAGTATTAGCGTCGTACTACGAGTTTAATTTATATTTTAGAGACGACTTTGGATTTTTTTCTATCAAGCGAACTACAAGTAGTACCTAATCGTGTTTCAAAAAAGACTAGTCGCTAGAGTGAATCCTCAAATATCTTACATATGAATTTCAGGACTATAGCATTGCTAGTAACGATACAGCACGAGTTTAAATTAATGCAATAAATGCGCCAAAAACACGAAGGTTTGAATTTTATTAACGGTCAAATTCTCGGTACCTATTTCGAACACAAATGGACTAAAAATACCTACATGTACATTTATTAGCGGTATTTATTATGTTTTCATTATAGATGTTAACGCAATTTTAAATAGTTTCGTTAAAAAAACGTGTGCAAATTTTACCGTTAAGTTTCAAATGTGAAAATAAATGGAGTAGGTATAGTTGACGTTGATGGACTTTAAAGACAACTCCGGTAAAGTGCTCTGTGACATTTTCTGTATCCTCTTTACTTACAACCTACGCAAAATAAAATAGCGAAAACGTGTTAACGAACCAACCAATTTCCTTCGCACATTCAAAGCGGCGCTTTTGTCGCTAAAATGTACTAAATCTCGTTAGTTCCTTATTTATCCACCCGCATGCATAACTTTGTCGCATCTGGTACGTGACTCAAATAACCTTGCATTCAGTTTAGAAAAAAAACAACATGGCGGCGACGTAACAGCTGATTTGTAAACGGTCGTATTTCGGGTGAATGGGTGCTTTTTATAACACACGTTTATTAGCTTCACTTCTAACTAACTATCTATCTAAGTATACATAGGTAAATGTAGTTTGGTATACAATCTCATGTGAAGTATTGAATTTTAGGTTTTCTCATGCTTGAAGCCTTGAACTAGCAATATCAAAGCTACTTAAAAATATAATACAAATGATTAAGTTACGTATGTATGTGTCTGTTTCTGTGCGGAATCGCATTAGAAATGATAAAAGCCGCGTAAGAACTAAAGTCACCGACATAGCTCGAAGAATCGCCAGACTGAAGTGAAAATAACAGGGCACATCACTCGTAGAACTGATGGCTGATGGGGCCAAAAATGATAATCTTATGTTATAATTCACTAATGGAAACTACTTTGGCTTTTGTATTATCTAAATTTCAGTTTGTTTCCCATTATCAATAAAATAAAATAAAATAAAATAAAATAAAGTAAAATAAAATAAAATAAAATAATATAAAATAAAAAAAAAAAAAAATGAAATGGAATGAAATAAATTAAAATAAAATAAAATAAAATACTCGAATGGCGTCCACGAACCGAAAGACGCAATGTAGGAAGGCCTCCAACAAGATAGAGCGACGACCAGGGGCTAAATTCAGGAACGGCCCAACACGGCTTGCGAGCGGTAATGCGATCGTTTGCGAGAGGATAGGGCTGAGCTTGGGATGAGCCTTATTTTCCTGTTAATTCGTTTTTGTAAATAAATAAGACTCATTCATCCCAATCTCAGTCCAAAGCTCTCGCAAACCAGTGATTCTTGGCGTTCCTGAATAGCAGCAGTTCATCCCCATTGTCTCGCAAACGATTGAATTACCGCTCGCAAACCGTGTTGGGCCGTTCCTGAATTTAGCCCCTGTATGCTTATTGTCTATCTACCTAACCGTGCCCTTAGGATCATAGAGGTGCAGTAAAAAGAGATTTTTGGAATTTTGCACAGTATAGAGATCAGGAGTTGACTTGGAGTTGGCCATGAATTTTGGGCGTGGACGAAGTCGCGGGCAAAAGCTAGTATCCGTACTTCCATACTAATACTATAAATGCGAAAGTGTGTCTGTCTGCTGCCACTTCACGCCTTAACTGCTTTACCGATTTAGATGAAACTTTGAAACTTGTACCACTACCATGAGTTTACAGTGACGGTTCTCGATAGCGACTAGGTACGTAAATGATTTGTATGGAGTCTCCATACAAATCATTTACGCAGTCGCTATCGAGTACGGTCACTGTAAAGTCATGGTAGTGGTACTGGTATGGGGATAGTTTGAGACCGTAGGAAGGATATAGGAGAGTTTGTATCCCGGGAAATTGTATAGTATAGCATAATTCTTCGCAGACGGAGTCAAGGGCAACAGCTAGTTGAAAATAAATCGGTGTCCAGAGCTCAAAAAGTGTTTATTTACTTGAGTCGCGTCTTGAATTTAGTATCTCTAATACATATACTCATACAAATTTCGTATCACAGTGTTTGTTATCGAACTCCTCCGAAACGGCTTAGCCGATTTTTATGATTTTTTTTCTCTATGTTTGGTAGGTCTGAGAATAGGTCGTAGGCTGTTTTTTATACCCCTATTCTGCGCAGATGGAGTTGTGGACAACAGGTAGTTTTTTATACTGTTACTAGCTTTTGCCCGCGACTCCGTCTGCAAAGAATAGAGGTATAAAAAATAGCCTTCAACCTACCAAATATAGACAAAAAAAATCACAATAATTGGAGAGGGCGTTTCGGAGGAGTTCGATAGCAAACACTGCATCACGATATTTTATATACTAGCTGTTGCCCGCGACTCCGTCTGCGTGGAATTAGTAATTTGGGCAGCTCTTTTTTTTTATCCAATTTGCTTATTCATCAATTATGGCTCTCCTTAGTTCCTCGATATAAAAAAAATATCCGCCCCCGCACTCCCCTAACAACCCCAACCCCCCACCGAACCCACACCTACCCGCGTTGACATTCACCACAAGTCAAGCGTGCCTATAGAAGTTTTACTTCAAAAACCCCCGATTTTGAAACATTCTTCCGCTCCGCTCCGCTCCGCTCCGCTCCTATTCGTGTTAGCGTGATGATTATATAGTCATATATGATATATATGATTATATAGCCTATAGTATATGATTATATAGCCTTCCTCGATAAATGTGCTATCTAACACTGAAAGAATTATTCAAATCGGAGCAGTAGTTCCTGAGATTAGCGCGTTGAAACAAAAAAACCTGTTCGATAAATTTTTAAAATAGACGTATCTTTCATATTTGTGAACCGATTCAAATGAAACAAACACTAAGTGTTAATCCAAGAAAATACCAACATATCAGTGAAAACCGCATCCTTCTAGGTTAAGCCGTTTCTGAGATTAGCTTGCACAAACGCACAGACAAACAGACAAACAGACAATAATTCTAAAAAATCATTGTTTTGGGTTCTATTTTGCTAATAAATAGCCCTAGTGACAGTTTTTCTCAAATATCTTCAGTGTACAGACACCGACTTGTTACAGATTTATTATATGTATAGATATAGAAGATATGTATAGATATAGAAGAAGATTAGATTGAGCCTATGCAAATGTGGCCTCCAGTCGTATGTGTTCCAAGCATTTTGTAGAGACGAGTGGCTAGACACACAGACATCCGGGTAGACTGATGTAATATTAATGAAGTCAGCTGTTGAATGCCAGATATTATAGAATAATAAGGTTACTAAGAATGTATTAGTACATTCAGTACTGTATACAGGGTTATTTGTAATTCACTAGTATCCTTTTAACCCTAAACTCCTACCAGTTAAGCAAATGTGTTTTGTTTTACGGCTTTTGTCATAACTTAATATTTTTGGTGTAGTAACGTTTTGAAAATTTGAGATGACCTCTTATTTTTACGATACTCTGTGTATTTGTATGGGAAAAAAGTGCTTCATTTTAAAAAGTCGTAAAACAAAAACCATTTGTTTGACTGATAGAAACTCAGGGATAAGAGGATGTCAGTGAATTACAAATAACCCTGTATAAGTAGTTATACTAAATTGTTACAGAAGTTTGGGTGCCATGCCATGCCATGGTACCTAAGAACAGATCTTTCTATGTCTAATAGTTACAAACGTGCCCATACTGACTGATCCTAGATCCGACGACCGGATAGCTAGTTGTTAGAGAGCCTGACTACGAAGCTTGAGGTCCTGCCAGGGTTCGATTCCCAGCCGGGGCAATTTGTGTGAAAATTACGAATGTCTGTGCTCGAGTCTTGGATGTTTTTATCTATATAAGTAGGTTTATCCGTTGTCTAGTACCCATAGTACAAGCAGGCCTCATGCATGCCATGTACTTACGCGCGATATTTACCTACCGCGGGGACGATCTGCTACGATCGAAATTTCAGTAGGTTGTCACAAGCGCGCGCCGACGCACGTTCATTCGTGTTCCACGGAAAAAATATGCCGCCTGGACTTTTATAAGTGAAAATGGTGAAACAGGGGCAAACTTTAATATGACTATGCTAGAATTAATAGCTAATATAACAATTTGGAAGTTCGTATTGTGCTGTCCCTCTTACTCTTCTATAAAAAGCTATAAGCGTGAGCGGGATGGCACGATGCGAAGTTCAAAAGTTGACCGTCGTATCTAGTATAACGTTAGGGTACTGTGAGCATGGCAATGTGTTCTGCGCATTACAATAAATATCCTTTTTTGTTAGGATTCCAGAGCTAAAATGGCAAAAACGGAACCTTTATAGTTTCGCCATGACCGTCTGTCCCTTTGTCCGTCCGTGGCTTAGCTTAGGGAATATTAGTGCTAGAAAGTTTGCATGGATATAATATATAGCAATTATCCCGACAAAATGGTAAAACAACATGTAGAGAAAAAAAATTTAATCCAAACTGCCAGCCCTTGTCACTGTCGGCACGCATACATTCTTAAGGAGACGGAGTAGTATAATCTGTGGCTACAATCGCGGTAAGTACCAAGATTTTGTACGGGATGCAGTATCTGTTACGAAGTAACTATTAAGTAATCTGTGGTACAAGCTTTGCTTTGTTTGGGACTAGGTCAATTGGTGTCAATAAAATTGTCCCACGAAAATATTTATTGATTTATTTTATTTATTTATCTAAATGTACGCTATAGAAGCCGAGATGATAATGATGATTCTCTTCAAACTTTATACAGGGTGACTCAAAAATGGTGATACTAAATTAATGTTTCTTACTCATTTAACGCTGGACAATATAATGCACTAACTCATTTGTTTTAATTAGTCTTATTTAATTTGAAGTGTACGCATACATTGAGTTTGTGATTTCATTTCAACTAAGTAATGAACATTCTAAATTTTATCAGACTTATTTTAAAAAATGAGATAATGCGTTTATGGTGTTCAGCATTAACTGAGTAAGAAGCACTAATTTTTAACCCCCCACACAAAAAGAGAGGTGTTATAAGTTTGACCGCTATGTGTGTGTGTCTGTCTGTCTGTGGCACCATAACTCTAAAACGGGTGAACCGATTCGGATGCGGTTTTTTTCATTTGAAAGCTGGTTTCTTGGCGATGGTTCTTAGACATGTTTCATCAAAATCGGTTCTGCCGTTTCAAAGTTATAAGGTCTTTTGTCAGCTGCGGAAGGGATCTTAGACGCATAATGGGCATTTACTTTATCTAATATGTGCGACCAAATTGCGTTGGGGGTTTTTAAAATTTTTTATTTATAGGTTATGTATCACCATTTTTGCGTCAGCCTGTATATCCAACCCATTATATCAAACTCCGAACATATTTTAGCATATACAATACATGTATCAGGTAAATCTAGGTATGCTAAAACTTGTTTAGTTGAGCGCTGGACCAGAGGTCGCCCGGTCTAGGTCGACGTGGGCAGACTCATAAAAACGTCCGATTCCTTTTTGTTAGTGCTTCCAAATTCTACAGGTACCTAAAGTTAATACCCTTCGCAGCTTCGGACCGTCGGCTGATAATCATTGAGCCAGGTTAACTTAATAAACTTTATCATTTAATAACGTAAGCTGTGTGACCTAGCGGTTTGACCTATGCCGTCAGGGGGTCGTGGGTTCACTACCCGTCTCGCACCTCTGACTTTTTAGGAATTTGTGAGCGAAATTAAATTTGTAATTTACCATGAGCTTCACGGTGAAGGAAAAACATCGTGAGGAAATCTGCATACACCTGCGTAGAAATTCAATGGTGTGTGTAAGGCTGCGTATCCACCGGAGCTGTGCAAGGATGCGTTGCGAGGGATGTGTCTGTCATGAACCAATAGAAACACTTCATTTAAAAGGTCCTAAGTGAATGAAGTGTTTCTATTGGTTCATGGCAGACACATCCCTCGCAACGCATCCTCGCACAGCTCCGGTGGATACGCAGCCTTAAGTTCCCAATCCGGACTGGACCCGCGTGGGAACTACGGCCCAAGCCCTCTCATTCTGAGAGGAGGCCTAGACCCTGCAGTGGGACGTGTGTAGGCGAAGATGATGATGTCTTACCTCTACAATAGAATCGTTCCATGGAAGACACTATTTTTTATTTTTTTTTTAGTAATGAAACCTATAAGTATTTGTTTAAATAATTACAACGGTTTTTAAGTTCTTTTGTATCAATTCTCAGTATCCTGTTCATAGCCTCAGTCTCCTGGGCCCATATTTTTTTTTAAATGGTCATAAATTTTGACTGGCCCGTTTGAGATCGGTAAAAGAACGACCAAAGCTAGACGTCAACTACTTTTCCGACCTTAGATGCCAAAAATCAGTTAAGTTTCGTCCCTCCTGAGTAGAACCTCTCTTCTTATATCTTTACCTAAAATTACAATTATTACATTTCTCTATTTCACCACTGCGGGACATTCGTAGCACTAGAGCATATAAAAATCTGCATATACAGGGTTATTTGTAATTCACTAGCATCCTTTTAACCCTAAACTCCTACCACTTAAACAAATGTTTTTTGTTTTACGGCTTTTGTCATAACTTAATATTTTTGGTGTAATAACGTTTTGAAAATTTGAGATTACCTCTTATTTTTACGATACTCTGTGTATTTATATGGGGAAAAAAGTGCTTCATTTTAAAAAGTCGTAGAACAAAAAACATTTGTTTGAGTGATAGGAATTCAGGGTTAAGAGGATGTCAGTGAATTAAAAATAACCCTGTAAAACCGTTTTATGCAGACTACATCCAGCATAAATAGGAAGGGAGATGGTTTGACAATTGAAGAGATATCTTTCAGTAAACGTTTGTTAAGTTTGCAGAACTCTATAAAAGCCCGTTGAGGTCTTTTTACCCGACTGCCGAAGGAGGGTTTTGTTTTAACAAGAACAATGTCAAATGAAGGGCATCGAAAAAACTCGCTATATCTTACAATTGGATACAATGTACAAACTATCATTTCATTCAATACAATACAATACAATAACTCTTTATACTGTTTTAAACTTTCGTGATTTTCACTCATAATTACTACCGTAAAACCACATAACTATAGTCCTAGCCTGCAACAATAGTCCAATTTTCATCCTTACACTAGCTTTTGCCCGCGACTCCGTCCGCGTGGAATTAGTAATTTGGGCATTTTATTTTTTATCCAATTTGCTTTTTCATCAATTATGGCTCTCCTTAGATCCTTCCGGAAGAAGTGAAACTTCATAATAAACTAACCCGCTCCCAATCCGCTCTCAACCCGCCCCCAATTCGCTCCCAACCCGCTCCCAACTCGCCCCCAACCCGCTCTCAACCCGCCCCAACCCACCCCCAACCCGCCCCCAACCCACTCCCAACCCGCCCCCAACTCGCTCTCAACCTGCCCCCAACCCGCTCCTAACCCGCCCCCAACCCGCTCCCGACTCGCCCCCAACCCGCTCCTAACCCGCCCCCAACCCACTCCCAACCCGCCCCCAACCCGCTCCTAACCCGCCCCCAACCCGCTCCCAACCCGCCCCAAACTCGCTCTCAACCCGGCCCCAACCCGCTCTCAAGCCACCCCCCCAACCGCTCCCAACCCGCCCTATCTAACTGGGCTATCTAACACTGAAAGAATTTTCCAAATCGGAGCAGTAGTTCCCGAGATATAGAAGTTTTACTTCCAAAACCCCCGATTTGGAAACATTCTTCCGCTCCGCTCCGCTCCTATTGGTGTTAGCATGATGATTATATAGCCTATAGCCTTCCTCCATAAATGGGCTATCTAACACTGAAATAATTTTTCAAATCGGAGCAGTAGTTCCTGAGATTAGCGCGTTCAAACAAACAAACTCTTCAGCTTTATAGTATTAGTATAGATTATCCTTAAAATATGATAGATTCATAAATAGACTAAAGCAAATTATTTTAGGCCTAACAACATAATTATAGTCAGAAATAATAGCAGTAAGCTATAATATTTTAGGGATAATATAAGGACGAAAATTGGACTATTGTTGCAGGCTAGGACTGTAGTTATGTGGTTTTACGGTATACTAAACGGGACTTATCACGCTAATAATATTTAACACGACGTTTCGGCCACATTGCAGCAGCCGTGGTCACGAGTTAACAGAAGTGTAGGGTGCCAAGATCGTTTAGCCGCTAAAGGAAAACAACAAGGAATGGATTTCAACAGGTGGTGCCGTATAAGATTAAAAATAAAGAGTACGTAATATAAACATACACATATATACAATACACATAACAATAAATTAAAAAAATTAAAAGCCCCCGACGCAATTATGTCACACGTATGTTTGAACATAAAGTAAATGCCCATTATGCGTGTAAGATCCCTTCCGCAGCTAACAAAAGAGCTGATAACTTTAAAACGGCTGAACTGATTTTGATGAAACATATCTAAGAACCATCGCCAAGAAACCTGCATTCTAGTTTCAAGAAACCTGTTTTCGACCGGATGGCCTTGTAAGTAGAGAACCTGACTACGAAGCTTGAGGTCCCGGGTTCGATTCCCGCGTCGGGGCAGATATTTGTATGAATAATACGAATGTTTGTTCTCGGGTCTTGGGTGTTTAATATGTATTTAAGTATGTATCTATCTATATAAGTATGTTTATCCGTTGCCTTGTACCCATAACACAAGCTATGCTTAGCTTACTTTGGGCCTAGGTCAATTGGTGTGAATTGTCCCGTGATATATATTTTTTTATTTCTAGTAAAAAAACCGCATCCAAATCGGTTCACCCGTTTAAGAGCTATGATGCCACAAACAGAAACACACACATAGCGGTCAAACTTATAACACCCCTCTTTTTTGTGTCGGGGGTTAATAATCATAAAACACAATCAAAACACAATAAATTATTTAGACCAATATACCTACGCAAAAAACCGGCCAAGAGCGAAATGGACTCGCGCACTGAGGATCCGTGCATCCTTCAAATGGTTTGACTGTACCGAAGTATCATCATGATCCCAACCTATATACGTCCCACTGCAGGGCACAGGCCTCCTCTCAGAACGTGAGGGCTTGGGGCGCAGTTCCCACGCGGGCCCAGTGCGGATCGGGAACTTCACACACACCATTCGCAAGTGCTACAGGTTTCCTCACGATGTTTTCCTTCATCGTAAAGCTCATGGTAAATTTCAAATGTAATCTCGTACGTAGGTAAAGCCCTTCCTAAAATGGTAAACTATTATACACCGTGAAATTTTAGTGGTTGCTTTCCCGAAACGAGGTGATTTAGTATCGATTGTACAATCGATTTATGATTACTATTTTGACTAGAGTCAAAAATCCAATTGTGAAAAACGGAAGTCGAAAATGACCGCAAACCAATAGTAACGCTTCGTTGGTACCTAACCTATCGTACGATCGTACGCTACTTGTACCAACGAAGCGTTACTATTGGTTTGCGGTCATTTTCGACTTTCGTTTTTCACAATTAGATTTTTGACTCTAGTCAAAATAGTAATTATAAATCGATTGTACAATCGAAACTATTTTTTGTTGCGTTTTAATTTTCTGATCCACTGTTGATGCACCACCTGCTGTAAACTAGTCCTTCCTTCTTTCTGGTAAAGGGTTGCCTGGAAGAGATCGCTCTTAAGCGATAAGGCCGCCTATTGCTTACCTTGTAACTTACTCTCTGTGTACCTGTTTTCTGTATTGCTTACTATTCCTGGTGTACAATAAAGAGTCATTGTATTGTATTGTATTGAAACTAAATCACCTCGTTTCGGGAAAACAACTACTAAAATTTCACGGTGTATATGTTAGTATGTATGTCACTGATGCCGTAACTCATACAGTTTTAGCCCAGCACGTTTTATTCGCGCACAGGCCCATTAAAATGCCGTCGCGTTTGTAGGCATTTGGGCAAAGAAACGGTCAAGCGCGAACCGGGATAAACTATTAATAGGGTACGATGGCTGAGAGACTTTTGAGAAATAGGTATTTTAATGAAATGTCGCTGTCTCGCCCGAACCCCTCCGTGTCAGTACAGCGAGAGCGGGACAACTGCAGCTCAGACCGTTATTAGGCGCGTAAAATTGATCAAAACCGCATTTCGTAATCCCCTGTTTTCTTCTCGAAAACTGGACCAATAAAATTATTTTTTCCAAAAATAATTAGAGGACAGATTTAGCTATGCCCCTATGTTTTCTTTTTTTTGTTTATATCAGGGATTTTTTTCTGATGAGTGTCTGAAAATGACGTTGAAATTGGGCAATTTTTTCAGTTTTTGAAAGCTCATATTTCTTATGTTAATTGAAATATGGAAAAAGACGAAACATAGGGGCATAGCTGTGGTAGATACAGATTACACAGTAAGAAAACATTGGCTCTAAAGCCATTATCCAGGGAGGAAACAGGGGATTACGTTTGTATGGAGAAATGGTGCGCATCGTACCCTCTTAAGGTTCAATCATCATCATAATCCCATCCCAGCCTATATACGTCCCATGACAGGGACAGGCTTCTCGGAATGAGAGGGGGCTGTAGTTCCCACTCAGGCCCAGTGCGAATTGGGAACTTCACCCACACCATTGAATTTCTTCTCAGGTGTGCAGGTTTCCTCACGACGTTTCCTTCACCGTTTCGACCCTCTGCTTGAAAGCAATCACTGCCGCCCATGGACTAATAATGTTAATGTTCATGTTTTTATGTACAGTCAGCAACAAAAATATGAATACACTTAAAGTACCAAAAATGTGTATACACGCCTTTATGCCCTGGTAATAGAGTCGTGGATGCATATTTTTGGTACTTTGAGTGTATTCATATTTTTGTTGCTGACTGTACAATAAAGAGTTTTACATACCTGATTTACACTCTCGACTCGTCACCTCGCCTCGCGCCTCGCCTCGTCGTCTCGCTCCGGACGCGAGCCTCGAAATCAAGGCAAATCACGAGACGAGGCGCGAGGCGCGCCTGTTCACACTCTCGTCACGTGGCTCGTCCCGCAGTTCGTCTCGCCACTCGTACGCGAGTGTAAACCTGGTAGGTATCTGACCTACATACACACACATACATACATGTACCGGTTGTGTTGTTTGTCAGTTAATTGGTTCTCCTAACTGCCTCGGGACCCTTAACGTCGACATTCCACGGCATCCGGCGCCCACATTTTGAATACGGCGACCGTTGAGATCTGCGACGCGTACTGTCTGTAGACTCCGTAACTTAGTATATACATAAATAAATAGGTAATACAATCACTATGAATATAAAAGTATGTACATATAGTTCGTTTATTTTAGTATAGCTTTCGCCCGCGACTCCGTCCGCGTGGAATTAGTAATTTGGGCACAGCTTATTTTTTTATCCAATTTTCTTTTTCATCAATTATGGCTCTGCTTAGTTCCTCGATATAAAAAAATTACCCGCCCCCGCACCCCCCCGCCCCCCACCACAGAACCCCTCCCCGCAACGAATTTATTTATTTATTTATTTATTTATTCATTTATTCCTTAAGTACAACAGGTTAAAAAACAATAACAAACATAATAAAAACTTAAACTATAAATAGAAAATTTGGCCTAAATCGCCGTCAATGGGCAAGGTGCCCAGAAGGCTGGCCGTATTTCCTCGCTGTATAGCGATACTTATTCGCTGTGCGAAATAGTTGCCAGCCCTCTGGTCGCCCGAGGCCTCTATTAGGCGCGTCGACAAATCTTTGTATAGCCGACGCGCACTTGGCCCCCATGGCCCCAAGGTTTCAACGCCAAACGCCGCAAACATGTAGCTAGTTCCTAGGGCGGCATATTTGCGGCGTTTGAGGCTTTCAGCCGAGGATGCCGCAGCGCCAGCGGTGACGTTGGTGCTTGGAACATGGGACGGTGCCAGGGTATCAACACAAGTAGCATCCCAAACTAGCGGCCGACCCATGCCCCAAGGCACAAGCGACATTCCATCAGGCCTTTATTCATTGTATAGTCATGTACATATCATCAGGGTGTTATAATACCCAGCTATGACAGTTGCACTGTAGGAAATACCAATTTCAATATTTAACTTTGAATCGAATGGCTGTTGAGTTGTTATAGTGTGCGAAGACTTTAATCGTGAGCCACCGATTATTATAAATCATTCTCTAAAGGTCAGTAGAGACATAAAACTGCAGAGATGACAATTGAGGTTCCGCGAGCATTATAAAATAAATAAATAAATAAATAAATATTAGGGGACAATCTTACACAAATCGACCTAGTCCCAAACTAAGCAAAGCTTGTACTATGGGTAGGTACTAGACGACGATAAACATACTTAATATAGATAAATAAATACTTTTAATACATAGAAAACATCCATAACTCAGGAACAAATATTCGTGCTCATCACACAAATAAATGCCCTTACCGGGATTCGAACCCTTGCTTCGTAGGCAGGGTCACTACCAACTAGGCTAAAGCGGTCGGTCGGTCGTTATGCTGAAGTTCTTTGGTCACATCTCCAGGAATGAGAACTCAATGGAGAGGTTAGTGGTCCAGGGTCAGGTGGAAGGCAAGAGCACGCGGCCGTTCACCAACTCGCTGGACTGACCTGATTAAAAAAGCTACTGAGCCCACCATGGTCCAGTGTACTCGCAACGCCTCAAACCGGCAGAGATAGAAGCAAATTGCTAAGAGGGCTGTCCTCGAAAAAGTCTGCGACCCACCGAACATCTCTCCGTGTACCTCGCCTGCGCAAACACGACCACTCTGACAAGAGTGTCCGACTAAGGGCCGGCGCCCACTGACGGCATGGCACGGCGTGGCATTTTATTACTATCAAGTTATTTTGAATCTTATTTCAATGAGTTTAGAAATTCATGTTACTTTATTGGTTATGCGTGGCGTCGGCCCTCAGGACGTCGCGGCATCGTGGTATCGAAATAAAGTAACATGAATTCTAAACTCATTGAAGTAAGATTCAAAATAACTTGATAGTAATAAAATGCCATGCCGTGCCATGCCGTCAGTGGGCGCCGGCCTTATGACGACAACGGGGGCCGGGAGAGGCGGGCGAGGACTCATTTTAAACGGTCTAGCTATATAAAATAATTACGCTCGAAAAACATAATTCTCCTTCGACAGTCGGGTAAAAAGGGAGAGGACACGAGTTAAAAAAACAGCAACAAAAATTCTACATTTTTTTTAAAAGTTAATTGACAAAACTTCGAAATTCACATGTAGCTGAGAACAAAACTTAGGAGCGCTGTACGGAACCCACACAAGTACTTAATACGAAGGTGATAACATATTCACAATTTATAATATTGCATAAGTTTTACTAACTAGTTGACCGAGCTTCGCTCAAATGTTAACGATTCCATAAATGTGTTGAATACTCCGACAATTAATTCACTGCAGCAAAATGACATGACTGGACCAAACTGTCATTCTGTGAAAAAAACCGCATTTATTTTAGCTTGATAGTTTAGAGAATGATTAAATCAAAGAACGAATGGAATATTTTATGAATATAAATCATTCTTAACTGAGCAGGTAAGCTCATCAGTTTATCACATATTAAATTTATGCTAACGAACACAAATATAAGTAGAAATTAATTATATTTCACGGGATGACCGTAAAAGTAATAAAAAAATGAAGTTGAAGAAAATAAAAAAATAAATAGAAAAAGATACTTCATACTTAACTTGTGAAATTAATTAACTCAAACTAAAATAAAACTATAGTAAAAATAAACGAAAAGTAACTAATAACTAGACTAACTACAAAAATATAAAAGAAAAATCATGCTTACTTAGTTATTCTTACGCGCAATTTTACTATCGTATGCTTGTTCTGCGCTTTTTTTAAGTTTTATGCAATTTTATTGTTATGCCACTTAAACGTTATGCGAAATAATGTTATGCAATTTCAGCTCTACATTCTCAAATTAAATAAATATCACGGGACAATTCACACCTATTGACCTAGTCCCAAAGTAAGCAAAGCTTTTGTTATGGTATGGGTACCAGGCAACGGATACTTATAGATACTTAATTAAACACATACCCACTTAAATTAACGTAGGTTTACTTGTGTAACTTGAGATCAAAGATTCGTATTTTCATACAACTATGTGCCCCGACGCAGGGATCGAACTCGAGAACTCAAGCTTTGTAATATTACGTTTGCTGTGTAACGCGCTGACATTTGCTATGGAATTTAAGTATATTTCCTTCCGTCAAACGGTGTGAGACCGCGATTGAAAGCGCTTGTTCCCTAAATACCAGAATCTCAAAACACTAGATTGCCGACTTAACCTATTTCTAAAATACCAAATTCCCGGAATAGCAGACTTTCCTGTCACCGTGTTTTTCTCTATATCGGATTGCCAAAAAAGCTTTTTTTCAATACACCATGTCCCATTCAAAACCGAATTCCCATAATACCAGAGAGTGCAATCACCAGGCTCGTCAGGCAGGTCGTGGTCGTCGTAGGGAGGCCAGGGGGTCGTGTTTTACGAGCCTGGTGATTTCACTATCTGGTATTATGAGAATTCAGTTTTGAATGGAACATGGTGTATTGAAAACAAGCTTTTTTGGTACCTAATCCGATATAGAGAAAAACACGGTGACAGGAAAGTCAGGTCTCATTCCTTTTCCAAAAATGTCAACGTTCAGGGATGCGCGTGGGCAGATGCGACCTACGTTTGAACCGAGTAAAGCGTAACCGACACTTTAAGGCTTTGAAGCTAATGGGTGGACCATACTAAAACGCTAAAAGGCTTTTACACACTACGAGTATACTGCAAATTAAGTTGCCAGTGATAACTTATGGCACTGAGACGTGACCGCTAACGATGGGCCTCATAAGTATCAAGGTTCAGAGGGCGATGGAGAGGGCTATGCTCCGAGTTCCTCTGCGGGACATTAGGAATGAAATGCGCGCAAGAACCTAAAGTCACCGATAGCTCGAAAAATCGCCAGACTCAAGTATCAGTGTGCAGGGCATATTGCTTGTAGAACTGATGGCCGATGGGGCCAAAAGGTTCTCGAATGGCGTCCATGGACCCAACCAGATGGAACGATGATCTGGTTACGGTTGCGGGAACGCGATGGATGCGGATTACGCAGGATCGGTCTGCTTGGCAAACTTTTGGCGTATGTTTAAGAATGGGAATCTTTCAGCTAAAATGATGATGATGATGGTACTGAAATAAGTATACGGTTGTCTTCCGGAATTGAGATGACAGCTGTCAATAGGGACTCAAAATTGGGATGCTGTGAATGTTAAATTTTACGTTTATATTAAATATGAACACAGCAGTTTCAGAGGTATGGAGCAATGGCGGCGCAGGACATAAATTTTGTTAGGGTTAAATGTATTTGTCATTTAATGCACACATTAAACGACGAATTTTTATCGAGCAAAGAAGCGAGACCCTTTTGAGGCGCGAGCCCTCTTAGGCCGCGGGGCTGCTTCGCCCACACCTACTTACGTCACTGGTAAGGAGTCGACTTGCACTTATTTCAGCTCGGACAAAATCACGGCCATAAGCTAGTAATAATCTCTAAGTTCCATCTTTAACAAGTTACGTACTGCGATTGCACAAATCAAAACGACCGTTAACTACTAAATCCGACGCCGACCAAAACATACAAAAACTCAACACTAGACCATCCGCCATTTTTTCCGCAACTTTTTAAAACTTAACCTCCAACGGTCAGCGCATCGAGATTATTAAGAATAAATTATACGACCAGTTCTATCCGATTCTCAGGTTGTACTTATCGATGCTGCGTTCGCTCAGTTAGCTATCTGTGGTTGTGAGTTCGCGACGTGTGTTGGCGACTTGACATTTGGTTTTTTAATTTGCTGCAAACAGCCAGGTATTTTATTAAGTTTGTTTTTAATTGGTTTTTGAGTGGCCAGGTATTTTCTCATTTTTTTTATTTGTCTTGGTTTGGCGTTTTATGCCAGTTAGTTGATTTTATTTTACTTAAAATTATCTATGTATTTCAATTTGTAAGTACTTAATTCTGAATATTTTCAGTAGGAAAATTTTTACTTGGTATTTTTGTCATTTTTTTACCTGAAATTTTAATGGAGAATGTATTTAAAAAATGTGGACAAATGGCAAATTTAAGACAGCATCATTTCAACTCCTGTCTATATATGCTCCACTACAGAGCACATGCCTCCTCCCAGAATTAGAGCGCTTGGGCTGTAGTTCCCACGCGGGCCCACACACGCCATTCAATTGCTTCGTAAGTGTATGCAGGTTTCATCACGATATATTCCTTCACTGAAAAACTCATCTTTCAAATCCTTGTTCGCAATATTCTCATTTTTTAAACTATATTACGAAATACCTACATAGCATACAATACCTTGCAGAAAAAACCTAAATATTCATACAAAAACCACCAGCTCAGTCTTGGCTAATGAATAATGCAAATTATTTGCGTTATCTCGCGGACAGAGCGAGACGCAGCATTGACGTCATCGCCCCGTCTCCCTCACTGATTGACATCTCTTGAATAGAAAAATAGGTATCTTGCTAATTCTATACTTTACTCCCAACAGCATATTACTTTATGTTCCTCGTAACTTTGCCGATATCCTATGGGAATTCACACGTTCATGGGATAAAATATAGCCTATGTTATTCTTGGGAACCTATCGATGTTTAGATGTTGATTTCCGAAGGTTTAGAATCCCGAAAATTTCATTTGTCCCAAACCATTTTTTTCTGAAACTGTAAATATTTCAGGATTTATTTCAGGACCATCGTGTAGAACCCTTTAGGTTAGGTTAGGGTTGTATTATAAAAATCCTGAAATATTTACAGTTTCAGAAAAAAATGCATTCGGAGAAATGAAGCATTCGGGATTTTAAATATTCGGGAAAAAATTTTTCGAGAATATGATAGGTAGCCGTTATTCTTTAATAATGTAGCTTTATAGTGAAATTTTTTTAAAATTGGTTCAGCAGTTTCTGAGTTTATCCTTAACACACAATTGAATCTCTTTATAATATTAGTAACAGATACAGATACATATTATTAAAAAGACCATGGGTTCCCAGCGGGGGCGGTGCCACCCCCTAGGGGGCGCAGGGGGTTACTCCGAAATTCGAAGTTCGAAGTTCGGATCGTGCGGTCCCTCTCACTCTCGTAATAAATACCATTAACGTGAGCGGAACGGCATGAAACGAAGTTCGAATTTCGCGCTTCGTAGTATAGGGCCTGGAGCTTTTCGTGGGGGCGCTAGGGGGTTATAATTGTAAATAACACTAGTGAGAGAGGGCTATAGAAAAAAGCTAATATTTAAATTGAGAAAATCATCATCATCCCTGCCTATATATGTCCCACCACTGCAGGACACAGGCCTCCTCTCTGAATGAGAGGACTTGGGCCGTAGTTTCCACGCGGGTAAGCCGTGGTGGCCTAAGTGGTTTGGTCTAATGTCTCTCAAGCAGAGGGTCGTGAGTTCGAGTCCGGGCTCGCACCACTGAGTTTTTAGGAATACAACGACCGCTTTAGCCTAGTTGGTAGTGACCCTGCCTACGAAGCAAGAGGTCCTGGGTTCAAATCCCGGTAAGGGCATTTATTTTTGTGATGAGCACGAATATTTGTTCCTGAGTTATGTATGTTTTCTATGTATTTATGTATTTATTTATCTATATAAGTATGTTTATCGTCGTCTAGTACCCATAGTACAAGCTTTGCTTAGTTTGGGACTAGGTCGATTTGTGTAAGATTGTCCCCTAATATTTATTTATTTATTTATTCATGTGCGAAATTACATTTGAAATTTACCATGAGCTTTGCGTTGAAGGAAAACGTCGTGGGGAAACCTGCGATTTTCTCATTCTGCACTGAGCGCGTGGGACCTACGGCCGAAACCTCATTCTGAGTGATAATAAATAATAAATAATAAATAATAAATAATAAATAATAAATAATAAATAATAAATAATAAATAATAAATAATAAATAATAAATAATAAATAATAAATAATAAATAATAAATAATAAATAATAAATAATAAATAATAAATAATAAATAATAAATAATAAATAATAAATAATAAATAATAAATAATAAATAATAAATAATAAATAATAAATAATAAATAATAAATAATAAATAATAAATAATAAATAATAAATAATAAATAATAAATAATAAATAATAAATAATAAATAATAAATAATAAATAATAAATAATAAATAATAAATAATAAATAATAAATAATAAATAATAAATAATAAATAATAAATAATAAATAATAAATAATAAATAATAAATAATAAATAATAAATAATAAATAATAAATAATAAATAATAAATAATAAATAATAAATAATAAATAATAAATAATAAATAATAAATAATAAATAATAAATAATAAATAATAAATAATAAATAATAAATAATAAATAATAAATAATAAATATCACGGGACAATTCACACCAATTGACCTAGTCCCAAAGTAAGCTAAGCAAAGCTTGTGTTATGGGTACTAGGCAACGGATAAACATACTTATATACATACATACTTAAATACATATTAAACACCCAAGACCCGAGAACAAACATTCGTATTTTTGATACAAATATCTGCGCCCCGACACGGGAATCGAACCCGGGACCTCAAGTTTCGTAGTCAGGTTCTCTAACCACTAGGCCATCTCGCGTCGCGTTCGGCTTGGTCACTGATCAGGTGTTGGCCTTGCTCCTCGTTCATTTACAAACGTAGGGGTGCCCCCTTCGCATTCCTTAGTTATAATAATCTTAAATATTTAAAGATTGTAACTAAGTATAAGAAAAATTGTTTTTTTTTTGAAACATTAATTGCAATAAACAGATATATTTTTTTTATCTGGTCGTCTAAACGTGATGATGGGACGTATATAGGCTGGGATGAGAATGATGACATATTATTATTATTTTATTACAAATACGCGCTGTACGGTCTTTCCCTTATGGGCACACGGGGCTGCCCATGGCCCTGAACCTCATGAGGGCCCAAGTCAGATGTTTTCCTTTCGAAAATAAGAATAAGAATAAGAATAATTTATTAACCAATGTAGTTACACAGTACACGAAATTACTTATTACACATTGTTATATGTGACATTACAGCGGCCTTCGCACTAGACTCTGGGTCTGTATCGCGAGTGATCATAATAATGACATAGTTTTTATTGATAGTGACTTTCGCTTAATAACACTTTCCAAGGGGTCTCATATTCTTTGGTGCCCAAAATGACATGCCCTAAGGTGGCTCTGCGGATACGCGCGAAAAACATGAACATATCCTTTCCTTTCCTTACATTATTCTTTAAAGTCTATCATTATTTTTTTTCAATTTTATAGGCTTATAGTAAGTACCTAATAAAAAAAAATGTTGATTTTTAATAATAATAACGGCCTGTCCTAATATAAAACACCCTCCTTGTAACTACGAAAATCCCACCTCACTTGAAAGTTTGTATGGTCTACATCATAGGTCAACCTCTTGTGGACTACCGCCCCTTTACAAGTCCAACGTGCCCCTCCAACATGCCTCCAACTGTATACTAGTGCTCGTATGTCTGTCTATTATCTCAATTTAAAAATTGATTTTTCTCTATCTCTCTCTCTCACTCGTGTTATTTATAACCCGCTAGCGCCCCCACGACAAGCTCCGGCGCCCCCTAGGAAACCGGCGCCGTTGGAAACTTATGGTCTACAATGTAGACTCTACTCTACATGAAAACATAAGTGTCACACAGACGTAGCTGTATGGGGGTACGTATCAAAATATATAAAGTTTAAAATTAATAATGGACGAAATACATAATGGTCATTTGATAAAGCAATTTTCTTGGACATTCTCAACTCTACAGGATTTTCATAAAATAAACCTAACCTAACCTAAACCAATATGTAGATGACACGATTAAAAAAGTTCGAATAAAATAGTTTCATGGAAAATTTTAGTATGTATTATGATTATGACCATTATGTATTTCGTCCATTATTCGTTTTAAACTTTATATATTTATATCAATATTTTGACACGTTCGTTCCCCTGTTATTCATGTTATTGTAGTTGTAATAAATAGCAAGGTAAAAGGTAGTACAGAATATATAATAGTACTAACGTACAGAATGGACACGCTCCGCCCCGCACCGATTCGAGTTACCCCACCCCCCAAGGCGCAGATTGCCGGACACCGCCCGACTCCAGAAGAGTGCGCGCGCGATGTATGTAGGCGTACGCGTGTACAGACGTCGTCGTGCTTATGTAGATTCAAGAACGCGTATTTTGTACGTCGTGTCCGCCGTGTGGTAGTAGTTCAAGAGTACCGATGTCGACGTAACCTCGACCCGCGATGTTTAGAACCTTGTGTGAGTAAGCCATGTATGTACAGTCAATGGCATAAATATACAGGGTGAAATCTAAATGGTGACACAAAATGTGTGTTTCTAACTCAACTTAATGATGTGCAACATTGTGCAACATAATGCATTAACACAATTGGGGATGTCTAAAAAAAAATACCCATGGTTTTTATATTTTTTTTGTATAGAAAAGTCAATTATCAGAAACTAATTTCAATATTTTGTCATTAAGTTCTCTACTTTTTTCAAAATTAATTATTGAAACTATTTTAGTTGATGACGTCAGATTATAATTGAGGGCTTCCACAATGCCAAATTTCTAAATCTATCTAAATGCGTACGATAAGGCAACCCTTTTAATTATTTTTTGCGTAGTGGAACACTATACACTGTGTCACTTTACTGGCACTGTCAAAGTGCTAGATGTCAGACAGCGGGTCCAAATCAAACTCTGTAGTATAATCCACGCGTAAATTGTGAAGAATTCTAACCACACAGAATAAAGTACGACTTGAACCGGTCACGTAATTTACACCAATGTCAAATGAAGGTCATTGCTTATTTGTTATATTATAAATTCATTACATAATATTAAAATTAAATAACTACAGAAAACGAGTTAAAAAGCATTTATCTCGAAATTGTTTTCGATTTACTATACATTGCAAAAAAATAGACATCCCCAATTATTAAAATTAATCTGATAAAATTTGGGATGTTCACACTTGATTTATTGAATCAGGCGTTACTTTGCGGAGGTCCATATTAATGAACTGAAACAATTACTTTGCTCACCCGCGACCTTACGATAGCTACGCTTATGTAAGAAATGCGTGTTCATGCAGTTCCTCCACCTCCACACTGTACGAACTATCACCACCACCAAACTACACTGACGCGTATCGAACTCAACCAGAGCTCGTCTTCAGAGTAACACATCTAACATTTGGTAGCACAGTGAACGGTAGCATACATTTTGCTTAGAAACAGGGCTTACTAACACTAGATTTTTATAAACACGGTTGTTTACAGTACTTATTTTGACATCATCATCAACATAATCCCAGTCTATATAAGTCCCACTGGGCACAGGCCTCGTCACAGAATGAGAGGGCTCGGGCCTTAGTTCACACGCGGGCTAAATGCCCATTGGGACGCGATTATTTTGACATAACCTACAAAGTACGGAATCCTCGGTGCGCGAGTCGCTTAGCCGGTTTTTTAAAACTATTAATGCAACGGAGCTAATTTAAGATACATAATGGAAAAACACGCGGACCTTGGTTGGCTAACAACCAAGCTATATAAGCTTGTCACGTTCGTGTCGAGGACTTTGTAAGAACCAAATATTAGGATCTACAGAGGATTATCGTTCACTAAAAATCCGCGACTTCGTCCGTGCAGAATTCAAATCAATGTATGCTTACACTTCATCTCTTTCATTAATAAAAACCGGTCAAGTGCGAGTCGGACTCGCGCACGAAGGGTTTCGTACTATTACCTATAAAAACGGCAAAAAAAATCATGTCTGTTGTATGGGAGCCCCCTTAAATATTCATTATATTCTGTTTTTTTAGTATTTGTTGTTACAGCGGCAACATAAATACAGCATCTGTGAAAATTTAATCTGTCTAACTATCACGGTTCTTGAGATACAGCCTGTTGACAGACGGACAGACAGCGAAACAGACACTGAAATTATTATCCTCCGTTAAGAAAATTTGTGTTGAACTTGACGTGTGAGTGGAGTAGGAAAAAAGATAAAGTCCTTTCTTTCTGAATTTAACATTTACAATGCACTAAGGAAAAAGTTTCTTTTATAAATTATCCCTATTTCAGTATGCGTCTGTCAAATGCAGCCCTTCTCCAAATTGGAACTACAACCAACTTCCCATTTTGAGATGTCTCCCCCAGTTTATTTTCACATCTCTAGGGTCTAGGGTACCACTTAGTAAAAAAAAAAAAAACAAGAATGAAAAAAGACGTTTAACTACTCATTTTTCCAACAATACACGCAAATGCAAGAAAATACACATTATAATTTCACACAAATAAACAAAAATTACAAACATGAAAATAATAAATAGGTATTTAGTGACATAACTCTGCATGTGTGTCCCCTCAAAAGTGAAACGGTTGCTGAGTCAACATTATGCTTTATGCAGCGCTGATTGGTAGGAGAAAATTACTGTTCACATGGGGTGGAAAACGAGCGAGTGGCTCACCTGATGTTAAGTAAGCACCACCACCCATGGACACCCACCCAGCGACTCTCGTATAGTTTGCACAGAGATGGAATATAATAGAATATCTTGAGTTTTCACCGGATATATCACTCTCCAGTCTAGAACACAGCAGCACAAACACTGCTGCTTGACCACAAAAAAAATTGAGCAGCACCTGTTTTTCTTTTAACAATTTTTTTCTTTCAAATTTACTCACTTAGTTATAAAATAATCATTTAATTGTAGGAATTATGGATACATCTAACAGACTAATCAACTAACTAATTGACTAAGTAGTTATGTATAAACAAATATTGATTGTTAATTTTTCTTAGGGTGGATCGATTTGAAATTGGTTTAAAAAACAAAATATAAAATACTTTAAACAAGTTAGCTATGAAGTATCTTTTTGTATTTATTTTTTCAACTTCATTTTTTTATTACTTTTACGGTCATCCCGTGAAATCATATATTTCGTACTAAATACAAACTGAAATATAGATGCACAGAAAAAAACCCCAGAAAAAAGCCCCAGCATTGGTCTTTTTTCTGGGGTTTTTTCTGTGCATCTATATTTCAGTTTGTATTTAGTACGAAATATATAAAATACTTATCCTACATTTAAAATACATTTCTTTTTTTTATTTAGCCTATTTTTGTGTCCCACTGCTGGGCAAAGGCCTCTCCTCTCTTACTCCACTCCTGCCTATCAAAGGCGAGCTCCCGCCATCCCACATTGCAGGGGGGCTACTACGAAATTCGAAAATCGAAGTTCGTATCGCATCGTCTTGCTCGCTCTTGTATTAAATACTATTAGCATGAGAGGAATGGCACGATACGAAGT
The DNA here is from genome assembly GCA_947859365.1 of Archips crataeganus. NCBI lineage: Eukaryota > Metazoa > Arthropoda > Insecta > Lepidoptera > Tortricidae > Archips > Archips crataeganus. The sequence continues at coordinate 2,281,873 of OX402075.1, forward strand.
TCGAATTTTGCACTTCGTAGTATAAGGCCAGGCATCTAGGTCGTCCCTCCATCTCCTCTTCGGTCTGCCTCTATTACTAGGGACCCATTCCGTTAAGAAAAAACAAATCATATACCTACGATTTTATTTCAATGTCAACGCCACCCTTTCGTTAGTTTAATATAAAAAAATCTGCTGGTCAGAAAATAATTAAATAACATAATTTTTAGGGTTCCGCAACTCGAAAGGAAAAAGCGGAACCCTTATAGGATCACTTTGTTGTCCGTCCGTCTGTCTGTCAAGACCCTTTTCCTCAGGAACGCGTGGATGTATCAAGCTGAAATTTATGTCAAATACTCAGGTCTACGGTCCCTTGGAGCTGTGAAAAAATCAAACTTCTAAGCCAACGCAATCAAAAGATACAGCCGTTTATGCCGCTAATTTCCGCAAATTTTCGAAACTCGCAAGGGAATCAAAACCTACAGGGTACTTCCCGTGAACTCAGAATCTTGAAATTTGGTACGAAGCAACGTATTATAGCACAGATAAAGGAAAAATTGCGAAAATATACATTTTTTTGTCTGTCTATATCAGTAACCAATCTACAATGATCCCACACTGCGCACATTTTGCTTAGGAGCAGGGGTCTACTAAGACTGGATGTCATAGATACATATAAATTTGTACGGAACCCTCGGTGCGCGAGTCCGACTCGCACTTGGCCGGTTTTTAGTATTAATAGCATTAATTAGGGTTACAAATGGGGATCGTATTATAGAAGACGTTCGTTCGTTAACTTTCGGAATCCAAAAGCTTAAAGGTGAAAAACTTAAAGGACCTGTTGTACTAGGGGCGTTCAATAAAAAGTGAGAATGAGTATGTTATAAACAACTTTTACTAAATGTCATTTTATTTTTCGACATAGTCACCTTTTAGCATAATACACTTAGTATATCTTTTTTCTAAACTTAAAATTCCATTTTTAAAAAAGGTCTCATCTTGAATACTTAAAAAATCTTGTACTGCAGCGACTACCGCGTCGTCGTCTTCAAATTTCTGGCCTCTCAGGTATTGTTTCAATCTCGGAAATAGGTAGAAATCACTGGGAGCGAGATCTGGTGAATACGGAGGATGCTTAAGGATATCGAACCAGCATCACGAATTGCAGCCATTGCAACGGCGGACTTGTGTGCCGGGGCATTGTCCTGGTGGAACAGCACAACTTTCGAGAGTTTACCTCGCCGTTTTTCGCGGATCTCATTGCGCAATGTTGCTATTTGTTTGGCGTATAATGTGCCCGTAATAGTGGCTCCATGCTCGAGATACTCAATCATTAATACCCCTTTACCATCCCAAAAAACAGAGCCCATGACCTTACCGGCAGATGGGCTCACCTTGAATTTCTTCGGAGTTGGAGATGATGGCCTTTTCCATGTCATAGACTGCAGTTTCGTTTCTGGGTTGTAATGATGGTGCCATGTTTCGTCCATTGTTATAAATCGCGCCAAAAAAAGTTCCCGGTCTTGCTGCATCAGGTTCAAAGCTTCTTGACAAATCTCTAGTCTAGTTTGTTTTTGCGTGTCAGTAAGCATTCTTGGTACCCAACGCGCAGATACCTTTTTCATACCCAAGCGTTCATGTAAAATATTATGCACGCTCCCCGTTGAAATCTTTACATTTTCAGCAATAAAACGAACCGTGACACGACGATCCGCCAAAACTGAGTTTTCGACTTTTTTCACAATTTCTTCACTTACTGCTGTAGTAGGGCGTCCGGAGCGGGGGTCGTCCATTGTCGATGTTCTTCCACGTCTAAATTCGGCGCACCAACGTGCGACTGTCGAATACGGAGGAGCATTAGACCCTAAAGTGTCCCGCAAATCCAAATTGACTTGGTCCGTAGAAAAATTTTTCAAACACAAGTATTTGATAACGGCGCGCAGTTTAATTTTCTCCATTTTCGCTAACGTACTCAATAGCATTGCAAAGAAATTACCGTATATTTTTTTAAACAAATGACAGTTAGTTTTTTTTTCATAGCAATCAGCTAGATAGATTAGCTTTACCGGCCAGTATTTAATTTCGTAATATTAAAAGAGTTTGCATCTCATTCTCACTTTATATTGAACGCCCCTCGTATAGGTATGTGGTAGTAGCGGTTCCGTATAACTGGCATCTCGAAGTAGTTAGGTAGGTAGATATGTATGTATGTAATATAAAAACATTAGGTACACTATTGACAACCGTTGAGATATATTTCATGTACAAAGGCGAACTTATCCCTGTAAGAAATCTCTACCAATCAAACTTTGAGTTACTGTTTTACGGTGTCACTATCCCAAATTGATTAAAACCTTCAGTCTAATTTCAGGGGGATTTTAACTTATTAAATTGTATTATTTTATTACGTTTGAGTTAAAAAATCCGATGTTCTTTATAATCTTTTTTTTTTTTAATTTAACACCTGACAACTCTATCAACGTTTTGATTTTGAGTTAAACATCATCCTCATCATTATCTCTGTCTGTATACGTCCCACTGCAGGGCATAGGCCTTCTCTTAGAATAAGATGGCCCAGTGCGGATTGAGAACTTCACACCCACCATTGATTTGAGTTTGCCCAACAACTGGCAAAAATATTCCGGTTTCGTTTCGCAATTGTGTTTACCTGTATCGTCTCTATGCGCACGCGCAGCTCAACGCCCATTGGTTGATATTAAATATGCTAATAACGTGATTTGGAGTCCGACCGAGCTGTTGACCTTTCCTCGCGACAGTGAAACAAGTCCCACTGGTTTGTGTCTAATATCTTGTACCATAGCTGATATTCGCTTAAAATTAAAATAAAGAATCTCTAAATGAGTTAAACTTATAGCATATAGGATCCGAGTATACAACGACCTTCACGGAATGCTAACCTAGGAAGCTGGTTCCACAACTTAACTAACCAAGTAACTAAGTTATTATTATTATTGTTAATTATCGGAGGATAATACAATTTTGGTATATTAGTCATTATTACCCTAATTTTGGTATACTTATTAGCCATATAACTCGAAGAACCGATAACCGTTGGGGTAGACGAGTTCTTGAGTGGAGACCACGGATCGGCAAACGTGGCGTGGGACGTCCTCAGACTCGGTGGAGCGATGATCTTCGCAAGGCGGCTGGCAAGAGCTGGATGAGAGTGGCCGAGGATCGTGCTCAGTGGCGTGCCATGGGAGAGGCCTATGTCCAGCAGTGGACGAACATAGGCTGATGATTATGAGTCATTATTTGGCGAAGGATACAAACAATGAGTCACTTGGGCGAGCGGTCACACGCCGCCCACCTCTCGCGGCATTCAAGTTAGGTGACGGCATTTTCTACCTGCATACAAAAATTAGGTTTGTTATTCTACTTCGTTAATGGGGACCTATATGGACTGGTGTCAGTAGATGTTTATTTTATGACAAGCTATTATTCAACTCGCAATGTATGTTTGTTCGGGTAGAATCTTTCAAATCAATTTTAAAGTACTTAGATACGAATATCTTCAACCGATTGAGCTGAAAATTTGCATGCACGTGTAAATCGGATGACAATGCAATATTGTGCCTCTTGCGGTAGAGTCGACTGGTTGTTGGGATTCCGAGGCAATAGTTTAGGGGCGCCGTCTTCTTGAGAGAGGTCTGGACCATCGCTCTGGGTCGTTTGCAAAGGTTATCCATCGCGGTTCAGCGGGGCAATGCGGCACCTTTACGCCTGGTGTGATCCGGGGCGTTTTATTTGACTGACTTTATATCTTTATTTTATTGTATTTTGTGTGTATTGACAACTTGTAAATTATACCATAGTAAATGACTTCAAAAATGTAATATTATTACCTATGACATAGAGCTGACCAGACGATGGAAGTTAGCCATTGGAACTCCATAATAAAATGGCAATATAATATTGGTAAATTGATCTATAGGTACAGTCGAAAACTGGAAAGAGATCCGAGATCACACAAGATAAAAAAGGAGGAAAACAGGGATTACATTTAAAATTTACTATGACCTTTACGGTAAAGGAAAACCTCGTGCACCTGCATACACCTGCGAAGAAATTCAATGGTGTGTGTGAAGTTCCCAAATCGCACTGGGCCCGCGTGGGAACTACGGCCCGAGCCCTCTCATTCTGAGAAGAGGCCTGTGCCCTGAAGTGGAACGTATACAGGGTGTTACAAAATAACCCCTAAAGCCTGAAACCCCATGAACAGTAAATAAAACTGTAATATAGCGCGCTGTTCTTTTTTTTCTAAAAAAAAATATATACTAATTTAATTCTTTACTGGAGTACTTCCATACCATTCAGTTATTACGGGTAATTTTGTAACACCCTGTATAGGCTGCGATGAACGGTTCAGTATGAATGTCACACGCTGTAGGTACACAATATTTCACAAACATTTTCATCGAGCACTTATTAACCGTATATTTTCTCCATCATCATCATCATTTCAGCCGTAGGACGTCCACTGCTGGACATAGGCCTCACCCATTGATGCCCAATCATTACGTTTGGAAGCGACTTGCATCCGCCCTGAACCTGCGGCCTTCACCAAATCGTCCGTCCATCTCGTTTCCGCCTTGCATTTTCTCCATATTTATTCAAAACTAGCTGACGCCCGCGGCTTCGCCCCCGTTGTATTTTTTTTAAGTTTCTTTCATAAGAACCTTGTCCTGACAATAACAAATGCAAAAAGGGCGCGAATAATGAATCAACAAGTCAGGGTAGAAATATACTTAGGGTAGAAATATTATTTCCAAATTTAAATGGATACGGGGTATACGCTTTCCAATAAAAAAAGAATCATCAAAATCGGACTACTCTGTAAAAAAGTTATACATAAAAAAATATATATATACACGTCGACTTGAGAACCTCCTCCTTTTGTTTCGTCGGTTGATAATATTTACCTCGACGTTTCGGCCACATTGCAGCAGCCGTGGTCACGAGTTAACTCAATTCAAACGTCGAGGTAAATATTATTAGCCTGATAAGTCCCGTTTACCCCCTGTTTCACCATCCATTGATCAAATTTATTTGACGGATAAATGTGATGCCGTCTCTGTTTGTTTTATTCGAATAGACGGAGACGGCATCACATTTATCCGTCAGTTTAAATTAATCAATGGGTGGTGAAACAGCCCCTTAGAGTAAATAATTATCTCGTAAGAATGTCGCTTAAAACAGCAGTGAAGAGGGCCTACGTGGGCGGCCTACTAGGAGGCGTCCAAATGGCGCTAGTTAGCAGAAGAAGTGGACAGAGACCTCTGAAGTGAACCAGCGGAATAAGTATCAAAGAAAGAAGAACGAAGAGAATGGAAGCGTGACCTAGCCTCTCCTTGGCTTTGTCTGTGTTGTGGCTTCAGACATAGCCTAATAGAGGTTACGTTTGCGACCGTTCGAACGACTGAAGAAGCAAGAAGCAAGAAGACTGAAGAATATTGTGCAGACCCAATAGCGCTTCATGGTATTAAATAGTATTGAGATTTTGAAACAATTACTTTGCTCACCAGCGACCACCCAAACCATCCCAAGAGACCATCAGAGAGAACCGACCTTTACCATTTTTTTGTGACCTTTTTAGGGTTTTTAAGGACTCGGGTGAGCAAAGTACTTAATTGTTTCAGTTCATTAATATGGTACTCCGTAAAGTAACGTCTGATTCAATAAATTATATAGTACTAAATATGTAGCTGGTGCCCACGACTTCGTCCGCGCAGTAAAGCCGTACGTAGTAGGTCCGTTCAGTAGTTTCGGAGATTAGCGTGTACATACATACAGACAGACGCATGATTTCTAATGTTTTATTATGTGTATAGAAGAAGATTTAAACGAAGATAACTTTTTCATTGTTACCCGATTTTAATGAAATTTTAGCGACTCCGAGTCAGCAAACTTAAGGTATTTTAATGGGCTGAAAGTCCGGACGTCCCACACGCCATGTAGAATTTACTACAAAATATTGCCCATAGACCCTCAACTTTTGCGATGTCCATAGAAGAGACCCGAAAAAGAAAATGTGTGTGATCCATTTCTTCTGCATATTTTCTTGTATTTTTATATTTGGCCTGAGAAAGAGTCTCTCAATTTTCTATCATCATCATCATTTCAGCCGGAAGACGTCCACTGCTGAACATAGGCCTCCCCCAAGGCTCGCCAAACAGCTCGGCCCTGCGCCATCCGCATCCAATGTGTTTCCGCCACCTTCACCAGGTCGTCGCTCAATCTTGTTGGGGGCCTACCTACACTGCGTCTTCCGGTCCGCAGACGCCACTCGAGAACATTTCGGCCCCATCGGCCGTCAGTTCTACGTGCGATGTGCCCTGCCCACTGCCACATAAGTCTGGCGATTAATAATAATAATACATAGCTTTATTTTAGACCAGTTTGGTCCATAATAATGTTAGTTACAAAATAAATTTATAAGCTATGTTAGTAAGATATAGTATGTTAGTATTATCGCTTAACTGATAATAAAAAAAAAAATTAAAAAAAAAAAAAATATATCATGGGACAATTCACACCAATTGACCTAGTCCCAAAGTAAGCTTAGCAAAGCTTGTCTTATGGGTACTAAGCAACGGATAAACATACTTATATAGATAAATAAATACTTAAATACATAGAAAACATCCATAACTCAGGAACAAATATTCGTGCTCATCGCACAAATAAATGCCCTTACCGGGATTTGAACCCAGGACCTCTTGCTTCGTAGGCAGGGTCACTACCAACTAGGCTAAAGCGGTCGTTAAAATAACTCTATACTTTTTATTAATTTTGTAGACGACCAGATGGCTTAGTGGTTAGAGCACCTGACTATGAAGCTTGAGGTCCCGGGTTCGATTCCCGTGTCGGGCAGATATTTGTATGAAAAATACGAATGTTTGTTCTCGGGTCTTGGGTGTTTAATATGTATTTAAGTATGCATCTATCTTATAAGTATGTTTTATCCGTTGCCTGGTACCCATAACACAAGCTTGCCTAGCTTACTTTGGGACTAGGTCAATTGGTGTGAATTGTCCCGTGATATTTATTTATTTAACTGAGTGACATGGTTTATTTTTTAAGAACTGTTATAAATTGACCGCTCAGAGAGGGCCGGATTTAGGGGAGGGCAACCGGGGCAACAGCCCCGAGGCCCCCACAATAGTGACTTCGAAAAAAAAAATTTCAAACTCCGACAAGTAATTAATTGGATCATCATCAATTCATCATCATCCCAGTCTATATACGTGCCACTGTAGGGCACAGGCCTCCTCTCAGAATGCGAGGGCTTGGGTCGTAGTTCCCACGCGGGCACAGTGCGGATTGGAAACGTCACACACACCATTGAATTTCTTCGCAGGCGTATGCAGGTTTCCTCACGATGTTGTCCTTCACCGTAAAGCCCATGGTGAATTTCCGAAAAACTCCCGGCTCGGAATTTGAACCCACGGTCCTCTGCTTGATAGAGAGACCATAGGTCAAACCACTAGGCCGCCACGGCTTTTTTATTATTTGAATTGGTGATACAATTGGTTCGTTTGCATGTCCCACCTATCACTAAGTTCAGTTTGGCCTCGTCACCGCCATTTACTGGCAGTGCCATGTTCGCGAACTGTTGCTCGTAAGCAGTCACCGCTGGTCCGCGCTCTGTACTATGCCAATGCTCTTCTTGCATCAGCTCCTGAGTGTAATGTGCTTGCTGGACGCTGGAAGAGTGTGTGTGTTGCATGTATTAGGTTCTTGCGAGGCGATGGATTCACGTTTGTCTTCATGTACCTAGTAGTTTATTTTAATTTATTTGATTTTTATTTGTTTTTAATTTTTATTTAACTTTTTATTTCCATTTAATTGTTTATATTTTGTGTTTCTTTTTGTTTTATTTTTGTCCTACTCAGTGCCCTAGTATATTACTGTCATGCTGTGTAAGTTGTTATAAATAAATAAATAAATAATTATGTGGAAAATAATTTGTGGACAGGGGGCCTCCACTCCTTTTATGCCCCGAGGCCGCCAGACCTCTAAATCCGGCCTTGGACCTCTGGCTTACCCAGGCTATAGTTATCGTTGAGTTTTGGGAAACTCTATACTTTTTATTAATTACCGAATAAGTATTATGTATGTACCATCGCCCCAGACGCCAGATACCCATTTTCAAAACAAATTTGCTTGCAGCCGTTGATGTTTATTGCTATGGATTGTTATGGACAGATGTCTAGCTACTGCACGCAAACTGGGCCTTTAAGGTGGTTATCTGGCACTTAGGGCGATAGTATGTATCGTTACCGAATGGGTTCCGAGGGATGGCCAAAGGAGCAGAGGCAGACCCAAGAGGAGATGGCGGGACGACCTGAGCGCTTTTCAGCTCGATTGCAGGTGCATGCCCAGGATAGGGAAAATGGCGGAGGAAAGGGGAGGCCTTTGCCCAGCAGTGGGACTTTTTTATCTAATATTTTAACGAGGCTAGAGTATTCCTCATGTGACTATGTCAGCCTCATAGGGGACATTTTTTTAGGCTACATAAAAAAAAGGAATATGAAAAACTCTGTAGTTATTATGCATATTTTTCGTTTTTCTTGTATTTAGTTAAAATATTACAATTACTTGTTAAAATGTTTTTTTTATGTACTTACTTTGTAGAGACAGAGAGAGAGAGAAATATATAATACTACACTAATCGATACACAGCAAACATCGAATCGCTGTGTAAAAAAAGTTATGGCAAGATAAAAAAAAAACATATGAAAACGCATAAAAAACAAAATCATGACAAAAAAACCTTCATAATCTGTAAAGCGATACAGGAATACAGTATTGAAAAAAACCTACATATTTTTCACAGAATAAGAATTACTTTTGTTAACAAGATAATTGTAAGTTTTAATTTAATTTAAAACTATTAATTGTATAATACAGGGGAGTAGCTGTTATTGGCTTATGTATAAATTTAAAATTAGAATAAGTTTGATTTTAACGCTGTTGTGCTCCTTAGTAAATAAATAAAAGCGTTTAGGTTCACTTCGTCCACATTCCCATTTCGTTCACATTCCTACTTCGTCAACATTCCCATTTCGTCCACATTCCTATTTCGTCCACAATCCCACTTCGTCAACATTCCTGCCGATTTTAATGCGGTTTTCGCTATCACTTAGCTTAATTCTCAGCGAAGATTTTATTTTGTGATTTTGGTATTCATGTTAAAAAAAATACTTGCTAAGCACGGTGCGGGTGAATACTATTCAGATACACTTCCAATTTCGTTACTATTTTGTTACGAAATGAGAATGTGGACGAAATAGGAATATGGACGAAATGGGAATGTTGACGAAGTGGGAATGTGGACGAAGTGGAAATGTGAACGAAATGGGAATATGGACGAAATGGGAATGTTGACAAAATAGGAAGTGAACGAATTGGGAATGGATTGTGGACGAAATGGGATTGCTGACGAACTAGGAAGTTGACAAAATGGGAATTAGGACGAAGTGAACCTAAACGAATAATAGCTTTTAAAAAACAAAGTATAGTCACTGGACACGGGGTGGGTAATATATGTATAGGGTCCAACGAGACCCTCTTACTGATACTCCGCTGTCTGTCTAAGCTGTCAGTCTGTCACAGGGCTCTATCTCTTGAGCCGTAACAGCTAGACACTTGAAATTTTCACAGATTATGTATAACTGTGGCCGCTATAGTAACAAATATTAAAAATAAAATAAAATTAAAGGGGGTCGTACAGGAAACGTGTTTTTAATTCAATCTTTATAAGTTTCTTTACTGAACTATTTTCACTCGACTATCGAAGGAGGGTTATAATGGTTTTCGAGCGTATGTATATATATATGTAAGTATCATTCTTTGGCACGCCCTGCAGCCTAAACGGCTCAATGGATTTTGAGGTGTGAGGTGTCATTGGATTCGTCTCAATTCCGAGAGTGACATAGGGTGTGTATTTTCCCGGAATTCCCATGGGAACGGGATAATTATGAGGGCGGTTTTTTTTCATCTAGTATTGAAATTAATTAAAACATTGTACGGATGCAGGGAACCCTCCATGTATAGTCGACCAAGAAACTCCTTTACCACCCTAAAGTTCAATGTCAGTTGTATGACTTAAGACATCAAAGGCTATTTTCACTTACAAGTCAATGTGACAATCAGCCTTATTGTTTTTATTCTGATGTAGGAACTGTCACAAAAAATGGTAAAGCACTTACTCGCACTTGACCGGTTTTATTTAGATCTCCTCTAGTTTCTTCTCATAGCTCATTTACACTCGCGTACGAGTGGCGAGACGATCTGCGAGCCGAGCAACGTGACGGGAGTGCGAATAGACGCTCGCGGCTCGCCTCGCGCCTCGTCTCGTGATTCGCAACGCTCGCGTCCGGAGCGAGACGCCGGCAGCCGAGACACTAGGCGAAGCACGTGTTGAGAGTGTAAATGGGGTATCAAGAAATAAGGTGACTAGAATGGTGGCGACGAGCCGTACGTTACGAAATGGTTTAGTATGTTTCCGCAAACGTTAGGTACACAGAATGACCACATTTGCTCGCGTGACATCACCGGACGCCCTTGAGAGAACGTCGGGGTGAACAGCACACGGCATCCTATCTAAGTAGGTAATATGTGTGTCTTACACGTTCACCACACTAAGCTATTAGGATGTCACACAATTTAAGATACTAAAATGAGGGTGGGCAAATTGGCCTATATGTATGTATGTATGTATGCGTAAAACTCTTTATTGTACGTAAAACATGAAAATTAACAGTTAACAAGAGAAACAGATGTACAAAGGCGAACTTATCCCTTAAAGGGATTTCTTCCAGTTATATAGTATTAAGGAAATGCAATCATTTTAAAGAATTCGACAGAAAACCATTCCATGTATGAATATTTTGCCAATGCACTAGCTAGACTGACTGTTTGACTGTAATTTAAATAATATCTTCGGCGTCTCAGGCAACCATAGGGCTGGTACCTTCTTTGCCCAGCGCCTAAGTTTGGCGGTGCAGAGGGGCAACGCGGCCTCCGTCCTGGGGACGATGCCCCAAGTGGGCGATCTCCAGGGTATTTTTTATTTGTAATTTTTAGTTTTGTAAAATTTTGTTTTATTCTGTCAAGCTTTGATTTATAAATAAACTATACTTAAATCATATCTAACAATGAGGCCGTTCGCACATGGAGCTGCTCAAAGAGAACTAGAACTTAAATTACTAACGAGTTTATCAATTAACAATATATTCGACGAAACAGAGGGTATATGGGGCTCTTCCACAAGGGGCCTAGCCACTAAAAACCGCACGGATTCCCTCGTTGCCATTGTGAACGCCACGGGCATGAAGAGACACCGCGATGCCCACTGGCCGCCCCGGGATGGGGCTCCTCTGTCGACACCGTGCAATGCGGGCTCGATTAAACAGGACCTCTACCATGAGTCAAGTAACACTAGTTTACGTGACCGTACTAGCTAGCAACGGCGTAAATTATTTGTATGGAGAATTGTACAGCGCCTCTTGCGGTCACTTACGGAAGTACAATTCTCCATACAAATCATTTACGCCGTCGCTAGCGAGTACGGTCACTGTAAACTAGTGTAAACTCATGGTAGAGGTACAGAGCGGTCCTGCGTTATCCATATCCAACCCGTTCCCGCAACTTTATGAAGTCAGTCAATAAAAATTCATATGCTGAACGAAACTAATAAAACACATATGACGTCCGAGATAAATCTCCCTCCACATAATTTACCTTTCTAACCACTTTGCCTGCTAAATATAAATGGGACATTTAAATTTCATACAGACGTCTACTTGACATTCACTGACATTCCCGACGCGCATGTGTTTATATGAGACAACCAGTTTGGTTGCTACGTCCATATCGTCCATATCTATAAAATAAAGATGTACTTTTAAACTTTGTTCTTTTCTGTGTTTGTAAATGAATTAGATTTTTTATTAATTTTTACCCAGTGTTTCTTTGAGGTATTACTTAGTCATACTTAAGTTAAATTTATTATTTTGAATACTATACGTTTGGTTTCAGTCGTAGCGCGGTCCTCCGAGAGGAAGGGCTACGGATTAGCTCAAAACATGTCGAGTTAAGGTGGAACGGCACGCTCTAGGCGCGAAATTCAAACTTTTTACAGTTTTTAATTTATTGTGAGTAAACGGTGTAACTGTTTAACTTCATATGGTACTTGCGGTTGTAAAACAGTGTTCATTATATTATTGTGTAAAGCTTTTTAAGAATAAAACTGTTAGCTTGATATAAAAGTTGTCAAACATAGAAATTCGTTTTTTTTTATTACTTTTACGGTCATCCCGTGAAACCATATATTTCAAACTAAATACAAACTGAAAATATAGATGCACAGAAAAAACCCTTTTCCTGTGCATCTATATTTCAGTTTGTATTTAGTTTGAAATATATGGTTTCACGGGATGACCGTAAAAGTAATAAAAAAAAATGAAGTTGAAGAAAATAAAAAATAAATAGAAAAAGATACTTCATACTTAACTTGTAAAAGTTGGCCTAGTAGCGCCATCTCTTGGTCCAGGTGAGCGGGTAGCTCCGAAGGAGTGTTGAAGTCTCTCGGTAGAGGGCATTAACATAGATGCGCTTTATCACTGCCTAATGTGATTATAACAGACTGAAGTGTACGATGTATGGGAAAGATTCGTCGCTAACTTCTAGACCAGTGATGGTGTAGGGGTAAGCACGCAGCACGGAACGCTGAGGACCTGGGTTCGATTCCCAGCATTGGTCTTTTTTCTGGGGTTTTTTCTGTGCATCTATATTTTCAGTTTGTATTTAGTTTGAAATATAGAAATTCGGACTTTCAACGTTTTGACAACTTTTATTTCAAGCTAACTGTTTTATTCTTAAAAAGCTTTACACAATAATATAAAGAACACTGTTTTACAACCGCAAGTACCACATGAAGTTAAACAGTTACACCGTTTACCCACAATAAATTAAAAACTGTAAAAAGTTTGAATTTCGCGCCTAGAGCGTGCGCCTCCGCCTTAAACTCGTTTTGAGGCGTAAGTACCTAACCTGTATTATTTCACCATTATGTAAGGTTGTCATTTTGCCGTTTGAGTCGATGTTTCTTCCGTCTTTCTCATACTTATTTCGGCGTTTTTCAGTTAACTTAACCCTGTGTAGAATTATCATTGCAATAACCTCATCATCATCATCATAATTTCAGCCGAAAGACGTCCACTGCTGAACACAGGCCTCCCCCAAGGCTCGACAAGCAGATCGGTCCCGTGCCCTCCGCATCCAACGCGATTACTTTTTGATTGAATAAATCTTATTTTATAGTGAATTAGATTTTACTTATACTTAAAGCTTTTGTTCCAAATTGAATTCGGAGCGTTTGTTTTTGCAACTTGAACGCACCATCAACTGTCACCTGTCAGTTAGCGACATGATGACACTTGACGGTTTGGCTGGTGTGTGTGTGGTTTTTTTTTTCTGTGACCGCCATTATTACTTGTTGAATGGTTGGTACCGAGTTTGCATATGTTGCTTTGAAATCTGTGATTGAATGTAAAATCATTTGTGACCCTTGTGGAAAGTACGTTTCTTGTGATCGATCGGCACACGAATCATATGCCTACGGGCATATTTTGGGGATTCGTCTTTGTCGGTGTGGAAGAACCTCGAAGCTCCCGGCCGGCGATTGCTGCACGGACGACAATCAGACATACACGGTACACAAACACAAATACACACCACATTGTCGTTTGCCAACGTCGGGTACGCCAGACCTTGACGCAGGCACCTGGGTAAGCGATAGTCTGTAGTATCACTGAAATTATCCTGACCAACCCCTTAGTCGTGCCGCCGCTATTTGTAATTGCGTTGAGGGCTGCGGCGGACTGCCGTTTGCCCACTCAATCCCCTGGGAACAGCCAGGCTCTCCGGGTGACTCATAGGGCCCAGCGGCCCGAATCAGGCTGGTTGGATTGTGGCCCAGGCGGGATTGAACAAATATTCTGGTAGCAGAGCGTGGTTGTAGACCGCGGTATTTGTCATATTTGCGGCCCGTTAGACAGATTAGGCTATATTTTGTATAATTGTGAGATTTGGTTCACCAAGGGCGGTGAAATTTGTTATTATTTTAAAATAGTCTGTCTGACGACAGCGGCCTTACTCGGCATTGTATGGGTTGAATCCGCTTTGTTTGCCATTGGGGATTTGACCCACTTAGCGGATTGAATCAGGGTTATTGTACTAATAATTAAATAATTTGTTATCCAAACCATCAACTATAGGGGTCAAAGGTCACTTGTGCATTGAGGTAACATTATTTGTTGACATTATTTGTTAAATTACATTCAATAATTGTGATTAATTTAGTGTGGTAGTTGCATTAAATTTATTTAATTGCCCATATGTGAGGGCCACACAACCTGTGTGACACAAAGTAAATATTGCAGTATTTAATTGATTGGTACAAGGTTGTTCACTTGTATGTTTGATAAAAATAATATTTTATTTGTTATGATTGTTAACAATAACATTACAAGTTAATATTGGAACAAGTTTGGTACCTACAACTTTCACATTGGTTGATTTGACCTTGATTTATATTGTGTGTGTATATTTACATATTGATTGATTTATATTGTGTGTATTGTTACATACCCATTGATTTTGCGCTTGTAAACATGGGGACTCAAGCTGTTGCTAAAATTAGGTCGGAATTGAGATGGCTTGCTTCCGCGGTTTTATTGATTGACCGAACAGACCGAAAGGATGCGCTGCTCAGGCGAGCAGCTGAGTTGCCAGACCGGAGCAAGACTGTGCAAAGATGCTATGAGGCAATCTTGGCCTCAGCAGATACTGCGCTAATTGACTCGGTGGAAGCTGACCTCACTCAGTTTTATGAATTGTCGGACAATCTTGTTGAGGCTAGTAGCAAGTTGGAGCGGCCTGAGTTGGGTGAGGAGAAACGGCCTCCCCCCCCCCTGGCTCTCTTAGGTAGACTACCCACTCTCGACTTACCCCAGTTTGATGGAGATATGCGGGGTTGGACCGCCTATCATGACTTGTTCGCGAGCCTAGTGGATGCTCGGTCAGATTTGGCTCCGAGTCAGAAGTTGGCATATTTGTTTTCCACCTTGAAGGGAGAAGCCCTCGGACTCGTGTCACATTTGGAGGTCACCGACCAAAATTATCCCACGGCGAAGGACCTTTTAACAAAACGATATGCCAATATTAGGCGCTTGGCTGACACGCATGTGTCTCAGATTTTGGCATTGCCTCATATCAACAGGGTTGCCACCTTGCGGGTGGATTTGGTGAACCCAATGTTAGTAGCTTTGAATGCCCTGCGTCGACTTGGCCTACCTGTGGATGAATGGTCCTTCATCCTACTCCACATTGTGTTGTCGAGGTTGCCAACCGATTTGAAGGTCCGGTTCGAACAAAAGCACGGTGGGGACAGTGCCACCCACCTGCCACCCTTTGCTGACCTACTGACATTTTTGGACGAGGAATGCCGCCTGCTGGACAATGCTGGTGTTGAGGGCCCCTTGCGGACCCCAGAGAGGCCCTCTCTGGATCAGCGACGTGCTGTCGCTCGCCCCCCTAAGCCAAAGGCGGTAGAGCCGCGTCGCCCAGCGATCAGATACGCGACGACCGAGGTTCGTCACCGCTGTGTCTATTGCAACACCGATGGACATCTCGTTCCTGCTTGTCCTCAATTCCTTAACAGGAAAGTTAAGGATCGACGCGGTATTGCGAACGACCGCCGGTGGTGCTACTCTTGTTTGGGGCAGCATTTGCAGCGGGATTGTGCACGACAGGAGCCGTGCCCGCACTGCCAAGGGAAGCACCACCAGGTGTTGTGTCACAATAAGAATGGAGTAGGTCGAGGGGATGATGTTGGACGCGCCCCCACGGGCGGGGGTTCGCATCCCCACCAACCCCAAAGGGAGTCTCGACGGGGCTCGCCGCTCACGGGCGGGGGTTCCCCTCCCCCTGCTCCTCGTCAGCAGGAGGGTTTTGCAGTGGTTCAGAGTCGCACCACTCCTAGTAGGTTTTCGCCACCATTGGCTGAACGACCGCGTTTGACACGCCGCCCGCCTCCATTCGGACGTGGACGTAGCATCGGCTACCCAGCAACGGACTGGGGAAGTCCGGGTAGACGCCCTGGTATCTCGCCGGAGCAATATCTCCGCTCAAATTGGTCGATGCCTAACCCTCAGGACTACTACCGGGAGGATGGTCCTTCGAACCGGATAGATGATGCTGGTTGCCCCAACCCCAATGAGGGTTGCCAGCTATAGGTAGTTGCCGCTCTCTCTTCCAGCACCGCCGTCCCGCCCGAGACAGTCCTCCTGCCAACTGTCCGCGTAAGGGTCTGGGGCCCGAAGGGTGATTCTTGTTTTGTTCGTGCCCTGTTGGATTCGGGGGCCCAGGGCTCGGTGGCGTCTTCTTATTTGGTGGAGAGATTGAGCCTTCCTTGTAGACCTCACCCTGCCGCCATTTTCGGCATAGGTGGCCTTCAGTTGAAGGGTCAAAATCTAGAGTGTGACGTTTGTTTTTCTCCTGTCGATTGTGGGCCGACTGTTGTGGCCAAGGCTGTTATTTTGGATGATATCTTGGGCAGGCACCCACAGGTTGCTATCTCCCCTGTTGTGGTGAATTTGACGTCGGATTTAACTTCTGCCGACCCTCAGTGGTTTGTACCGGGACCCGTAGATCTGCTACTTGGAGCAGACGTGTTGGGGTTGGTTTTGTCCGGTGAGAAACGGGTGTTGCAACCGTATGGTTTAACCGCTGTACAAACCATCTTCGGACTTAGTTTCTTTGGTCCCATTGTGAGGGGTACGGCCCCCGGGGTTGAAGACCAAAGCTTTGCAGTAGGGCTTTCGCTGTTCAGCGCTTCTGGGAAGTTGAGGAGCCCCCCAGGGCTCCCAGAGTCGATCCAGCGGAGGAAGAGTGCGAATTGTCCTATCAGAACAATACTGGTCGCCTCGCTGACGGTCGCTTTGTCACTCGGTTGCCTTTTCGGGCTACACGCCCCCCTCTCGGCCAGTCCCATGCCTTAGCAGAAAAAAGGTTGTTGTCCATGGAACGTCGAATGAAAAGGGATTTGGATTTTCGTAAGAAATACATTGAATTCATGCGCGAGTATGAGGGTTTGGGACACATGTCACCCTCAGACATTGATTGGCGCTCGCACGAGCACTACTTCCTGCCCCACCACGCCGTGTTGAAGACCCCGGGTGGCAAGATCAGAGTAGTTTTTGATGGCTCGGCTCCTACGTCAAGTGGAGTTTCGTTAAACCAGTGTTTGCACTCCGGCCCCAAGTTGCAACGGGACATCTCGGATATCCTCACCAATTTCCGCCGTCATCAAATTGTCTTCGTGGCTGACATCCGAATGATGTTCAGGCAATCGGTCGTACACCAAGATGACCGACGGTACCAGTTGATTTTGTGGCGTGAGCGACCTTGTGATCCGATGCGAGTGTATGAGTTGAACACTACCACATATGGACTTAAATCCAGCCCGTATATTGCAATCCGGACTTTGTTGGAGTTGGCTCATCGTGAGCGGTTGAACTATCCCCGTGCAGCGACCCTCTTGGAGGATTCCGTATACGTCGATGACATTTGCACGGGCGCTCCTACGATCCAGGAGGCGTTGCTTCTGCGGGATGAATTGATTGCGATCCTGATGTCAGGAGGCTACGAACTACGCAAGTGGATGTCGAATTGCCCTGACTTGTTGAGTGACCTTCCGGTGGAACATCAACAGGACCCCCTCCTGTTTGAGGATGTTGATAATCCTAACTTGATTGCTGTCCTAGGCATACAGTACCAGCCGGTCCAGGACGTCTTTACTTATAGAGTTAAGTTGGATTTCCCGAGGACCTGGACGAAGCGCTCGGTCTTGTCGACTGTTGCTAGGACCTTTGATCCTAATGGATGGATCACACCGATAATTTTTTTGGCTAAGTGTTTTCTGCAGAAGCTTTGGATCGCCGAAGTTACTTGGGACGAACCTCTCCATGGAGAATTGTTGAGGGATTGGTGTTCAATTGTGTCCGCACTTCCGGACGTGAATAAGATTTTCTTGCCTAGGCTCTTCCTGCCGCCAGGCAAGTGTCGAGTTAGCCTCCACGGGTTTTGTGACGCATCCGAACGAGGGTATGCAGCCGTGGTATTTTTGCGGACTGTCAGTGCATCTGGTCTTGTAGGCGTTCATCTTGTATTGGCCAAGAGTAAGGTAGCCCCTATCAGGACTCGGCTCACCATTCCTAAACTGGAACTGTCAGGGGCAGCCCTTCTTACTAGGCTCCTCCATCATGTTTGTGGTACATTGGGTCGTACCGTTGAAATCTCAGATGTTTTTGCGTGGACTGACAGTGAGATTGTTCTTTGTTGGCTTCGCACTTCCTTGCATAACCTCGAGGTTTTTGTTGCGAATCGAGTCTCACAGATCCACAGCTCTCAGACCAAGCTGATCTGGAGACATGTACCAGGAGAAATGAATCCCGCAGACTGCGCTTCGCGAGGCTGCGAGGCTCCTACGCTTGTGAATCATCCTCTTTGGTGGGGACCAGATTGGTTGACGCATCCTGAGGCGTCCTGGCCCCGGAATCGGTTCTCCTCTCCTGAGGCGTTGCCAGGTTTACGTGTTGGCGTTGTGGAAACGCAACCTGTGTATAATTTGAACTTCCTTTTGGACAAATACAGTACTTTGTCGAAATTGATTGGGGTTACCGCTTGGATCCGGCGTTTCATACGCAACGGACGGAACCCAACTAATAAGGACCAAACATCGGTTTTGTCGCCCTCGGAACGCCACGAAGCCCTGATGTTTTGGGTTCGAGCAGTTCAAGCAGAACATTTTGAATCGATCATTGCAGCCCTTAAGAAAGGATCGTCTGTAAGAGGTCCCATCGCTCGCCTGAACCCATTTCT
The DNA here is from genome assembly GCA_947859365.1 of Archips crataeganus. NCBI lineage: Eukaryota > Metazoa > Arthropoda > Insecta > Lepidoptera > Tortricidae > Archips > Archips crataeganus. The sequence goes on from OX402075.1 coordinate 2,300,824, forward strand.
GGACGACTCGGGTCTGCTTAGAGTTGGTGGGCGCCTCCGAAACTCGAGCTTACCGTATGGGGCTCGCCATCCTTTGCTGCTTCCTAAAGGAGAAACTTTGGGGAATTTGTTGGTGTCTGATCGACACATTACCAATGCCCATGCAGGTTGCAATGCCCTGTTAGGGATTTTACAACGTGATTTTTGGATATTATCTGCCAGACGCACTATTCGCAGCATCATTTTTAAATGCATGCAGTGCTATCGCTTAAAGGCAACACCCACGCAGCCTATGATGGGTGATCTGCCATCCGACCGAGTCAACGAGAGTCGGCCATTTGCCTGCGTGGGCACTGATTTTGCCGGGCCCTTCTTTGTGAAGACCTCTCAGCTTCGCCACGCTCGGTCTGTCAAAGCATATTTGTGTGTGTTTGTTTGTCTGGCCTCCAAAGCAGTTCACTTGGAACTAGTAAGTGCCCTCAGCACGGAAGCTTTCCTTGCAACGCTAGGTAGATTTGTTTCCCGTCGAGGACTGCCATCTCTGATCCGATCTGATAACGGCACAAACTATAAGGGCACTGACCGATACTTAAGCGAAGTTTGTAACTATTTGAACAATGATAAGGATAATTTAAGTTTTGCAATGTCCCGAATGGGCATTAGGTGGCAATTTGATCCCCCAGCATGCCCATACTGGGGAGGAATTTTTGAATCAGTGGTGAAGGTTTCAAAAACGCATCTCCGCCGAGTTATTGGTGATACGATACTAACGTTCGAGGAACTTGCAACGGTATTTTGTAAAATTGAAGCCGTCCTCAACTCGCGACCACTCTGCCCAATCTCCTCAGACCCAAATGACCTGGAAGCCCTGACGCCTGGTCATTTCTTGATTGGTCGGCCCCTCAACGCCCTGCCTGAGTACCCCTTCCGGGAAGTGACTTCATCACGACTGAGTCGCTATGAGTTGCTCCAACAGATGACCCAGAGCTTTTGGCATCGCTGGTCTCTGGAATATTTGCATATCTTGCAGCAGCGCGTTAAGTGGACCGACAAGACTGATCCTCCCAAGGTCGGAGACCTTGTTCTTGTTAAGGAATCTAACTTGCTACCTTTGTATTGGCGTCGTGGACGCATTGTTGACTTGTTCTATGGGTCTGACGGGATTCCCAGAGTTGCTGAAGTTATGGTTGGAGATTCGGTTTTGAAAAGAGCCGTGTCGAGCTTAGCTCGCCTGCCTATTTATTAGCAGTCAGAAAAGATCTGACTGGAGCGGGGGATTGTTCCAAATTGAATTCGGAGCGTTTGTTTTTGCAACTTGAACGCACCATCAACTGTCACCTGTCAGTTAGCGACATGATGACACTTGACGGTTTGGCTGGTGTGTGTGTGGTTTTTTTTTTCTGTGACCGCCATTATTACTTGTTGAATGGTTGGTACCGAGTTTGCATATGTTGCTTTGAAATCTGTGATTGAATGTAAAATCATTTGTGACCCTTGTGGAAAGTACGTTTCTTGTGATCGATCGGCACACGAATCATATGCCTACGGGCATATTTTGGGGATTCGTCTTTGTCGGTGTGGAAGAACCTCGAAGCTCCCGGCCGGCGATTGCTGCACGGACGACAATCAGACATACACGGTACACAAACACAAATACACACCACATTGTCGTTTGCCAACGTCGGGTACGCCAGACCTTGACGCAGGCACCTGGGTAAGCGATAGTCTGTAGTATCACTGAAATTATCCTGACCAACCCCTTAGTCGTGCCGCCGCTATTTGTAATTGCGTTGAGGGCTGCGGCGGACTGCCGTTTGCCCACTCAATCCCCTGGGAACAGCCAGGCTCTCCGGGTGACTCATAGGGCCCAGCGGCCCGAATCAGGCTGGTTGGATTGTGGCCCAGGCGGGATTGAACAGCTTTATTTATGATTATGATATTACTATGTGTGGCATTGACTTAGCAGTTTTACATGTCTGGCTGCGGAGTAGTCATGTAATAACTTAAAGTAGGTACCTAGCTTAGAAAATTGTAGTTACTAAACATAAACAAAAATAATAATTTTAAACTAAAAATATTTAATTTATTGAATCAGGCGTCACTTTGCGGAGGTCCATATTAATGAACTGAAAGAATTACTTTGCTAAAGGTCGCGGGTGAGCAAAGTAATTGTTTCAGTTAATTTAAAAATATTTAACTCTAACTTGTTATACCTGGTTTACACTCGCGTACGAGTGGCGAGACGAACTGCGGGACGAGTCACGAGACGAGAGTGTGAACAGGCGCACCTCGCGCCTCGTCTCGTGATTTGCCTTGATTTTGAGGCTCCCGTCCGGAGCGAGACGACGAGGCGAGGCGCGAGGCGAGGTGACGAGGCGAGAGTGTAAATCAGGTATTACTCGTGCCGGAGCCTTGGTGAAGTGCTAAACGTTAACAGCATAGCGTATGTCGAAAAATATAATTTCAACACAAAATCCAATCGACTAATTTGACTATTAACGACAAACCCAAATAAATTCTAAATGTTAAAACCAAGGGCGACCGGTCGCTTGCGTACAAAACTTGATATATACTTACATAACTATAAAATAGAGGAAAAGCACAAATCTTGGAGCGATACATCTGTTTTAAGCAGGGATTGGACGGATAGCGTCATTGTTTGCAATGTGGACCTGACACCAAAATTAATAATAGGTTATTTTTTTCATATCAGATAATTCCTTCTCATTTATTGAAACTAAGAATACAAATACTAAGAAATAATAATGAATATGACTAAATATATAACTTAAAAACTACTAGATTAAGGGGATGTTTCACCACCCATTGTTTAATTTTAACTGACGGATAAATTTTAATGTGATGCCGTCTCCGTCTATTCGGACAAAACAAATAGAGACGGCATCACATTTACCCGTCAAATAAATTTGATCATTGGATGGTGAAACAGGGGGTAAGTCTAAAAAGGCCCCCGTGGCATCGTACCCAAAAGGCTGGCAATGAAACGAGGGAATGCCGCTAGCCTTTTGGGTACTATGCCACGAGGTCCTTTTTAGGGTTCCGTAGGTACCCAAAGAGTAAAGAACGGGACTCTATTACTAAGACTTCGCTGTCCGTCCGTCACCAGGCTGTGTCTCAGGAACCGTGATAGCTAGACAGTTGAAATTTTCACAGATGAAGTATTTTGTTTGCCGCTATAACAACAATACTAAAAAACAGAATAAAATAAATATTTAAGGGGGCTCCCATGCCTCCCATACAACAAACGTGATTTTTTTTGTTCGTTTTTGCTCGCTTTTGATACTTAATACCAGGTAGACACTTGAAATATTCACAGAATATTTAGTTATATATTCACTTTAAAAATAAATAATTAACTTAAAATAAAACAAATATTTAAGTGGGGCTTCCATACAACAAACGTGATTTTTTTGCCGTTTTAATAGATAATGGCACAGAACCCTTTATGCGCGAGTCCGACTTGCACTTGGCCGGTTTTTTTAGACTTAATCTAGTACAAGTTAAGTATGAAGTATCTTTTTCTATTTATTTTTTTATTTTCTTCAACTTCATTTTTTTATTACTTTTACGGTCATCCCGTGAAACCATATATTTCAAACTAAATACAAACTGAAATATAGAAGCACAGAAAAAACCCCAGAAAAAAGACCAATGCTGGGAATCGAACCCAGGTCCTCAGCGTTCCGTGGTGCGTGCTTACCCCTACACCATCACTGGTCCAGAAGTTAACGACGAATCTTTCCCATACATCGTACACTTCAGTCTGTTATAATCACATTTAGGCAGTGATAAAGCGCATCTATGTTATGCCCTCTACCGAGAGACTTCAACACTCCTTCGGAGCTACCCGCTCACGCCGCTTAATCTAGTAGTCTGTAAGTTAGATGGTTAATTAATTTTCTTCATCATTTCAGCCGATAGACGTCCACTGCTGAACTTTTTTAATGATGCGGAAAATGCACCTCTTGCATTCGTCTCTGTTCGGAGCACAGAAATAATAATAAAGAGGATAGAAGTGCCTTAGACGCGTGACCTTGGCGCCGCGCATGTGACTCGTAGGTCACAAGCGCGCGACTTGTGGCTCAGTGCTATTTGAAACGTGGGTATGACAACAAGTGCATTAAAATTGTGTTTTGCAGCATTAGCAATTGCGGAAACTCGTCCACGCTGTGTTACACTAATAAGGGGATTACATTCCATTGGTATGTATTAATTTAATGTAATAATGCGGTTTATATCAAAATACAACTTGAGAAAATATTTCATTATGAAATATTGGTTTACACGTTATTAACACGAAACTTCATATACCATTGCTACTCATGCCCATATAAACGCAGATCGTTTTGAATTATACACAGCAATGTAAAGTAATTTTTGATAACCCTTCCGTCTTGCACAAAAGTTCGTGGTACGGACAAAAAAACAGGTTACGACTAGTACAGACATAATGCCGACGCGGCCAATAAATGGCGCCGTTGTGTAAATGTGGGTATGACTTACGTTGAGTGTTATTCAACGCTATCTCTAAGGTGTAAGGTTCATAATTGTTTGTAAGCAAAAATATTAGTAATTGTGTGCGTGATTGCGTAGTACGGTTCCGGTCTTTTGCATGTGTGCATTAACACAGTAAGTAGAGGGGATGAAGCAGCGACACGAGTTCCGGAACAAAATAGGAACTAAGGCATTTCTATCCTCTTTATTATTATTTCTGTGGTTCGGAGTAAAGAGGGTAGGTATGTGGGGCTCTCCCATGAGAGGCCTAAGTACCAACTTAAAGGGGGTGATCCATTGGCGCCAACGAACTCGCGAGCCAACGGTCTAAAACCGCCAATGGAGCACTTAAAAGTATGCGGACTTTAGAATTTCAAGTATGCAACAGCGAGCCAGCGAGCAAATCCGACGGTTTTTAAGTCCGCAAATGGGTCACCCCCTTAAAACCGTGCGGATTCCCTCGTTGTCATTGGGACCGCCGCGGGAGCATGAAGAGAAACCGCGACGCCCACTTCGCGGGGGGGGGGGGAGCCCCGGGATGGGGCTCCTCTGTCGACACCTTGCAATTCGGGTTCAACTTTAAACATACTGGTCCTGCGCCATTCGCATCCAAAGTGCTCCCACAACCTTAAGGCCCTACCGAGCTTTTGGCGCATTTATTGCGTTCATTTAATCTCGTGCTGTATCATTACTAGCAGAGATTTAGTCCTGAAATTCATGTGTAAGATATTTGAGGATTCACTCTAATGACCTGTGTTTATCAATGGTGCGTGTGAAATTCCTAATTCGCACTGGGCCCGCGTGGGAACTACAACCCAAACCCTCTCTTTCTGAGAGGAGGCCTGTGCCCTGTATTGGGACATATACAAGCTGAGATAATGATGATGATGATCCTGATTAGAGAGAGAGAGAGAGAGAGAGAGAGATGTTTATTTACAACATATTCGATACAAACATAGAAAAAATATACATTTGACAGGAAATCCTAATCCTAATCCTAACTAATATTATAAATGCGCAAGTAACTCTGTCTGTCTGTCTCGCTTTCACGCTAAAACTATTGAACGGATTTAAATGAAATTTGGTACACGGATAGTCTAGAGCCTGAGAAACGACATAGGCTATATATCATCACGCTAACACCAATAGAAGCGGAGCGGAGCGGACTTGGGACTACGGTGGTGAATGTGAACGCGGGTGGGTTCGGGGGGGGTCTGTGGTGGTGGGGGGGGGGGGTTATCGAGGAACTAAGGAGAGCCATAATTGATAAAAAAATAAGCAGCCCAAATTACTAATTCCACGCGGACGGAGTCGCGGGCAAAAGCTAGTTTACAAATAAAAAAAATATCGACTATTACTAAGATCACTCAGGTATTACCAACCTCGAATCGAATGCCGTTTATAGTCCTTATAACTCAATCAATCATAATTTATTCTAGGCCGTGAGATTTTCCAGTTTTTACCGCATCACCTAGAATAGATTTCAATTGTTCATAGTTGAATGCGAGAGTTAATTGTACCTACTTATAAATGAGTAGACTTTGAGTTTTTTTTATACAATATACTTAGGCTTGCGTTTGACCACAATCACGCCTGATGGAAAGCGTAGATGAGGTCTATGATGGAGCACGCTTGCCTAGGAAATGCTCATTCACCCTAGACTTGAAAGCGGCCAAGTTGTAGTGTTCAGGGAACACAGTCGCAGGCAGGGAGTTCCACTCCTTAGCTATGCTTAGTTAGGTAAGTATTTGTCAGTGGCGGGGCGTGAAAATTATACCTATTTAAGTAGGTATAGGTAACGCCACGAGAGTTGAGGCGAATGATTACATACACAGCTACATAAAGTACTGATTACAAAAAAAGTAGTGAATGAATGAAATGAGTGAGTGAATGAAAATAAATATCACGGGACAATTCACACCGATTGACCTAGTCCCAAACTAAGCAAAGCCTATGGGTACTAGACAACGGATAAACATACTTATATAGATAAATACATACTTAAATACACATTTAAACATCCAAGACTCGAGCACAAGCATTGGTATTTTCCACACAAACATCTGTCCCGACCGGGAATCGAACCCGGGACCTCAAGCTTCGTAGTCAGATTCTCTAACAACTAGGCTATCCGGCCGTTTAAATGTGAGTTATAATGATCTTATGATGAAATAGCTACGCAATACTAGCATATTATAATTTTTCTTTTTTCATGTATATAGCCTATTTTATTTCAATAAAACAATTTGAAACTGTTAAGAAATATTCGCAATAGAAATCGGTATTGAAATAGCGACAAATTTGCTTATCTCATTTAAATAAAATGGATCAAAATATTTTATTTTCTGTTTTTTTTTTTAACTAGATGTAATTGCTTAATCTTAACGAAATAGGTTAAAGAAATTTTTAGTCAATCTTAGTAATTCACTGTTGAGTCTATTGAACTTGCTGTCGGTACGAATAAATGTCAAAATCCCGCTGTCATTACATGACGTGTTGTTGTGTGCGTGGCCTCAACTCTGGTGGCGTTACGTATATCCTCTTTTTGAAAAGCAGTGCAGTAGGTAACGGAAGAGAAGCGTAGGTATTTAGTCAACCCGGGGGGGGGGGGGGGGATCGGGTTGTTAGTACCCTTCGCCACTGGTATTTGTATTGTATATACTTTTTAGAGTTGAGAAAAACACGTTTCTTGTGTGACAACTTGTTTTTCTCAACTCTAAATTAAGTACACGACAACAGACAGGTACCTTATTTAATGATTTTTTAAATTTAATTACTGTAAGCTTATAGATTGTTAGTGTTATTTATTCATGGAATACAAATATTAAGAAACAATCCGTCCGCGAAGAAAGGGGTATAAAAAATAGCCTACGACCTATAATCAGACCTACCGAACATAGAAAAAAAAGTTTCATAAAAATCGGTCAAACCGTTTCGGAGGAATTAGATAATAAGCACCGTGACACGATATTTTTATATATTAGAGAAGAAGATGAAAATTATGAAAAACGGTACATTATGGCATATGAAATTCGCGCAAACGCTACAGACACGAAAACGTTATCACAGTTTTTATGCAGAAGTTAGTTTTAGTTTTAGCATTTACTTCACACAATCCTCTTTTAAAGTGTAATCGCCTTGCGTAGAGACTGTCGGAGTACAGGCAAGCCGTAGGCGCGCCCGCCGGTCGCCCTTGACATAGCTCGTCTAACGCCGGCGCCCGCGCAGTACTAAGTCGGAAAAATAATAATTATACGTGTGTAGAAACAAGCATATGGTCAATAAGTTTTTGTTAAAAATTTAATTTTCAATGCAAGCTTTTTCGCTGAATGTACTTGCATTGTCACCCAACCTACAAGTATACCAAATTTCAAGTAAATCCGATCACTGGAAGTGTATCAAATTCAACTTGCAAGATTTGACCCGTACCTTCATACATAGAAACAATGCAAGGTAATAATAAGTTTTTGTTAAAAGTTTCATTTTCGATACAAGCTTTTTCGCTGACTGGACTTTTTGTAGACTGTACTTGCATTGTCATCCAACCTACATAGGTAAGTATACCAAATTTCGAGTGAATCCGACCACTAGAAGTAGGTCAAATTCAACTTCCAAGATTTGACCCACCTTTAGTGGCCATAATACGAGAGACAAGCTTGACAATTAAAGGGTTACCAGGGTTAGACGAAATTAAATAGTGATGTGGCCGATATCGATAATCAGTGTCGACTGGACTATAATAATAATGATTTGATATAAGACGGGTTTTTTACTTCCTTTAATGATATCTTACATTGAAATGTAAATTGTTAAATTAATTTAATCATATCACCGTAAGTAATGAATAAATACCACAGGTAGCCAAAGCCGTAATGTTTTTTTTTATTATCAACACGAACAGCACTACCCTGTCTGTGGCAACATTTGAGCAAAATGAATTGTCAAAGTTGTCTCTCGAATTATGGCCACTACTTTACATAAGTACATACTTAACTTAGTGACATACATTGCAAGTTAATAAAAAGCTTTTAAAAAGGATGTGAAGGCGAAAACTGCAATTTTACATAATTTATTGAATCAGGCGTTACTTTGCGGAGGTCCATATCAATGAACTGAAACAATTACTTTGCTTGCGACCTTATGATAGCTACGTTTATGTAAGAAAAAATGCGTGTTCATGCAGTTCCTCCACCTCCACACTGTATGAACACACGCAAATCACACAAACCCAACTATCAGCACCAGCAAACTACACAGACGCGTTTCAAACACACATTTCTTGTATAAACGTAGCAATCATAAGGTCGCGGGTGAGCAAAGTAATTGTTGCAGTACATTTTCACGATTTTAATACAAACTAGCTGTTGCCCGCGACTCCGTCCGCGAAGAATAGGGGTATAAAATATAGCCTAGGCTACGACCTATTCTCAGACCTACCGATTACAGAAAAAAAAGTTTCATAAAAAAAAGGGTGCGCAACGATCGCTATAAAAACTTTTGATATAACTTCAGTCGCTATAACGCTCATTTGATATAATCAACTTTTCATATAACGTTCATAAGATTTAATGATGGTTATATAATAATGATTGTATTTAATGCCAGAAAACTAGGTTAGGTTAGGTTAGAACTGCAACCCCCTACACAAAACAAATGGTTGCGTCTCACGAGATGTAACAACAAAATATATAACGTTATACCATATAAAATTATATATTTTAACATTATACCAAACGTTATTTATATCAAATGAGTGATTATACCAAATGAAAATATAAAAAAAAATGAAAATATATCAAATGTTGTTATATGAAAAGAAGATTATAATCAAATGTTGTTATATCGATCATTACACACTAGGGTGGTCCAAAAAAATTTTTTTCGATTTTAGTAAAGGCCACCCCTCCATTTTGTGATCTATGCCTATGGTATTACTGACGTGAAATTTCAACATCCTAGGTCCAGAGCAAATGGGTGCTCACGGTGTGACAAAATTTTATTTTTTTAGTAAATTACCCTCATATGCGCCTAATTGTCAGAGGTCAGGTCAATGTGTTGGTGTGACTTTTAATGCTATAAAATAAACTTAAAGTGATTATATAGATATCCAAGTGACTTTAAGATGATAAGACTGTTATGAAATTGTGTCAAGCTACAAACAAATTGCTTGAAAATGGCCTCCTCTTCTCGGAACCCATAACTCAGCTGAATCAGCTTCCGACCCTGCGACAAGTACTCCGACGCTTTCACGAGTACTTAAAGCATAAAAAACGTAAGAGATTCTGCTCATTCTGTTATAAAATAATTAATTGAGATCTGACAAAAGGCTGGAATACCGACTAAACAACAGAAACACTGTATTGAAATATTGGATAAAATTACTAAACTAACGGGACTTATCAGTCTTATCACGCAATAAATATTTATTTATTTACCCTGACGTTTCGGCCACATTGCAGCAACCGTGGTCACGAGTTAACTCATGTGACCACCACCACCACGGTTGCTGCAATGTGGCCGAAACGTCGAGGTAAATAAATAAATATTTATTGCGTGATAAGTCCCGTTTAGTTTAGTAATTATGAGTGAAAATCACGAAAGTTTAAAACAGTATATTGGAGAAAACTCAGAAAAAATGGCTGCTTTTAAATAAAAATAAATCTAGAGCTTCTCAATCGCAAAAAGACCGAGAAAATTTGTTTACCAAAGAACTAGATACCTTTTCGATATTTCCCATGCTGAAGCTATAAACCAGATAAAAATCAAAGAAGACTAAGATTTTCTTAATGACCGTCGCGGTGACCGCAAAATGATAATTACTTCATTAGATAAGAAGTTCGCAAACAAAATAGAACGTGTCGAAAAGCGTAAGAGACGGCCCAAATTACTGAGACAAAAGGTAGATGAAAGCTTGCCTCCACTTCGGCAGTTCCAAGCCAAGAGTTTAATGCTAGCTTCTCTAGCTCTTCCACCGACTCACACAATGAGCAGGATTCCGAGGAAGTACGGTATAAGCTGTCTGTTGGAAAGAAACCTGTGCAAGATTTGTCATCGTCTAGCGGAATTTTTACAACACCATGTTACCAGCGCTCTAGATCGCAAGAAAATAACCAATCGAGAAGCAATGCGGCTAATGATTCCGCTTGCTGCCGCACTAGATCCCTAGAAGACCCTGCTTCCCTACCTATTTCCCGAAGCACTATTAGGCGAGCACGAAATAAATTTGAATACATACATACAAGGCAAAAAACCAGTTAAAAACTTACGTGTCGTAAACGATACAGCTGAGAGAGGGGTAAAATTATTTGAAGAATATAATAAACTTCTCACTAAGAATGAAGACGAAAAGCAAATAATTCTACATGTAGTGGAATACAACAGGAAGATTGTATCCACTGAAACAACTAAAACGTCACTAGTAAATGTCATTGAAAATAATTAAAACTAACTGTACAATTCTAATATTTAATTTGTTATGACGCTGTGATGTTCTTTGATTAAAATAAACCACATCATTCCATATATTTTTGTATTTTTATCAATTTCCTGGTCGCTTCTGTATTAGCAATTTCATAAATATTTTCTATATTTCATAAGCGATGAGCATCCTCTTATGCTAAAGATATATGTTTGAAAATTTGCTCACTTGATATTATAGATATGTGTAACAAAATAATGGGGTGGCCTGACACGTAGATCGAATTTGAATTTTTCCCATACAAACGTGGACCACCCTATTACACACCCTTAAAAAAAGTGTCATAAAGCAATTTATTTCTTAAACAGTATATTTCCTTCAGAATCTTTATTAAAGTAACCTAACCTACTGTAGGTATTCTATACGAGCAAGAATGCAATTAAGAAAATCCTGAAACAACACGCTTTTATGTACATATTTTATGGCAAACGTTGTTATGTCAAGTGAAATTATGACAAATGAAATTATGGGAAGCAAAGGGATCCAGTTAACGATAGCTGTATGTAAGTACTCTATAGAGTGGCGAGCATTGAACATGGTAAGAAATAAAACAACATTATCAGTAAAAAGTTTGTTTTATTAATACAATAAATAAGAAATTTACACTTAAGTATAACAATAAATTACCTAAAGTAATTAAAAGTACCACAAACAGTACCACAAACTTATCTGGAAAAGTGGTCAACGTCGGAACTAACACTGGCTCCCACACAAAACCGCGATGCGATTTAGACACAAATTTTTCCTATGCATCACACATCTCATCTTGCTTAATCGCTTATTGCAACGATACTAAAAGAAGAAAAGAGCGACATCTCTTGGTCCGGGTGAGCGGATAGTTCCGAAGGAGTGTTGACGTTTCTCGATGAGAACATTAACATAGATGTCGCTAGTATCGTTGCAATAAGCAAGCTGAGATGTGTGATGCATAGGAAAAATTTGTGTCTAAATCCCGACCAGTGGTGGTGTAGGGGTTTAGCACGCAGCACGGAATAATGAGTACCTGGGTTCGACTCCCAGCGCTGGTCTGGGTTTTTCTGTGCATCCATATTTCAGTTTGTATTTAGTATAAAAAATATGGATTTCACGGGATGACCGTAAAAGTGAAAAAAATATTTGGAGTTGAAAAATAATAAAATACAAAAAGACTCCAAATACCAATCTTGATCCGGTTTGTGCCACACGGAAATACAAAATGAGTATTAAACAAATTGGACTTTTGTATGAAACCAAAATTAAGCGATCGAAAATACGTGACCCTCAACCCGTGCCGTGCCAAATCCTCTTGGCATAGGAGCTTGCGACCGCGTTCGCCGTCTCTTTCCACCCTCATCCTGTACCTTATGACAGAAAGGAACGGCAAATGCGATTGCGATGTGATGGCGAGTTCGTTGAGCCTCGGGTCAGATAAGTTCGGGTGTGACGCTGTAAGTGCAGTCAGTCAGCATCAAATATAAGCCACTACACGTTATTATGGTTGAAGTCGACTTTACTCTATACTTAAAATATTAACGTTCGAAATGGTAACAAGCATATTATTCACAGAAAAATTACATACATGTCAAAGAAGATAATTATTACAATAAACTTATTAGGTACATGAACACCAATAAGCGCACGAAGTCGTGGGCAACAGCTAGTATTTAATAAATTTCCTTATACCAAATTACCAAATTGAATACCAAATTCGCATTTTTCTGATATAACGTGTAATTTTGAGTTGACAATTTTCCATGTTTTTTATTTATATATAAGAGAGGGCAAACGAGCAGACGGGTCACCTGATGGAGAGCGATCACCGTTGCCCACGGACACCCGCAACACGAGGGGAATCACAGGTGCGTTGCCGACTGGCAGTAAAACCATCTAGCGGAATTCTACCCGTAAGAAAACCATCATTAACATATGTTTGTTAAGTCATTTAGAAAGTCTAAGGGCGGCTTTATAATTGGGTAGTAGTGGGTTACAGCTTATTTGCCTGCTAATGCGACTACCCTACCGACAAAGCAGTAGAAGGTTCTATCTTGACATAGTTCCCGTACGGCGTGCGGATCGTAGCTGCGGCCAAATACTGATACGGATTGATGGCTTGGGCTGCTGTCATGGTTTCCACGGTGGACAGTGGAACACCCTCTCTGGACCACGATGCTGTGGAGAAATAAGTTTGTATGTTGCAATTGATGTCATTGCAATGGTAGTTCTACAACAAGAGCTAAAACGAGCCATTATACCCGAGACGTTCATGTAGTCACCCAAGCAGGTACGGCGAGGGTGGATAGACGCGTCGAGGGGAAAATGGGTTTAATGCTCGAGTTTTACACTCTGCTTTTCACTTCGATTGCAAGTAAATTAAACAGCAACACTTGAAGTTAAATTTACAAGCTCTTATTTTCCTTGCATGGGATTCGTCTATATAATAATGTACCAGATTTGTCTAGTTTTATTAATTTCGTAATATGAAACACCAGTTTCATAAAAAAAACTCACAAATTAAATTTAATTAAATTTCGGATGATTGGCACTTTGTTGATTTGGGACCACTTTTACCTACATGATACGCGCATTTTTTTTATTTCTGGATTATCTTTGAAATGATTTGATATCACGAATAAATGTTTTCTTTCTTTCCATTTAGCTATTATCGTATGATACTGCAATATCGCGTAAAAGCGTTTGATCAAAAACAACTTTGCCGTTTCAGTGCGTATTTGATACGACTACTGACATCTAGTGTCACGTAGCGTAATTCTTAGTAATAGTGAAAACAGCGCCATCTACTTTTATTATCACAAACAAACTTTCTCGGTATTGTTGTTGAGCTACTCAATGCTAGATGTCGCTGGCTAAGAGATGAAATAAAACACGAGAAGTCCGAAAACAATAATAAATTGCTCGCAAGTACTTACAAGTTCTTGGGATAAAATTTAGCCTGCGTAACTTACTGATAATACTTATTTTTCCGAAAGCATCCGGTGTCACGTTACAGATATAAGTACTTTTAAATGTTTTTTTTTATTTGCGGCTGATCCAAAACGGCCAAAGGCTCCTTGCTTTTGTTAACAGGGTTAGGTTGTCTGTCCACAGGAGAGGACTGGACGGGGCCGCGTCGCAGTCGCGGCGCCCCTTGAATCACTTTTCATATTAAATGTATAGAAGCGTCCGCGAGACGCGGAGACGCGGCCTCGTTACTTCTGTCTGCTTTGGATCCCGAGGCTTCTATACTCGTACATTTCAATTCCAACCAAACGCACAGACAGCGGAGGCGTGGCGGTGCGGTGGCGGTGACGGTTGTGATATTCTAACTTATATGAACGAGTTCGCGGTACGGTACCGCACAACCGTTCATACAAGTTAGAATATTACAACCGTCACCGCTACCGCACCGCCACGCCTCCGCTGTCTGTGCGTTTGGAGCTTTAAGGCAACCACAAACCGGGAGCGCGGGGCGCCGACGGAGCGTGCCCAGCGCGCTCTATAACATTGAATCAAATAACGGTGACACATCAGCAGTGCGGCACACCGTATTTGATTCAGTGTTATTGACCGCGCTGGGCACGCTCCGACGGCGCCCCGCGCTCCTGGTTTGTCGTGGCCTTTAGGCCGTTCGTAAATACAAAGACCATAGATAGATCTTTGGCCCCACCCCAATGGGCAGACTGCCTTAAAATGCATTTTTTCAAAGATGCAATGAAATTTTAACCTTACGTTCCAAATAATAGGCCGGGACGTATCACGTTGCGGGTGCGGTTAGACGAGTGCTTAATGGATTTTCATACAGAATTGCAGGTCTAGGCCGGGAAAGCGATCGTCTATTGTTTCATGTGACACAGCATCATGACGTCTATAGGTCTATGGCATCGTGGCATTCAGCCCTAAAAAAAACATAAGAAATAGATGCTTTCTTTGCAATTTTAATTTCTTGATGTTTTTTATTTATATTATTGCATGTTTGAGAAAAGCACTATACAAGCCTCGGCCGGAACAGGGGTTGCCGGCAACCCCCTACTTCCCGGTCTCTGTAGTAATGTACTAAGTATTTCTTACTTACAAATATTAGGTATGACTTCTTCGTGTTCATAATGGCCATGCTGCCCGTTGTGTATGTGCAGATGGATTTCCTTGCCGGGCGGCAGCGCAGGCGCAGCGTGGTGTGCCTTGGCTGCGAAGAGCCCGCCAAACTGAAAAAAAAACTTGTTATTTTCCCATTAAAGTCATAATGAAGTTAACCAATCCACATCAATGTTGTTGAACGTTAAACATTGTCTCTTTTGAGTGAGTTCGATGTCGCATTGCATTAGGCTCTATTTAGGTATTAAAGTGACTATCTTTAACAACAAAACTAATTCATCATCATCACCATCACCCCTATCCCAGCGATCATTTTCACTTTAAAGTGCGCAGAAAACGTTTATTTAAATGGGAAAATTTTGGTCTTTTCTTACTCTGAAACACGAGGACGGTTTATGTTCATAAAGAAAAAAGTTTCCTTATTTTTCAGTCAGTTTTGTGACTTTGTCATATAAGTAGTTTGTAGGCTCGTTACGAAACGGACACAAAAAATTGTATCGAAAATTATGGATACTTTTTATCAGCAAATTCAATAGCGGTCTTGATTCTGAGTATGAAAACACCAAGATTTCCTCATTAAAAAAAAGTTGTTTTGCGCACTTTACAGTGAAAATGCCGCAGCCTACATACCTATAACGTTCCACTGCAAGGCACAGGCCTCCTCTCAGAATGAGATAACTTAGACCGTAGTCAAGCGGGCCAGTGCGGATACTAACTTATAGTATAAATCTTCCCAGGTGAATTTTTCGCTTCGAGCCCTTATCTTTCAAAACAAACGGTATCGTCATAGTATTAAGGTTCAAATTTAATGTGATGGCTCGAAGCGAAAAATTCACCTGGGAAGATTTATACTATACTTCCTTCTTCGTCGTACTCTACTTGAGTTGAGTCACGCTTCAATGCCGATATCTAAATATTACACCCAAAGCACCCACTCAAAACACGCACCTGTCTCTTTTCCTCCCGTCGCGGTTACGTCATCTCACTCACACCTTAGAAAGTGACTTTCACTGTTATCGGTTAAAATGTGTCAAAAATGAATCAGTTGCAAAAAACGTAACAACTTCATAGCGGTAAACCAAATGTTTTTATATCGTGTAACCACATAACAAATAAATAAATAAGTAAGTAGTTAGTGGCTTTGTGACCGCGCAATTCTGTTTATATAACCGACTTCAAGGGAGGAGGTTGTCGATTCGTTTTTTAGAGTTCCGTACCCAAAGGGTGCCAACGGAACTCTATTACTGAGACTCCGCTGGCTGTCTGCCCGTCCGTCTGTCACGGGGCTCTATCTCTTGAACCGTAACAGATAGACTATTGAAATTTGATTTTATTCGAAAACATGGAAGTCAAGTCGATTAAATAATGTTCATCAAGAGTGTGATAAATTTTTAGTTGATTAATCATGATCATCATTATTCGTCATTTCTGCCGAAAAATTTCCACTGCTGAATATTAGGCCTGCCCCAATCCTCGTCAAATAGATCGGGCCCATGCCATCCGCATCCAACGCGATCTCGCAACCTTAACCAGGGACCTGTTGCATAAAGGTGCGACCAAACCGCCGCTTAAAAAACGGTGACGGTACGGAATCGCAGTGACGCACCGTAAAGTTGTGACGTTTATGGTGCGTCACTGCGATTCCGTACCGTCACCGTTTTTTAAGCGGCGGTTTGGTCGCGCCCTTACAAAGTACAACTAATATTACAAGCGGAACTCTCGCTTCAGTTATATTAACTAGAAAGGGAGTTCCGCTTGTAATATAAGTTGTAGGTACTTTGTTATGCAACAGGCCCCAGGTCGTCGCTCCGTCTTGTTGGTGGACGCCACTCGAGAACCTTTTTGTCCAATCGGCCATCAGTTCTACGAGCGATGTGCCCTATCCACTGCAACTTGAGTCTGGCTATTCTTCCAGCTATGTTGGTGACTTTAGTTCTTGCGCGGATTTCATAATTTCTAATGCGATCCCGCAGAGTAACTCCGAGCATATAGCCCTCTCCGTCACCCTCTGAGTGACATTGAGCTTTCTTATGATTTATAGCATAATTTTGGCATATTTTTTAGTGTTGTCTAGTATATTTTATTACTCCTGTTGGCAACACTGATATCCGTACCTTGGCAGCCCCAGCGACAAGTAGCAGTTTCAATATGAGCAGCGTCACTATGAGGGTCTTGGCTCCGATCAGGGCCGCCACCACGGCCCAGGTGCCGGCCGAGCCGATGGCCACCGCCAGGGGTATCAGGGCCTGCATCATCTTCTTCATTGGGCGGCCGAAGGTGCGCCCTGGAAAAGATAGCAACAAGAATTCGGGGTAAGAAAAGTATTGTCACTTTTCGACTCTATGTCAACGAGTTAAGGTCGAAAAGTGAAAGTGGGTAAATATAAAAGATGACAACAATATGTTAGAAAGAAAGAAAAACATTTATTTATAACAACAATAACACGTACACAGGCTAAAAGTAAGAGTACAAACATAGACGTAGACACGTAAGGTAAATGTACCAATGCTCGACACCTCAACGCCCAGATGACACCCATCTGTCACCTCTCTCACTATGACATAAGATTAAAGGTGCCATGTATTGGGTTAGTGTCGAGCACAGGGCGTCCTGTTTTTACAAGCTTTTATTTAGCTCACCCCGTTTGTTTTCTTATTTATTAGGTAGGTATACTTGGGTCAAATCTTAGAAGTCGAATTTGACCCACTTCCAGTTGTCGGATTTACTTGGAATTTGGTATAGTTATGTAGGTTGGATGACAATGCAAGTACAGTCAACAAAAAGTACAGTCAGCGAAAAAGCTTGTATTCAAAATGAAATTTTTGACAAAAACTTATTAGTACCCTTTGGGTACGGAACCCCAAAAATGTTCATAATTTAGGGCTTAATGAAAACAAAATCACGAACGCGTCCTTTGTGTAACGAAAGTTAGTCATACAAACTATATGGGTAACTTTCGTTACACAAAGGAATCAATTAAGTTTAGTTTTAATTAAATCCCTTAATTGTGTACATTTTTTGAAAACGACTCCTTTATTTTCACTTTGTCGGGATAATTGCTGCAAATATAAAAAAAATACAGCTTTCTAGCACTAATAGTCTCTACGCTAAGCCGCGGACGCACGGACGGACTGACAGACATGGCGAAACTAGAAGGGTTCCGTTTTTGCTAAGTTTATTTTGGCTACGGAACCCTAAAAAATAAATGGGATTGCCATGATTCCAACTACAACTATGAAACATGTTTAAAGTTCTATGTTCATACCGCAACCTTCACCTTCATCTCAAGAAACAGACAGACATACACCGAACGTACGTCCGGCCGGTTTAAAATCCAGGTCACTGAACTTTCTCGCGCACAGGTTAGCGGTATTCGATTTTTTACCGGCAAATGATTACGCGATGTGCCGATGATAATGACGATTATATCCACATTATCGATTGACGATCTCCTCGCATCCTATAGGTCACTAATATTAAACTAGCTGTTGCCCGCGACTCCGTCTGCGAATCGTTTATCGTTTCCCGCGGGAACTGTGCAATTTTCCGGGATAAAAAGTATCCTATGTTAAATTATCTGTGTACCACATCGGAATCCGTCACACCCTTTAAGCGTGGAAGGCAAAAAACTTCCTCACATCCATCCATCCAGACCTACTAACATTCACATTTACAATTATCCTCTCGTATACCGGAACGTGGATACGCGTCAGATCTTTTTGTAAGTATTTTTTCTCAAAGATGCAATGAAATGTTAAAATTACGTTCCAAATAATAGGCCGGGACGTATCACGTTGCAGCGCGGTTAGAAGAGTGCTATGTAATGGTTTTTCATACAGCGATAGGCTATTGTTTCATGTGACACAGCATCATGACGTTTATAGGTCTATGGCATCATGGCATTCAGCCCTAAAAAACATAAGCAATAGATGCTTTCTTTGCAATATTAATTCTTGAAGTTCTTTATTTATTTCATTGCATGTTTGAGAAAAGCACTATACAAGCCTCGGCCGGAACAGGGGATGCCGGCCTCGAGTCCATTCGGCCGTCAAACCTACTCGGCCGGCAACCCCTTACTTCCCGGCCTCTGTAGTAATGTACTATTTTTTTAATCTGTAACATTGGTAATCTGAAACAAACGAGACTAGAATGCAGGTTTTTTTTTACTTTTGGCATACGAGAGGTATATTAATTAGTGGGAAAGCTTGTAATTTTATTTTTTATTTTTAAGTTTAGTTTTAATTTGACGACCAAATATGGTCCAGTGGTTAGAGAACCTGACTACGAAGCTTGAGGTCTCGGGTTCAATTCCCGCGTTGGGGCAGACATTTGTTTGAAAATTACGAATGTTTTTTCTCGAGTCTTGGATGTTTAATATGTAGCGAAAAAGTACGGATAACTCACGTCTGGGATCGAGTTTAGCTCGGCTGTTTCGGGCTAATCCATAGCCATTCTTCTTGGAGCCACATGTCGTGGCGGCTGCCAAGCGCGTACACCAACCGCTTTTTCGCTATGAGTGAGTCTTACGGTAGTTTTGTTCAAATGTTTAATATGTACTTATTTAAGTATGTATATATCTATAAGTATGTTTATCCATTATCTAGTACCTACCCATTAACACAAGCTTTGCTTAGGTACTTTGGGATTAGGTCAATTGATGTTAATTATCCCGTGATATTTATTTTTATTTATTTACTTTAAGTTCTTATATAATTTAATCTAATATACCTACATATAAAAATCTGGTGTTGGTGTTTGTTATCGAACTCCCAAGTAGCACAGTTAGCATTATAAGAAATCACTTTGGGTATAACTCGGAACTTCATGACTTAATAAACAGTTAATATGGTTCAACTGAGAACTTAGAGCTGCGTATTACGCTTTAGTCTGTATAACAGCATCATAAAAGTAGAAACGGATACTATTGTTACGGGATCAGAGTTAGTGCAGATGTCAAAAATGCCTTCTTACAGTCTCTTTTGCATTGGTTGCTTAAGAGCATTATAGTGGTAGTAAAATATGCTATTGCTGTTTAAAGGCGTAGAATTATACCACTGAAATGCTAGCGTCTTAAAAGTGTCACTGTGAACTACCGTACAGCCAACAGTTTTAGAGTAGTGTTCGCCTCGGCTCTGTTATAAGCCTATTTTTTAAAGCAGTTAAAAGGTGTTTTATTAATACACGTGAACACCGAAGGTATTTCAAGATCCTTGTTTAACTCAGAAATGCAGCATTTGGCTGTGAAATATACCAATATATTGTTTTAGTCTGCATAAAAGAACACTTTACATATATTATAACGCACGAAGCTGCAATCAGGTTCACGTTAGTCAATCATTAAATTCTTAAGCGGTCATTTTAACAGTTGGCGTGGATCGTGTATTAAATTATACAAAATGCTAAAAAAATTAAAAAATTAAAACAAGATTGAATTAAAATTAAAACACTAAATAAAAATTAAATAACTTTTAAAAGGTAATGCGTTTAAGTAGTTCAAATAAATGGTTTTAGCGTTTATGTGAACCATAATAAAACTAATAACAGCTGACAGGCTGAATATTGGTTCACTTGAACTCTTATTTACTGCAATAAGTATAATAAAGGAACTGGGGTGTACTCTTGTACAGCCATGGTAATTAATTCAGGATAAAAAGAGTTCACAAAAGTTTCTTAAGAATGCGCCATTTTATTATAACCTAAATCGTATATATTGATAATTATTCTGTTGTTATTTATATTTTACTGCCCTAAATTACACGTTATTCATATACACTTATTATAGTATAATATAAAACTTCGTATAATTTTATGTAAATCGCTCAAAAATGTATACATATATTTTTGGTGTGTTACTTTTTTCACAACATTTCTAATTAAAACGAGATATTTCCGAAGCGCGTAAAAATTTTGCTAAAAAACCATATAAACATTCACAGTAAACTTGCATTCCCAAATGTTTTCACAGTAGGTTGGCTATAAAGGTGTACTTTCGTGAGTTAACACAAATTCTCAATAATATTGTGACATTTACTTCGCCATTAGGTACACATCACACTCTGGAAATTTATCGGCACCGCTATAATACTATTAAAAGCAAATCTGCAAATATAATAAGCAATTTCAATATGAACGAAGGGTAATGTAAAACCTAAAGCGTTATATAAGACTAGCAGTCACCCAATCCTGACGCTTAGTCTGTATAACAGGACACTCGTATTCTGTTAAGCAGCTGATAAACAGCCTGGTGACCCATAATAATTCCAATATAGTGCTACTGTAATGCTGTTAAACAGAAATGTGAACTAAACTAGAACTATAGGCTGAATAATTTGTGCCCAAATAAGAGTTATTTCAGTGTTAACAGCGCTGTTAACACCATTGTAACACTGTCTTGTACAGCTTAAAGTTTCCGTGTACACCAAAAGTGATTTCTTATAATGCTACTTGTGCTACTTGGGCTCCTTCGAAAAGGCTGGACTGATTTTTATCTAATTTTATGTCTTTATTTGGTAAGTCTGAGAATAGGTCGCAGGCTATTAATTTAAATGGCAAAAACAACGTTTTCCGGGTCAGCTAGTCTAATAATATTTAAAAATCTCGTGTCACGGTGTTCCGTTTCGTTTTCCGAAACGACTTGATCGATTTTTATGAAACTTTTTTTTCTGTCTTCGGCAGGTCTGAGAATAGGTCGTAGGCTATCTAATATATACAAATCTCGTGTCACGGTGTTTGTTATCGAACTCCTCCGAAACGGCTTGACCGATTTTTATGAAACTTTTTCTTCACATTCGGTAGATCTGAGAATAGGTCGTAGGCTATATTTTATATGGCAAAACAACGTTTGCTGGGTCCGCTAGTTTATTTACCTATATTTGTGTGTGTCATTAGTCTATATACATAATAAATAAGCATAGGAATACAGAAAATTATGAAGATGTAAGTATGTAGGTATTTATCTATTTATGTATGTTTATCCGTTGCGTAGCACCCATAGTACCCACAAGCTTAGTTTGGGACTAGGTCAATTGTTGTCCCATGATATATGATATTATGGACTTATAAATATCATTCTTCTACTCAAACTTTGAATAAATACCAAATAAGAAAGATACTATATACCTACCTATATAATAAATGAAAATACGTATGTTTTAGGCACGCTCACATTTGTAATATACTTAGAGAAAGTTTAGTATATTGGGTCAAGATAAACTCATAAATATAAATTGTTATGCAATAAGGCACTTTAAATATGTAAGAAAGTTACGTTTTACGAATGAGTAGTTTAGAAATTTAAATTGCTAATTTAATTGCATATGTTACTTAACGTTAAGTCATATCATTATGTTGGCGTGTTGTATGGATTGAGAATAAAGAGTTTGACCACGTGAAATGGTGGTAGTGTAATTATCCATACAAGAAACAATTTTTGGTTAATTTTTATGTCACTGCGGAAAACTTTCGTACAAATTTTAACTGCAATGGTGTGCAATTTTGTGAACTCCACTTATACAGTCACATACAGGGTTATTTGTAATTCACTGACATCCTCTTAACCCTGAATTCCTATCACACAAACAAATGTTTTTTGTTTTACGACTTTTTAAAATGAAGCACTTTTTTCCCATACAAATAGTATCGTAAAAATAAGAGGTAATCTCAAATTTTCAAAACGTTATTACACCAAAAATATTATAGTGAAATACAAATCACTTATACTTATACAGGGTGATTTGTAATTCACTATATATTTTTATATACACATACGTGTCAACACATCAGTGAAAGCCGTATTTTAGGTTAGACCCTTTCTGAGATTGGCGCGAACAAACGCACAGACCAACACACAGTGGTTCATACACATTTTTTTGAGTTTTTTGCCGGTTTCTTCTCAGCAGGGTTTTTCCGAACCGGTGATAGATTCTTCGACGTACATAGGAGCATCAATTGATGCCTAAATTGAATAAAGTGACTTTGGCTTTGTTCACGTCCCTCCTATGGACATGGCAAAAGTTAAGTGTCCATAGCCAATACTTTTTTAGTCAAGTCTACATCAGTGTTTGAAGACTGGGAGTCGATAATTTCATGTCCACTGGAGACAACATTTATTTCTTACGATGTGTATGATCAATGGATCATATTACTTATCACCGGATATGTGTATGTATGTCATCGACACGCAACCTTAGCACAACCTCCGAAACAGTAAATATTTACTTTTCAATTATAGCATCCGATCGCCTCACCTTCATTCAGCTTATTTTACTTATTAACAAAATAAATTATGGACATAAGGGTTTTAAAATACATGTTTTTTTTTTATTTCTGTTAAATTCAACACGTTGCTCGGTACATCAACAGAAACTACCTGGTACTTATATTGATTTATGATAAAATCCAAAAAAAATATTTTTCTTATTTTTTATACATAATAATATTATAAA
Source organism: Archips crataeganus (assembly GCA_947859365.1). Taxonomy (NCBI): domain Eukaryota; kingdom Metazoa; phylum Arthropoda; class Insecta; order Lepidoptera; family Tortricidae; genus Archips; species Archips crataeganus. The sequence continues at coordinate 2,324,308 of OX402075.1, forward strand.
TCAATATTACAGTGCAAAAGGTCCCTTAGAGTTACACAAAAGTTAGTGTCAATTATGACATTGATGTGACACATAATTAAGTTATTCCGGGGCTCCGTTCCCGTGAAAGTATAAAAAACTAGCTATTGAAAAATTCGTTTACCGCTATGCAATTTTCTGGGGAAAAAGTATCCTATATTTTGTAATCCAAGTTATAAACTGTCTGTGTGCCAAAGGGTAAGCAGGCTAAGCGAACAAGAAGTGCCCCCAAAGGCGGATTTGGTCATTCTTTCAGGTGGTGTACTGGCAAGTCCTAAGCTAAGAACACTCTATGCTTAACCTCTCGTATCGGAACGCGGATCCGCGTCAGATTTAAGGCTATCTTTTTGTATTTTTTTTTGAAATCTGTAAAATTGGTACTATTTAAAACAAGCGAGACTAGAATCCAGTTTTTTTTTTACTTCCGGCATACAAGAGGTTAATATCAGTCCTCGATCTTCTTTTGTTTTTGAGTTATTCAAGATAATGTAAAATAATCAGCGTATCATTGAAAGTGGCATATTTTGTAAACTATTCGAGTTAGATTAACCGAACAAAATTATATTTGGCAATAATAAAATAGGCACCAAAATGCATATTTTAATCTCATCATGTTCTTATACTTCAGTATGTAAAGAATAATTTTAATATTCTTCTGATTTTTTTTTACTTCTCGCGGAGGTACACCTTCAGAAAAAATATGCACGAGTAGCCACTAGTATACCCGCTACATACACATATAAAAATATTTGCATAAATCTTCGTGCGTGATTTTAAAGTTACGAGCATATATAAATAAAGTACTAGTGCATCAATATTTTTTAATGTTTTTTCACAAGACTTACACTTAATTTTATCCATTTTCTAACACAAAATGCAAATAAAACAAATGCAGATAATATTATGTGCCAAATGTTATCTATCAACGTTGACATGTCATCGTCGATGCATTATAAATAGGTTTATTAGAAGAGATATATCTAACTTATCTACACTCTGCACACTGGTTTGGTTACTGGTTACACTAATTTCTAAAACAAAAAGATCATAACGTACCTAATTGTTTAGAAAATGCCAATTACTTCACTAACTGGTTCTTTGGCTGAAGGAAAACAACGTCTCTGGTCAATAGCATTTAAAAAAAAAACGAAAGTCTTTGTCTATGCTCACGTCATCTGTCGACAAAGTAATTTGAACTGAATTACAATTATGTTAAAGTAGTTTAATGGTTGTTATGAGTGCTTGAGATTTTTTCACGCGCAATTGAAATTGAGCGTCCAATTTATACTTTCTATTTTGTATATGTCATTGTACTAACGAGGAATGTGTGCGGAAGTGTTTGTATTTCATTAACTTCAAAACTAGGGAACTAATTGATGTGATTTATTAAAAATCTCGATCAGATAAAGTTGTCACCATGAAGCAACAGTTGCAAGGCATAGTTGTAAAACCATTTAAATTAGAAAAGGCAAAATATTTTTTTTTATATAAGAGGCCAGAAGGGCATCGAAAAAACTCGCTATATCTTACAATTGGATACAATGTACAAACTATCATTTCATTCAATTACCAGATGGCCTAGTGGTTAGAGACCCTGACTATGAAGCTTGAGGTCCCGGGTTCGATTCCCGTGTCGGGGCAGATATTTATATGAAAAATACGAATATTTGCTCTCGGGTCTTGGGTGTTTAATATGTATTTAAGTATGTATCTATCTATATAAGTTTGTTTATCCGTTGCTTAGTACCCATAACACAAGCTTTGCTTAGCTTACTTTGGGGCTGGGTCAATTGGTGTGAATTGTCCCGTGATATTTTATTTTTTATTTTTTTTATTTTTTATGAGGGGGAAAACGGTGGTGGAGAGCGATCACCGTCGCCCATGGACGACAACACGAGGGGAATCACAGGTGCGTTGCCGACCCTTTTAGGAATTGGTAGGCTCGTTTTTTATAGATCTCGTTTTTTAATTGACTATAAATTTTGATTTTAGTATAAATGTTAGTTATTTGTGTTTGTTCGTTGTCTAACAGAAGCTAAATCCGTTACTGCACTTTCAAGAAGAGGATAAATGGGTTTTAGGTCTTTTTTTTGCTCTGGCTTGACTTGCATAAATATTCACGCCCCGCCACTGTTACATTGTTAGGTCAATTGTTGTTAAGTGTCCCGGATTTTTAATTTATTTAAACGTGACGCCCCCGAGCAATAAGGCGGTAGGTAATGTGATGTTACGGACTTTTTATTGCCATGCGAAATTCGGAATCTACTGGTTGGAATACATCATAATTATATATTTTTTCACATTTTTTTAAAGCAATTAACGAAGATATTAAAAATGACGGGTTTATTGCACGGAAATCTGAAAACATAAACAAAATTATCGTTACAGTTAAGTACGACTTATTTACAGTTAACTACGACTTATTTACAGTTAGGTACGACTTATTACTTGTAAAATGCATTTTTTTGATGGCTTAATTCAGAATTGATGTAACATTAACAAAAAAAAATGCTTTCATTTTATGTATCAATACCTTTAGTATTCCAATCGGTAGTGTAAAATTTACTTTTTGCGATTAACCGACTTATTGCTCGAGGGTGCCGAATTTAGACATTTTTCTTTGAGTAGATTCTTTGAGCAGTTTGTATTGTATTAGATTAGATAGGTACCTCAGTTCGTACTTATTTACCTTTATTGTGATATGGATGATTTAAATACCACTTGAAAAAACTAGTCGTGTTGTAAGAAATGATTGCATTGTAGTCAATAAAGTTATTATCCGTCGCATCCTCTATACTAATCGATATTTAATTACCCATGACAACAAAAAACGGAAAACGGAATTTATACACAATGGCAATACAGTAAAATTACATAGTTTACCACTGACAGATGGTTTGCCTTCATTTCATATTCAACTTTAACGACCTACAAATAAAGCCAATTTTAGAGTACTGTTACCCACGTTTGCAGATTTTGTAATAACTACTTTATTTGTATGGTGTTAAAGTTGGAAATTAAATGAAGGCAAGCAATCTGTCAGTGGTAAACTAAAAGTAAACGTATTGTATAATGAGATAGTGAAAGAAGTAGGAAAAGAATTAGTTACGTAGCTAGTATAGAAATTATTTGAAATTGTTTCCTAGTTTGCGACATCAATAATTGTAGACTTTTTTATATTTTAATAATAGGTAGGTAATAAATAAATAATCATGGGACGATTCACACCAATCGACCTAGTCCCAAACTAAGCAACGCTTGTACTATGGGTACTAGACAACGGATAAACATAAGTAGATAAATAAGTACATACTTAAATACATACACATCCAAGACTCGTGCACAGATATTCGCATTTTTCACACAAATACCTGCTCCGATACTCTGCTGCTACCTCAAGATTCATAGTTAGGTTTTCTAACCACTGGGCTATCCAGTACTCTTTTGTTGTTATTTGACAAAAAAAAATGACTGTAATTTTCCATACAATTTTTTTGTCCGTTTGTAACGAGCCGTATAAACTATATAAAAATAAAGTCACAAAACCGACTCAAAAATAATAAGACGGTTTTCTTTATGAAAAGGAATAGGCTCGTGATTTTGCTCAAGAAAAGCTCAAATATGCTCATTAAAGAAAAAGTAAACTGCGCACTTTAATTAAAGTGAAAATGCCCTCAGAACCCTTCATGCGCGAGCCCGGCTCGCACTTGACCGGTTGTTTTAGCCGTGAAAAGTTAAACGTTCAAAGGCTAATTTTGAAGAAGATAAATGATAGTAGTTTGTGCACAACAAAGACCAAGTTGACGCGCAACACAAGACATTACCGAAAATACTTTAGTGGGTATGAAGTTAATACTAGCTGTTGCCCGTGGCTCCGCCTGCGAAGAATTCGTTTATTATTTCGTCATTATTCGTATATTATCCCGTGAGAACTGCGATTTTCCGGGATAAAATGTATCCTGCGTTCTTCCTAGATGGTGTCTCAAAGTCAATACCAAATTTCTTCTAAATCAGTTCAGCGATTAAAGCGTCAAGTGGTAACAAACAGATAGACAGACAGAATCTTTTTATTTTTTTTATATCGAGGAACTAAGGAGAGCCATAATTGATGAAAAAGCAATTTGGATAAAAAAATAAGCTGCCCAAATTACTGATTCCACGCGGACGGAGTCGCGGGTAAAAGCTAGTTTTATATATGTCTAACAACCATTGCCAGGAAACCGGTTGTCAAATAATAAATTAATAGTTTAAAAAACACTAGAAAAACACGCTTTTATAAATGCACGTAAAAACAAAAAATAAATTATGGATCGTTCAAGTTGTCTCTATTTCTGGGCTGAATGTGCTTTTAATTATAATATTTGATTTAAAAGCGTGGGGCGCTGGAACAAACATGAAAGATGTTCTTGGATGCGTCAACAGTGGCAAAATGTAGAGTTCTTGTTCGTGGACGAGATATCTTGGTTCCCTTTGGTAAAACCCTTTGGCGGCATAAACGTTACGCCAGGAAGTTAGTATTAGACGGTATTAGCAAGGATGATATAGACTGGATTGGCAGTCATCATAGTACGGATCGGCCGCGGTTTTTGTAGTTCGATTATTAAATCTAGATGGCGCTGAAATATAGCCAGAGGCTTTGAAGGCAAAACAATAAGACTACAGATGTTTCATATTTTTCAAAAATATTGCATAATAATACATTTGCAGTGATATGAAATATCTGTAGTCTTATTGTTTTGCCTTCAAAGCCTCTGGCTATATTTCAGGGCCATCTAGATTTAATAATCGAACTACAAAAACCGCGGCCGATCCGTACTATGGCGACTACTTGGTATTAGTATTTGTTAACAAGAACGTCTTTCCTGTTCCAGCGCCCCACGCTTTTACAATCAAATATTATAATTAAAAGCACACATAGTTTACACTTCAGCCCAGAAATAGAGACAACTTGAACGATCCATAATTTATTTTTTTGTTTTTACGTGCTTTTATAAAAGCGTGATTTTCTAGTCTAGTGTTTTTTAAACTATTACTTAATTTATTTTATACTTTTTGGTCTTTGATAAAGAGACACATGAAGGTTTTTTGTTCGTCTTAATTAGAATCGGTCCATCTTTTACTTTTACTTTGTCTTTGGTGCGCGCGCACTGCTCTACAGTAATACACCGTGAAATTTTAGTGGGTGTTTTCCCGAAACGTGATGATTTAGTATCGATTGTACAATCGATTTATAATTACTATTTTGACTAGAGTCAAAAATCCAAGGGTGAAAAACGAAAGTCGAAAATGACCGCAAACCAATAGTAACGCTTCGTTGGTACCTAACCTATCGTACGATCGTACGCTACTTGTACCAACGAATCGTTACTATTGGTTCGCGGTCATTTTCGACTTTTGTTTTTCACAATTGGATTTTTGACTCTAGTCAAAATAGTAATTATAAATCGATTGTACAATCGAAACTAAATCACCTCGTTTCGGGAAAACAACCACTAAAATTTCACGGTGTATACCAAACGTAACTCTCTGTTTCTATCTTCACCCCCTCACCTCCCAACCCCTCCAACCCCCCAACCCCTAACATCTGGGATCAAAGTGCTCGTCAAGACGAATCAAACGAGCCCAAACTCGACGGGGTTGTGTCGTTTTATTGTGAAGTGCCTTTGGCCATCTTCCAGCTCCATCATCAGACCCTGGTTACCATCTGGGATCAAAGTGCTCGTCAAGACGAATCAAACGAGCCCAAACTCAACAGGGTTGTGTCATTTTATTATAGAGTTCATATGGCCCCCATCCAGCTCCATCATCAGATCAGCTCCATGTTACCATAATATTGCATTGTCATCCAATTTACACATACTTGCAAAATTTCAGCTCAATCGGAAACCGGGAGGTGGGTCAAAATCATGTTCAAAGTTTCCATTACATAGTTACAAGTCGACCTAATAAAAGCGTGTTAATAAAAAACCGCATCCAAATCGGTTCACCCGTTTAAGAGCTATGATGCCACAGACAGACACACACACACACACACATAGCGGTCAAACATATAATACTTACCCCTCTTTTTGTGTCGGGGTTAAAAAAGCCGTAGCAAATACCTGAATAAAATAAAACTTACCAACAGAAGTATCTTCAGATTTTGAATCCACAACATCCAATGATTTACTACCATCATAAACTTCACTTTGGTTAAACTTAGAATTAAATTCGTAATTAACTATATTTTTGGTATTATTTAAACTATTTTCTAATTCACTAGCACTCGCTACGCCTGGACGTAGATTGCAAAATAATAACAAAAACAATAATGTCATTCTAGCGTCCAATTTTAGAAGAATATGAAAACACGGTATGAACCACTTGATTATTTCTCTCAAATCCATTTTGAAATATGTTTTTTTTAATTATTTTAACACTTTAACTTCTTTCACACGCTTCTTTAAATCGTTAGTATTTAATTTCATCGACTCGCCTTTTCCCGCCAAAAGTCGCGACCAGACTGACAGTTCGAACAAAATGGCTTCCCATTTCTTCTTTCACTACCGCTACACACGGCATAGACAACTAAAGACTAAGTAAGGCTGACTTTCGCTTTTTGCATTGGCATGCATGTCCGGACTCATTGTACGCATTTGTTTATTTAAAAAACGGCCACGCGCATGTTGGCCCACACGGCATGGAGGGTTCCTCCAGACTAATATGCGGGTTGAAAAAAATTGTACTTGTACTTGTATGTGGCTTTAATTAAAACAAAACTTAATTGATTCCTTTGTGTAACGAAAGTTACCCATATAATTTGTATGACTAATTTCGTTTCACAAAGAACGCGATCGTGATTTGGTTTTTCAGTAATCCTTTAACGTACGAGGGCAGGTCCAAAAGTTTCCGGCCTAACAAAGAAAAGAAGTACATAACATTCACGAAACTTCTTTTATTTTTCGATATAATATATAGTCTCCCTCTATTTCAATTTCAATGCACTTTTCAGATTGAATTGAAATAGAGGAAGACTATATCGAAAAATAAAAGAAGTTTTGTAAATATACTTATGTACTTCTTTCCTCTGTTAGGCCGGAAACTTTTGGACCTGCCCTAGTACCTATGGACAATTTTTCGGACACGATTCAAGCGGCAAATATTCTTAGATAATTATGTTAATAATTATATTATGATAATTATGTCTGCTCGTTTGCCCCCTATACCATAAAAAAAAGTTAAGTCAAGACTGGTAAAACCTACAAAGGTGCGATAATTTTCTGTTTTGTAATATAAACTAAGTACCATTAAGATTTTTTTCAGATTATTCAAACCAACAATTTAGCTAGTTGGTAGAAGGAGGGAAGGAAATAGGTATTGGCACTTCAAAAGCTTAATATTTCGCACCACGGATCTCAGAATCGAAGAATAGTCTATGCATGCAAAGCCATAATGTTTTTTTCTTATCCATTATCCAATGATTATAATGAGTAATGATATTCCACACTATGAGATAAATAGATAAGAAAAATCATCCTCACTAACTCACTTAATGTACCCTAACAAAACTTTTAGTTCAAGATTTAATTTTACTACTTTATACGCGTAATTAATTAATATATTTGTACCCATGCAGAATTATAGCTTAATCAACCTTTATTTTAAGGTGCAGACAAACAGACAGACGGACATAGCGAAACTGTTATGGGTTCCTTGTGAGCACTACGCAACGCTAAAAAAGTGTTAGAAAATCACACAATATGTTTGCAATTTGGAATAAATTTGAAATAGAAAGTTTAACTTAGTTTCGTATGAATATTTTAAGTATTGTTTTATAAACATGAAACCTATTCGAACATCTTATTATCATAATTGTTATTCCACGGTAAAAATACAATTGTAACAAAATGAAAACAATTTTGAACTTTCAGTTATTTAAATCAAGATTCAAATTAGAATGCATCTAAATGATAAGTTATAACTTTGTAAGTATATCTTAAAATGCTGTCCATGGTTCTCATTGTTCTCATTGATTTGGTAATGAGAGTAAATTTTCACAATAGTTACTTATACGAAATTATCAAAAGGGTTAGTTTAACTTGACCAGTTTGCCTCAGTAACTGTGAAATTTAACTACTATTACTTTGTATGTGGTTCATGCAAAGTAGATACTACAAGGAGATAGTTTTTTTTAAACAAGTTTTTATTAAGTAACATGTTGTTAAAAAAAAAACTAAAAAACTGAAAACGAGTCCGAACTCTATGGGGTAGTGCCGTTTCATTATGGAGTGCCTTTAGCCACCTTCCAGCTCCATCATCAGATCAGCTCCATGTCACAATTATATTGCATTGTTACCTGATTTGATTACAGACAGTCAGACAAACATCGGGACAGGTGAAACTAAATAAAAGCTTGTAATAAAATGGCTCGGTCCATTGGAGGGCAATTTTGAAAGTGTTAAATGTGTCAGTTAGATAAGTCGTTACCGCACCCGATGACCGAAGCGATAGAACAAAGGTCAATCGATAGTGTCTTTTTTATCCTCGACATTGGCGGAATCATATATAGCATACCTAGTAACTATGCGGTGTGTAGATGGGCCGGAACGTCAGCAGAGAAATAACAAGGCCAAGATATCAAAGTTAAAGTCAAAATTCTTTATTCAGTTTAGGCATCCATTGATGCTCCTATGAACGTCGAAGAATCTACCACCGGTTCGGAAAAACCCTGTTGAGAAGAAACCGGCAAGAAACTCAACAAGGTATATTTTTTTCAAACAGATCTACATTGTTATTAAATAACATACATCTAAAGTATTTAAGACAACTAATTTTTTAACACAGTAGTTAAGTTACGCTATTTGCGACTAAATAGAGATTGCCCATGCGGATCGGAATTAATTATTTCCAAACATCCCTGTCCATGATATAGTCATTAATTTTATAGTACGCCTTAGATATTAATGTTTTCTTCACAATGGATTTGAATTTTGTAAGTATCCGTTTGGCCGGTTATTGTTTTCGGAATTTTATTATAAAAACGTACGCAACTTCCCAGAAACGACTTTTTGGTTTAAGCCAGTCTGTAAGATGGAACTTTAAGCTTCCCTGTGTTTCTAGTAGCTTGGCTTATCGACGTTAATGGGAAAGTCACATATATTTTTTCTTAAATACTGATTAATGATTATTTCAAATATATCGCGATATAGCTCTTTGTATTCACGGTATAATGAAATTGGACAATAGCGGCACGATTACAACTGATATGGGTTGATAGAGTTCCACAGAACACTTATGGACAAAGGACAATCGGTTTCACATGTTTAAACCACGGAAAGAAGAAATGAACAGAGCCAGCCAGACATATTTGACAACTGTGACAGTATTGCCATAGCTTAAATTCATCAAAATTATAAACTACTAGCTTTTGCCCGCGACTCCGTCCGCGTGGAATGAGTAATTTGGGCAGCTTATTTTTTTTATCCAATTTGCTTTTTCATCATTTCATCAATTATGGGTCTCCTTAGTTTCTCGATATAAAAAAATTACCCCCCCCCCTGAACCCCCCGCACACCCGCGTTCACATTCACCACCGTACTCCCAAGTCAAGCGTGCCTATAGAAGTTTCACATCAAAAACCCCCGAATTTGAAACATTCTTCCGCTCCGCTCCGCTCGTATTGGTGTTAGCGTGATGATATATAGCCTATGTACTTTCTCAGGCTCTAGACCCAAAATCTGTGAATCTGTGTACCAAATTTCATTTAAATCGGTTCAGTAGTTTTAGCGTGAAAGCGAGACAGACAGACAGATAGACAGAGTTACTTTCGCATTTATAATATTAGTTAGGATTAGGATTAAGGGCCTAAATTTTTCTCGCTAATCGATTTTGGGTGGGCGATTTCGGGCGTGGGGCCGTGTGGGGGAGGCACGATGGCTCAAGATAGGTTGGTTGGATTGGACTGCGCGTGTTTTTGGGTAAGTATTTCAACCTATTGCTAAAAAAAAATACATATTTTAAAAAATGTAGCAAAACTACGCCCTGGAAAATATCTTGTTTTAAAACAAGGTCATGACTTTTTGTATGTTAATAAATATTAACATTCAAAAAGTCACGACCTGCCGTGCAGTATTAGCGTCGTACTACGACTTCATTTTATTTTTTAGAGACGACTTTGGATTTTTTTTCTATCGAGCGAACTACAAGTACCTAATCGTGTTTCGATAAATACTTGTCACTAGAGTGAATCCTCAAATATCTTACAAATGAATTTCAGGACTATAGCGTTGCTAGTAATGATACAGCACGAGTTTAAATGAATGCAATAAATGCGCCAAAAACACGGTGGGCCTTAAATAAAGTAAACGTCCCTGTGCACTGACCCAACACATGGCACCTTCAATCTTATGTCATGGTAAGAGAGGTGACAGTGAAGAATATTTGTATTGTATTGTATTGTGACAGATGGGTGTCATCTACTGGGCGTTGAGGTGTGGAGCATTGGTACGTTTACCTTGCTCATGTATTGCCATGTTAATCCACAATGCTATAAGGCTTAACATTCATTAACAAATCATCGATCGTTTCGAGGAGATATACCTATTTTTAAAAATAGGATAAAAAAAAATATCCGCCGTTCGGTAAAATAATACTATCAGTCAAGTCAGGTTAGCCAGCGGCCAATGAATGTCCGTAATTGGTCAGAAAATCATCTTCCACTTCCTAAATTTGAGAAACAGAATTTGAAATTTGATTTGAAATCTTTCTATGTAAGGTAAACGTACAATGCTCGACATCTCAACGCCCAGTAGTTGGCACCCATCTGTCACCTCTCTTTCTATGACATAAGATTGAAGGTGCCATTTATTGGGTTAGTGTCGAGCACAGGGACGTTTAACTTATGGAGCTCTATTGACAATGCAAATAATTAAGTACCATTGGAAATAAGATGTATTAAAAAATGAAATTGTCAGTGGGGTATTTTGTAGGAGTAACCCAAGATTTTAGGGATCAAAGGCAAAGTGTCCAATTTTAAAGGTGAGGGGGAAGATTGCCGTTTTCAATGACCAGTTTACATCTTCAGATTATAACGCCTTAAGATATATCTTGAGATGCGTCCGCATGCCGATCGACTCTTGCGCAACGACTGAGTACAGTTACCTCGCTTACACAGCGGTGGCAACAAATTACTTAAAACAGCTCCTGCAGTTGTGTTAGAAAACGCTTGAGGGCTAAATTCAGGAACGGCCCGACACGGTTTGCGAGCGGTAATTCGATCGTTTGCGGGAGGATAGGGATGAACTGCTATTCAGGAACGCCAAAATCACTGGTTTGCGAGGTTTGAGCTGAGCTTGGGATGAGCCTTATTTTCCTAGAAAGAACAAAATAAGGCTCACCCCAATCTCAGCCCAAACCTCTCGCAAACTGTCCACTAGGATCACCTAATTAAATAAATAAATAAATAAATATCACGGGACAATTCACACACACACACCAACGAACTTCTGATGGGCTTGATTCCTTGGCGCTGCGTAGAGATGTAGCTTCACTGTGCATCTTCTATCGCATGTACTACGGAGAGTGCTCCGAGGAGTTATTCGGGTTGATCCCTGCCGCATCCTTCCGCCACCGCCCTACGCGACAACACTTCCATCCTCACCATCTGGATGGTTGGTTGTCTTCTACTGTGCGTTTTTCCAGAAATATCCTGCCTCGCACAGCAAAGCTCTGGAATGAGGTTCCTGCTGCGGTATTCCCGGACCGATATGACCTTCAAGCTTTCAAAAAAAGAGCGTACTCCTACCTAAAAGGCCGGCAACGCACTTGTGACTCTTCTGGTGTCGCAGGTGTCCATGGGCGACGGTAATCGTTTACCATCAGGCGATCCGTCTGCTCGTTTGCCCCCTATATCATAAAAAAAAAAAATTGACCTAGTCCCAAAGTAAGCTAAGCATAGCTTGTGTTATGGGTACTAGGCAACGGACAAACATACTTATATAGATAGATATATACTTAAATACATATTAAACACCCAAGACCCGAGAACAAACATTCGTATTTTTGATACAAATATCTGCCCCGACACGGGAATCGGACCCGGGACCTCAAGCTTCGTAGTCAGGTTCTCTAACCACTAGTCCGTCTGGTCGTCTAATTGGATCACCTAATATACAATTGTTGTACCCGGGGGATCCAAATAGGTGGTCCTAGTGGACATCGCGGTGAGTTTTGGCAAACGATCGAATTACCGCTCGCAAACCGTGTTGGCCCGTTCCTGAATTTAGCCCTAGTACTAACTCATAGAAAGGTTAATAATACTTAACTAAAACTTAAATTGAATCAAAAAAATTGATCTTTGATTAAACATATGTCCTGAATGTAGGTCGTCAGGTCGTCGGCCGTCGGTTAAATCGACGGGAAAAAAAGTGTAAAACACGTTGGACCCTTTTCAAATGTCTGCGCTGTTATAATCTACTTTCCGATGACCGCTAGCCATTCCAAGTAGGGAGTAATTTTACTGCGACCGATCGAAACGAGCGTCGGTCCTTCATCTCTTAATAACAGTACATTATTTCCTAGGCCTGGAATAGGGCAATTACTGGAAGAATAAATTAGTTTAAACAGACGAGCTTGCGAGGCGAATATAAAATGATTTTCTCAAAATTTTTTTCTTTTTTTTGTTCGTAGTATTCGGGTTGTTTTCAAAAAAATTGTACACAGGTAATTAAACAAATTAAGGGCTTGATGAAAGCAAAATCACGATCGCGTCCTTTGTGTCACGAAAGTTAGTCTTAAAACTATATGGGTAACTTTCGTTACACAAAAGAATCAATTAAGTTTTGTTTTAATTAAATCCTTCAATAGTGTTCAATTTTTTTTGAAAACTACTCATTAATCATCATTGAATCAGCAAAACGCCGCAAATACGCAGAGCTCGCAAGAGACTACGTATTTGCAGCTTTTGCTGTAGAAACCCTAGGTCCGTGGAGCCCGGACGCTCACAAACTTTTTGGCCAAATAAAACATAAATTGTTCCAAATTACCCGTGACCATAAGGCTGGTGCATTTCTCGCCCAACGTATTGGCATCACAATCCAGCGCGGAAATGCTGCCAGCCTTATGGGCACTCTTCTGCAGGGACAGGACTTAGGCGAATTGTATATTAAAAGCTAGGTTATTTTTAGGTTAGTTTTTTTTATTATTTATTTCAATTGTACCTATTTATCTGTTGTTTGTTTTTATGAAAGGATTGTACGCATTTCAGTGATAGTTTGTTAGTAATTTTAATGTAAACTTCATGGTTTAAAGTGGTAAGTATAAACTGTGGTGGCGTGGTGGCCTAGAGATTTGACCTATTGCCTCTGAGCAAAGGGTTGTGGGCTCGAATCCTGGTTCGCGCCTCTGTGTTTTTTCTGAAGTTCCCAATCCGCACTGGACCCGCGTGGAAACAACGGCCCAACCCCTGATGATGATGATGATTTAGTATTAATTAATAAGTTCGCCGCGCATGGACTTAATACTACGTAACCGAATTGTTGGAAATAATGATTAATAGTTTTCTTATGTATGATAGATAATATTGCTTGCCGAAACTGACAAACGCTCAAAAAACAGAAACCTAAACCTTTTTATTTTGTGACGTAGGTATTGTCGCCGCGTTTTGTATCAACGTCATTTGAAGATGTATTTTTTGTAGTCAGACCACCTAAAGCTGTTGCAAACATACAAAAACCGGCCAAGTGCGAGTCGGACTCGCGCACCGAGGGTTCCGTACAAATTTATATGTATCTATGAACATCCAGTCTTAGCAGGCCCCTGCTCCTAAGCAAAATGTGCGCAGCGTGGGATCATTGTCGATTGGTTGCTGATATAAACAGACAGACAAAAAAATGTACACTTTTCGCAATTTTTCCTTTATCTGTGCTATAAGACCTTTCTTCGTACCAAATTTCAATATTATATTCTGAGTTCACGGGAAGTACCCTGTAGGTTTTGATTCCCTTGCGAGTGTCGAAAATTTGCGGCATAAATAGATTGGTTACTGATTGATATAGACGAGACAGACAAAAAAAATTATGCTCTTCGCAATTTTTCCTTTATCTGTGCTATAAGACCTTGCTTCGTACTTTTTCAAGATTCTGAGTTCACGGGAAGTACCCTGTAGGTTTTGATTCCCTTGCGAGTTTCGAAAATACTTATGCGGAAATTTGCGGCATAAACGGCTGTATCTTTTGATTGCATTGGCTTAGAAGTTTGATTTTTTCACAGCTCCAAGGGACAGTAGACCTAAGTATTTGATATAAATTTCAGCTTGATACCTCCACGCGTTCCTGAGAAAAAGGGTCTTGACAGACGGACGGACGGACAACAAAGTGATCCTATAAGGGTTCCGTTTTTTCGTTTTGAGGTACGGAACCCTAAAAAACGTTGTTACTAACTTATTTTTGTAAAGATTTGTTTTTTCTGCATTTTAAATTGGTGTTTTTTCTTTTAAAAATAGTTAACTATTGAGAACAATGGAATTTGAATGCAACAATGCTGGCAAGTTCTGCGCTCCAACAATGATGGTTTGACTTTGACCTCGTGGCTTCTCAAAGAGACGGTCGTGGGTTCAAGCCAGAGAAACTCAGAGAGTTCTTGATACCTGATTTACACTCTCGCCTCGTCACCTCGCCTCGCGCCTCGCCTCGTCGTCTCGCTCCGGACGCGAGCCTCAAAATCAAGGCAAATCACGAGACGAGGCGCGAGGCGCGCCTGTTCACACTCTCGTCTCGTGGCTCGTCCCGCAGTTCGTCTCGCCACTCGTACGCGAGTGTAAACCAGGTATCAGAAGTTATGTGCGAAATTTACCATTAGCTTTTGACGTGACAAGACAACGTCTAATATTTCAGCCGGCGTTCATAGATTTGGCTGCACGCACGAAAAAGGATGACGCAATGTAACGTACATGTACGTACCAACGTACAGAGCAGTGAAGGCCAGTATGTACAAGAGAGCAGCGAACACCAGGATGTACAATCTTAGTACTAGCGCTCGGGTAATTTTCAATACGGGGGGGTGCGGGGGTATTAATGGGCATGAAAATTTCATTGATTTTGCCGTAGGATGCACCGTTTTCAAGATATTTGACAAAACACCGGTTCTCGTCCGATCACCGAGGTTAAGCAACGTCGGCCGCGGTCAGTACTTGGATGGGTGACCGCCTGGTTTAATTTTTGTTTTTTGAATGTTTTGTTATGACGTTGTCACGTTAAACTATCGTCCGTAAACCGACTTTACAGACAACCGGTTTTTTTACCGTGAAGGAAAACCTCTTGAGGAAACCTGCACATCTGCGCGATCGTCGCTCCATCTTGTTAAGGACCTCCCTACGCCACTATAGGGCGCAAGCCACATAGAAGAGACGTGGGACGGGGGCGCGTCGTAGTCGCACAGCCCCTTGAATTAGTTTTCATAAGATTATTTAAAAGCGAAAAAGTTTTTCGGGTGCGCCGGTGGGATTCGAACCCACGAACTGCCACTGCCACTGCCACTGTTGGCGTATGTAAGCGATTAAGAATTTCGGGGGAGTCGGTTGGATGCGACGTGGTTCAATTGGTAGAACACCCGTTGGGGCGCATACCCGGGAGACGTGGGTTCGAATCCCACCGGCGCACCCGAAAAACTTTTTCGCTTTTAAATCGGTGAGCAGCCGTACTGCTAATAAAATAAATAATATTAGTTTTCATACTAAATGTATAGAAGTGTCGCGATCCAAAGCAGACAGAAGAGGCGGGCGGAGACGCGGCCTGCGGACAAACGACGCGGACAGCGACGCGCCCCCGTCTCACGTCTCTTCTGTGCGGCTTGCGTCTAACTATAGTAGATTGTACACCAAGGGGATAAAGCACTGCATTATGTCACGGGCGCGATATTGAATCCTGAGCGTATCGAGGGACTCCAGATTTAACTCCCGAGCGTAGCGAGGGGGTTTTTTAGTTGATTCCCGAGCGAAGCGAGGGAATTAAGATGGAGTCCTGAGAGCAGTGAAGGATTTAAGCGCGCCCAAGGCAAAATCAGTTTTATCCCCGAGGAGTATACACTACTTTTCTCACCTTTTGTGAGACAATAAAAACGAAGGCTACTAGAAAAATACTCGAAATAGACCCAGAAGCACTGATTCTGACGCTGACTTTGCGCCTTTCACAGTTTTCCATTTGTCGAAATCTTTGTAAGCTTTTAAGTGTTTTTCCTTCGACTTCTCTGGGAGTACATTATTAACAATTTCTAAGGGCGGTGTGCGCAGACCTGGGTTAACTACTTAACTCCGAGCGAGTTAACTGCTAACCCAAGGTTAACAAGTGTCAAAATGTATGGAACTGGCATTCTTAACCCAGGGTTACCGATTTAATTATTTTACCCTGAACTGTGCAAGTGGTCCTAAGGCGTCTAATTTAATGGAATCAGGAGTCAAATCACTTTCGTCACTCGATATTTTCTTAATGTTTTATTTTCTTTTGCAGTTTTGATACTTAAAATTGCAGCGTATTGAAACTCGCGCGGCTTTTGTTTAAGTATTTGACTTTGTTTTCGTTCGACCGCCGAGTTACAAATAAATGAGGCGCGGCGCGGCGCCTGCCCGCGGGGCTGAGCACGTTGAGCACCGCACCAGCAGCAGCGCGGGCTGCGCCGCCGCGACCAGCGTGCAGGTGCTGCACGCCGCCGGCCTGCACGCCGGGCGATTTTGAAATTAGACTTTAAGTGCATACATATAGTTCTTATACTACGAGAAGTGAGAATCAACATTACTGCCCGGCCGGGTTATAATGAAATTCAGTACAACATTACTGCCGGCGGGTTATAATGAAATTCAATACAACATTACTGCCCGGCGAAAGCCAAGGGCTATAATGACTTACTTTGAGAGAGGTTTGCATGATATATAATAAGGCATTGTCGAGCAGGTGGTGTGAAAAGTACATTTACCTAGTAGCTATCCAGGATTAAACTCTCAAGATAGCAACGGTATGTCCTAGATTCCATGTGCGCCTGCGGCGGCTTCAAACCTGTTGAAGACTGGTTCGTGATATAAGACGACAGAGACCAATGGACACACGATTAGTCCGACTATACGCTAAACTATAAACTTGATTGTATGGATGTTTGTTGCTCTTTTACGGTAAAACGGGATGTGTATTCTGATGAAATTTATATCCCGGAAAATTGCGTACCTACCTACTTAGTTCCCTCGGGATAGCAATTTTGCAGACGGAGTCGCGGGCAACAGCTAGTAGGTACCTTACCTACTCATAATAAAGCGAAATTTGTGATTGTGTCTGTTTTTGTAACTCTTTTACGCTAAAACGCCTGGGATTTGCATGTAATTTGGTTCATAAATAGACCTCTGGAATAATACATTTCATAAGCTAATTTTTATCCCGATTTCCCACGGGATCCACGTAAAATATATAACTTTTCATCATCATCATCATCATTTCAGCCGAAAGACGTCCACTGCTGAACATAGGCCTCCCCCAAGGCTCGCCAAACAGATCGGTCCCGTGCCCTCCGCATCCAACGCGATCACGTAACCTTAACCAGGTCTTCGCTCCATCTTGTTGGAGGCCTACCTACACTGCGTCTTCCGGTCCGTGGATGCCACTCGAGAACCTTAATAACTTTTATAAAACTATTAGTATGTTGGTAAAAAAAATATTAAAAAAAACATACTAACGATACTAAACTTGACACTCGCATTTCAGTCACTCGTGACCGCGGCTGCTGCAATGTGGCCGAAACGTCGAGGTAAACATTGTTTGCGTGATAAGTCCCGTTTAGTATAATAATTATAAGTGAAAATCACGAAAGTTTAAGATAGTATAAAAAAAAATCTCAAAATTTACATCAAAATTCTACGAAGCATATTATGCCAACCATCCAGTGGCGTGGCGGCAAAATTTACATCAAAATTCTACGAAGCATATTGTGCCAACCATCCAGTGGCGTGGCGGCAAAATTTACATCAAAATTCTACGAAGCATATTGTGCCAACCATCCAGTGGCGTGGCGGCAAAATTTACATCAAAATTCTACGAAGCATATTGTGCCAACCATCCAGTGGCGTGGCGGCAAAATTTCTTGAAATACATACTAATACATAAAGCGTACAAGGAATAGCTTAAACCTGTGAATGTAGCACATTCATGTTGAGGAAAAGCAATAAATATGTACCGCATCAAATTGATAATTACCATATGGAATGGAAATTGCTTCAACATGATCTCAGAACTACGCCAAGTGTGAGTTGAACTAGTTTTCTATTTGTATATCTATAATTTAATGTTATAGAATGACTGACTGCCAGACAACGCACAGCCTAAACCACTGAACGACCGCCTTAGCCTAGTTGGTAGTGACCCTGCCTACGAAGCAAGAGGTCCTGGGTTCGAATCGCGGTAAGGGCAGTTAGGTATTTGTGTGATGAGCACGAATAATAAAATTAAGTATTTATTTATCTATATACGAGGGGCGTTCAATATAAAGTGAGAATGAGATGCAAACTCTTTTAATATTACGAAATTAAATACTGGCCGGTAAAGCTAATCTATCTAGCTGATTGCTATGAAAAAAAAACTAACTGTCTTTTGTTTAAAAAAATATACGGTAATTTCTTTGCAATGCTATTGAGTACGTTAGCGAAAATGGAGAAAATTGAACTGCGCGCCGTTATCAAATACTTGTATTTGAAAAATTTTTCTACGGACCAAGTCCATTTGGATTTGCGGGACACTTTAGGGTCTAATGCTCTTCCGTATTCGACAGTCGCACGTTGGTGCGCCGAATTTAGACGTGGAAGAACATCGACAATGGACGACCCCCGCTCCGGACGCCCTACTACAGCAGTAACTGAAGAAATTGTGAAAAAAGTCGAAAACTCAGTTTTGGCGGATCGTCGTGTCACAGTTCGTTTTATTGCTGAAAATATAAAGATTTCAACGGGGAGCGTGCATAATATTTTACATGAACGCTTGGGTATGAAAAAGGTATCTGCGCGTTGGGTACCAAGAATGCTTACTGACACGCAAAAACAAACTAGACTAGAGATTTGTCAAGAAGCTTTGAACCTGATGCAGCAAGACCGGGAACTTTTTTTGGCGCGATTTATAACAATAAGGTCATGGGCTCTGTTTTTTGGGATGGTAAAGGGGTATTAATGATTGAGTATCTCGAGCATGGAGCCACTATTACGGGCACTTTATACGCCAAACAAATAGCAACATTGCGCAATGAGATCCGCGAAAAACGGCGAGGTAAACTCTCGAAAGTTGTGCTGTTCCACCAGGACAATGCCCCGGCACACAAGTCCGCCGTTGCAATGGCTGCAATTCGTGATGCTGGGTTCGATATCCTTAAGCATCCTCCGTATTCACCAGATCTCGCTCCCAGTGATTTCTACCTATTTCCGAGATTGAAACAATACCTGAGAGGCCAGAAATTTGAAGACGACGACGCGGTAGTCGCTGCAGTACAAGATTTTTTAAGTACTCAAGATGAGACCTCTTTTAAAAATGGAATTTTAAGTTTAGAAAAAAGATATACTAAGTGTATTATGCTAAAAGGTGACTATGTCGAAAAATAAAATGACATTTAGTAAAAGTTGTTTATAACATACTCATTCTCACTTTTTATTGAACGCCCCTAGTAAGTATGTTTATCTTCGTCTAGTACCCATAGTACAAGCTTTGCTTAGTTTGGGACTAGGTCGATTTGTGTTAGATTGTCCCCTAATATTTATTTTATTTATTTATTTATTTGAAACTAGACTTGAAACTCGGCCGCAATGGGAATATTTCGCATACACGAAATTGAATACAGTTGTAACTCAGAAAAGTGCATTTTTAGTATACTTCAAATACTTATAATGTTTTTGTTTTTTTTCGAAGGACATATCGAAGACATATCGTTTATTGCATATTTTTTTTTATTGCATTATGTGGTATATAAAAAGTAAATCTATTAAATGCAGCTGTCACAAAACATAACATATTAAAAAAGAGACAACAACAAAATTAATAACGCGCTCGAGTATTTTTTAAAGAATCAATTTTTTTACTGAGTATTTTGACGGGGTGCCGCAAACCCCCCCACATGAAGTGCAATATTTAATGGGGGCCTCTAGAGGGTATAAGGGTCCCGTATATTAATCTGCCGCGCTCTTGGGCTCCCCTACCACTAGATAAGGATTTCAAATCCTGGATTTGCACTATCTTCGACAATATATGCCTCTTATAGTTCCGTGGATGGATATCTTAAATTGTTTAGTATCGAGTCAAAAGTTTTGTCAGTGTTAAACCGAACCCTAAAGTTAGTCATCAGTTAACGAAGTGAAAGCGCAGTGAATAACCCACGGCCAAGTTTTATGTTATTTCGGGGCGTATAGAAAAACAGTTTTTCCTCGCGGACGTTAGTCAATAAATTTACATGTGTCGTTACGAGTCATAGCGTAAGAAACAAAAGTCGTCTATCCTGTGGAAATAACTTAGTTTTATTTGCATTAGATTAGAAAGAAGGTAAGCGATCTTGACGTGTATTTTTATAGAAAATAAACTTAAGAAAAATAAATTAGCTACAGCAAGTATGTAACAATTAGCAAGGAAATATGGCTATTCAAATTATTTTGGTTTCATAAGTAGACTGGTTTGGCAGTCGCCATAGTACGGATCGGCCGCGGTTTTTGTAGTTCGATTATTAAATCTAGACGGCGCTGAAATATAGCCAGAGGCTTTGAAGGCAAAACAATAAGACTACAGATGTTTCATAATTAGGTACTACAAATGCATTATTTTTCAAAAATATTGCATAATAATACATTTGCAGTGATATGAAATATCTGTAGTCTTATTGTTTTGCCTTCAAAGCCTCTGGCTATATTTCAGCGCCATCTAGACTTAATAATCGAACTACAAAAACCGCGGCCGATCCGTCCGTACTATTAGTGCAGTCATTGAAGCGAAAAATACGGTCTTACCTCCGAATTTTTTAACTGTGAACCGATTTGCATGAAATTTTGGAATTAGGCTCATCTTACCCTTAACTTCCAAAGTGAAAATGATCTGAAATCCGCCTATTATTAAAATTGACATTGAGCCATTTTATCGCTAGAAAACATGTCTAATAGTAAGTGGTGAAATTGTAAAGTATTTTCTAACATAATTACCTCATATTAAAATCATTTTCAACCCCTTTAAAATCTTACAACCCTTGCAAACAACCCCTAAATAGAAAAAATCACAAAAAAATACTTTGGTATGACAGAAAAAGATGTAAGTATAGAGTAAGTAATATTTTATATTCTCTATAATAATTATCAAATTTTTAACCCCCTTTCAACCCTTGAAAACTACCCCTTGATAAAAAATTGTTAAAAAATTTCATATTCATGCCTACGTTTCCAAAATATATGAGCCATATTATGTATATATATACACATTACAATAGTTGTGGGTCTCTATTATACTGCGTACTTTCACATTGCTCCAAATATTCACACTCCGAAATTTTCAGTTACTAAGTAGAAAAAAATATGATAAGTTTTTGGACCATAACTCCTGCAATTTTCATGCTATCACAATTTATAAAAAAACATTGTAAAGGTAATTAAAAGAGCTACAACATCCTTTATTGCAATATATAGTAAAAAACCTTTTTCTAAAACGGTGAAGGGTTAAAGGACTTAAGAGAGGCTGTGATTGCGCTGCCACGCGCTCTTTAAACAATTATATCTCCGTCAATTTTTGTTTGACAGAAAAAACAAAAAAACCAGATTGTTTATCAGAAAAATACCTAAATTTTTTATCCGTACACTTTTATACGTATCTGTCGTCATTTTTGAGATATTATGAAAAAAAAGTGGGTTTTATAAAAATTTGAATTTTTTTTTTTAATCGTGACTTTTTTGAAAAATATGTGTCCTGAAGCAGCCAAACTGATACTATCTATCAAACTCTTCATAATAAAGTTAATTCTAGGCGGAATACGATTAATTTTAATTTTGGTGGAAATGGCACTTATGAAACCCATTGATTTAAAAGAAAAAACATTAGATGCTCCCCTTATTTGCAATATAGCTCACTTATTTTACGTGCAAAAGACTTTTAATAGTGCTCATTTTAAAGCTTATTTCAAGCACTACAAAACCCTTTTGTATTAGAATGCATAAAATGCATCTGCTTGCCGCTAGATGGCATTGCCCACATCGATTAAATTTCAGACAAAATAAAGAACGGCTTTGATCTTTAATATCTTGCTTAATATTGCACTTAGAATACTTTATAAAAAACCAAATTGTTCATTGTTTTACCTGCTACAATTTTGTTCTTTATAAAATTTTCGATAAAACGTATATTTTTGAAGATATTTTGCAAAAAACCGATGAAAAACGTGAAAAAATTGCGAATTTTCAATTGCCAATAACTTGAAAAGTATTGGATTTTTTGTAAAACTTTATAGATGACTTTCTGCTTAAATTAGGCCTTCTATCGATATCCGAGGTTATTTTGAAAAAACAAAAATTCACCCCCGAGAAGGGGTGGCAACCACCCCCAGGGTGGTTGCGGAGTTCAAATCATTTTCACTTTTGAAGTTAAGGGCAAGATGAACCTAATTCCAAAATTGTATGCAATTCGATTCACAGTAAAAAAATTCGGAGCAATAATGCTTCAATGACTGCACTATATGGCGGGCGACTGCCATTCCAGTCTATATCATCCTTGGTAATAGCTAATATTTTTTTTAAATCGTTTTTCAATAAAAAGTCTCATCAAGATTGTTTACCATATTTCTAACTCTAAAAAAACGATGTATAGGCAGGCACAGAAACCTTCATTGCATGAAAGTACTAATACCTGATTTAAACTCTCGCCTCGCGCCTCGCCTCGCGCCTCGCCTCGTCGTCTCGCTCCGGACGCGAGCCTCAAAATCAAGGCAAATCACGAGACGAGGCGCGAGGCGCGCCTGGGGGGTTACTACGAAATTCGAAGTTCGGATCGTGCGGTCCCTCTCACTCTCGTAATAAATACCATCAGCGTGAGCGGAACGGCATGAAACGAAGTTCGAATTTCGCGCTTCGTAGTATAGGGCCGGTTCACACTTTCGTCTCGTGGCTCGTCCCGCAGTTCGTCTCGCCACTCGTATGCGAGTGTAAACCAGGTATAAGGTTAAATGACTTGTAGGTATGTGAAAATTAGCTAAGTCAAATCTTAAACTTCAATAACATAAATTACCCTACTTCTAATGCTAAAAAAAAACGAAGTATAGAATTAGCGGCTGCAAATCAGCAAAATTAAGATTTATTTGGGCCGAAAGTTGGCTAGGTGTCCCACACGCCGATGTAGAGTTGACAAAAAAATATAGACCCCCAATCTCAGCGCTGGTCTTTTTTCTGGGTTTTTCTGTGCACCCATGTTTCAGTTTGTATTTAGTATGATATATTATTATACAGGGTTATTTGTAATTCACTGACATCCTCTTAAACCTGAATCCTATCACTCAAACAAATGTTTTTTGTTTTATACGACTTTTTAAAATGAAGCACTTTTTTTCCCATACAAATACACAGAGTATCGTAAAAATAAGAGGTAGTCTCAAATTTTAAAAACGTTACTACACCAAAAATATTAAGTTATGACAAAAGCCGTAAAACAAAAAACATTTGTTTAAGTGGCAGGAGTTTAGGGTTAAAAGGATGCTAGTGAATTACAAATAACCCTGTATGGATTTCACAGGACGACCGTAAAAGTAAAAAATTTGGAGTTGAAAAAATAAAAATAAATAAATAAATAAATATCACGGGACAATTCACACCAATTGACCTAGTCCCAAAGTAAGCTAGGCAAAGCTTGTGTTATGGGTACTAGGCAACGGATAAACATACTTATATAGATAGATACATACTTAAGTACATATTAAACACCCAAGACCCGAGAACAAACATTCGTATTTTTCATACAAATATCTGCCCCGACACGGGAATCGAACTCGGGACCTCAAGCTTCATAGTCAGGTTCTCTAACCACTAGGCCATCTGGTCGTCATAAAAATACAAAAGACTCCAAAAAACAATCTTAATCAGATCTACAATGTTGTTTACCTACTTAAATACATATTTATATCTAAAATATCCGAATGGCGTGCGAATTCGCATGGAAAGGCTAGTTAGATATAATTTATACGCCGCATCTAATAAATTACTAACGCACGAAGAAATTAAACATTGAAAGTAATTTCTCTTTTAAAACCGACGAGTTAAATAATTGCAGGCGACCAGCGTGAACGCGCCGTGATCCGATAAGCATCTGCTTTTTAATTATTACCAATGACTGACGTCACGTCACGAGGTAGGTACATAGATCGATTTAAGAGTAGTTTTTGAAAAAAGTTGTACACAATTAAGGTATTTAATTAAAACAAAACTTAATTGATTCCTTTGTGTAACGAAAGTTACCCATATAGTTTGTACGACTAACTTTCGTTACACAAAGGAATCATGATTTTGTTTTCGTTAAGCCTTTAATTATGTATTTTTTAAAAGATCCTTATCGCCCCCGAAAACCCCTGCATACTAAATTTCATGAAAATCGTTGGAAGGTTATATTAAATAGATAGTTAGATCCTGTAAGGGCCGGCGCCCACTGACGGCATGGCACGGCGTGGCATTTTATTACTATCAAGTTATTTTGAATCTTATTTCAATGAGTTTAGAATTCATGTCACTTTATTGGTTATGCGTGGCATCGGCCCTCAGAACGTCGCGGCATCGTGGTATCGAAATAAAGTAACATAAATTCTCAACTCATTGAAATAAGATTCAAAATAACTTGATAGTAATAAAATGCCACGCCGTGCCATGCCGTCAGTGGGTGCCGGCCATTAAACGTGAAAATTTATGATCTATACGTCTACCATGAGTTTACACTAGTTTACGTGACCGTACTCGCTAGCGACGGCGTAAATTATTTGTATGGAGAATTGTACAGCGCCTCTAGCGGTCACTTACGGAAGTACAATTCTCCATACAAATCATTTACGCCGTCGCTAGCGAGTACGGTCACTGTGAACTAGTGTAAACTCATGGTAGAGGTACAGTATGCTTAGTATAAATTTTTACTTCACGAAATACTTTTTGATCGCGTTTACGTAAAAATTTCAATTCTATGGATGTTTCCCTAGTAATTGATTTTTTTACGTAAACGCGATTGAGAAGTATTTTGGTGAACTAAAACTTATACTAAGCGTACTGAATGCCTCCCAATCATTCCGCGATATATCTGCATCGACCTTCAACGCACCCTGAGTAGGCATAATAAAACAAAATAGTCCAAATAACCATGTTTTATTATCATTATTTATAAATTACAACATGAAACATTAAAAAGTTTACAACTATACTAGAAAACCGTGTTTTCGGATAAATTATTCAGATGTGATCTAGGTATTTAAAAATGCATAAAATTAACAATTTATTTTTCAAGTCTAATAAAAATTAAAACGATAAAGCTACTGTTTCACTGGCAGCGAAGCGGTAAGCGATGATCGCTTTACTCGATCGACTTTTATTTTATCGTTTTGATGAGAGTGCACTCTTACTAGCTAATTATTCGCTCGCTTTCAGTGAAACGCTAGCTTAAAAAATTGCAATAATAAAGATAGATTTGAAATAAATTAACGCCAGATTTTTTCTTTATTTAGTAGGTACAATTATATGCTATCTATCCTATATTTAAATATGATCGGGTATATCTACAAAAAGTTTTTCGTTTAGGGCAAACTGATCCAAGATAGAAACATATAGAGAGTATCACAAAATGGATCCAGAATAGTTCGTCCAGTGGTTAAATCCAAAAGATTCCTGTCCAAATTTCCACTAGAAAATTTCATTCAAAATGATAAACACTGGGCGAGGGCAAAGTTATATGAGTTCTGGATAAAAATAAGAAAAAACTTAGTTTAGCGGTAATAGAGTAGAAACTTTAATCGTCACGGAAACAGTGTCGACGGAGCTCCGCGGAGCTCCTTCTTCTGTGTGCTATTGCCCCTTCGGGCCGAACCTAAACCTGATGGGAAAAAACTTAGTAATTTTTCATGTCGTCATTTTTATACTTAGTAATTTTTCCTTTTAGACCTTTAGGTGAATCAAGGGGTCATTTTTAGTATTAGATTAGTATTTACCTGAAACTTCGTACGCGTACAAATAAGATTTGAAATGAAAAAAAAACCCTTCTTACTCCTCTATGATCCTAAAGTAATGATTACGGAGAAGAGGTCTAATTGAATTTAATGTATAAATCCATTTTTTTTCCCTTACTCCGTGGGATTTTCCAAAAAATAGTTTTTTACTGTTACAATCACCTACTTGCATGCCAAATTTGAAGTCTCTAATAATTATAGTTGCGGAGATGGCAGAAGAAACGGCCTCACACGTCCTGCTGGAGTGTGCTAGTGTGGCGAGCTACAGGGCACTGCGCCTCGGGACTCCGAGGTCGCTCCAGGAAGTCGTCGGCAACGTGAAGGGTCTGCTAGGCTTCCTTAAGGAGTTGGGCTGGCATGAATAGTGCCTACAGCCAGTTACGCAAAATAGGCGCGTAGAAGACGTCGAGTTGCGGAAATTAGCCCGTTATTACCAATTACCAATTAGTTGCGGAGATAGGGCCACTTTAAAGCGAAAATATGAGTCCCATTTATTCCCTATCCCGTGGAAATTTCGAAAAATCCCTTTTTAGTGTACCCTATGACACTCAAGGTAGGTACATGTGTGCCAAATTTCAAGTTTTTAGGTGCAGCGGTTTGAGCAGTGCGTTGATATAATCAGTCAGCCGTTCATCCAGGACTTTGAATTTTATATATTATCGACCTTAGCGTACAAACGTATTAATTAAAATGTACTGCACATATAAATTAGCACTGTATGTATGTCCTAGTGCAGGGGTCACCAATTGGGGATGTCTATTTTTTTGCAATGTATAGTAATTCGAAAACCATTTCGAGATAAACGCTTTTAAACTCGTTTTCTGTAGTTATTTAATTTTAATATTATGTAATGAATTTATTACATAATAAATAAGCAATGACCTTCATTTGACATTGGTGTAAATTGCGTGACCGGTCCAAGTCGTACTTTATTATGTGTGGTTAGAATTACTCACAATTTACGCGTGGATTATACTACGGAGTTTGATTTGGACCCGCTGTCTGACATCTAACACATTGACAGCGCCAGTAAAGTGACACTAGTTACAGTGCACCACTACGCAAAAAATAATTAAAAGGGGTCGCCTTATCGTACGCATTTAGATAGATTTAGAAATTTGGCAGTGTGGGAGCCCTCAATTATAATCTGACGTCATCAACCAAAATAGTTTCAATAATTAATTGTGAATAAAGTAGTGAACTAAATGACAAAATATTGAAATTAGTTTCTTATAATTGACTTTTCTATACAAAAAAAATATAAAAACCACTGTTAATTTTTTTTAGACATTCCCAATTAGTTTCGCGTGGGGTCCGTTTTAGGAAATGAAATGACCATCGCGGTGCGCACAACATTTTATAGAAAAAAAAATTTATTAAACAAATTTAATTACGAAAAAACAAAGAGCAAACACAAAGGTATTCTTTTACATATCAATGAGAAACATTACATTTTTGTTGCGGACTATCTGTCTGAAGTTTGAAGTAAGTTTGAAGTCTTTCTCGCTGGTTAGATCGTTACTTCGCCCCGCCGTTTTCGAATTGATGTCAACGAAGATAATGCGGGGGTTACATTTTTATTAAATTACGTACTCTGTAGTGCAAGCCTAGTTTATAAAACTACCAATAGGCTACTTTCCTAACTAGTCAGTCTTTTAGATTATCAAAAAACATTGGACACGTATTTTTTATTTTGTCAATTAAACAAAAAAATACGAAGATATGGCGCGTTGAAGTTTCGCGTGACGTCACTTGTTCCTACACTTTGTATGAGCGTTTTAGGAACAAGTGACGTCACGCCTCGTCACGCGGAACTTCAACGCGCCATATCTTCGTCATTTTTTGTTTAATTGTCAAAAGAAAAATTACGTGTCTAATATTTTTTGATAATGTAAAATACGGACTAATAAGAATTATTATTTTTTTACCTAGGAAACATCCCTATTAATTGTGCATTGAATTGTATTAATACGATTGTGCGCCAAGGTAATATACAGAAGATGAGTCGTTTTTAAAAAAAGTACACAATTAAGGGCTTGATGAGAACAAAATCACGATCGCGTCCTTTGTGCAACGAAAGTTAGTCATACAAAATATATGGGTAACCATCGTTACACAAGGTAATCAATTAAGTTTTGTTTAACTAAATCTCTTAATTGTGAACATTTTTTTAAAACGTCTCAGATATCACTTTTAGTGAACTGAAACAATTACTTTGCTCACCCGCGAACTAAAAAAGCAGTACATCTCCACAAAGTAACACCTGATTCAATAAATTATCGCTTTTAGAGATAGAAAGAGAGGGAGAGAGAGAGAGAGAGAGAGAGAGAGAGATGTTTATAGGAAAAGATACAAATAAAAATCATCGAATAGTATAAATTGGGCCCCACTCAGCATAATGTTGGCGTTGTTGGCGTTTTAGTATTAGTTTTTTCGAAGAAATGTCTATTATCGCTTGACCAAGAGACATGGATTTTTTTCTCGTTTTTTCCAGAACTTGTTATAACTTGGCGTGTCGCCTGGTACCAGGCTATCGTTAAGTTTTTGGACACCCTGTACATGACAAACAGTGCAAGTCTTCGCCGAATCTTAATTTAACGTTAATAATAGTTGATTTTATTCCAAATCATTGGTTTCTTTGTCATTCATATTATATTTTCTCTCGCATTGTCGAAAGCCAGTTCGGACAATAGTCACACATAGGCCGGCTGCGGTCGGGTCGGGAGAGCGGCGGGCCTGTTTCAGTGGCGGTATATGAAAACATCACACCGCTCCGCGCCCGCCGTCGGGCGTAG
The DNA here is from genome assembly GCA_947859365.1 of Archips crataeganus. Classification (NCBI taxonomy): domain Eukaryota; kingdom Metazoa; phylum Arthropoda; class Insecta; order Lepidoptera; family Tortricidae; genus Archips; species Archips crataeganus. The sequence goes on from OX402075.1 coordinate 2,353,323, forward strand.
TCTGACAAGTGTCTCAGCTATATAGCTAAACCGTACCCCTCCCGGCCCCCTTTGTCGTCATACCCCCCAGCCCCTATAACGCGCAGGCGAGGACTCATTTAAACGGTTTAGCTATACTTATAGTAATGTAAAGAACCTCGTTCTGGCAACCCTAAAAAACAGTCCAGCCAACAATAGAGAAATATTTCCCTTGGCAGATGTTATTACGAAAATGTACATGATTAAGGTCTTGATGTAAACATAATCACGATCGCGTTCCTTGTGTAACGAAATTTAGTCATACAAACTATACTTATGTGTAACTTTCGTTACACAAAGGAATCATTTAAGTCTTGTTCTAATTAAATCCCTTAATTGTGTACAATTTTTTTGAAAACGGCTTATATGTCCTTTTTGCTTTTCCGAAACTTATTTCTCAAAACTAGATACAGTAATACCTCGTCTGTTTTTGAATAAATCCGAGTAATTGTAGCCCCAGAACATAGAAGCTAATAATATAATGCACACTCTGATAATTCATGCCCTTGAAAATTTGTACACGAAATATCCGGACGTGCATTATTAGGTCGTACAGTCGAAGGAATTGGGTCGTGTGGCAGGGTGGAGCCTTTTCGCTGTTAATGTTATGTTAACAATAGTAAAATGGTCTTTTTCAAAAAAAATGTACACCATTAAGGGATTTAATAAAAACAAAATTTAATTTATTCCTCTGCGTAACGTGAGTTACCCATATAATTTGTATGACTAACTTTCGTTACACAAAAGAGGCGATCGTGATTTTGTTTTAATTAAGCCATCAACTATGTATATTTTTTTAAAACGATCCAAAATTGACTGTGAAAAGTTTCCCTCTGATACGCGAATCAATTTCCTAGTATGTACATTTCGGGATGTACATTAACTGTATCTGTATAGAAAAATTTTCTTTACTTTTACAATATTAGAACAAGTCATGGGCGTACCGAGGGGTGGGGGCTTTGGGGATTCGAACCCCCCTCCCCAGAAATAAAGACGGTACGGCACTATACGGTAGTTAGATCTAGTTGCATTAAAAAAAACTAATGTTATTCACTTTTCTTTATTAAATGAACCAATATCAGCTACTTTTTTTTTTCAGAATTGGGTAACTTTGGAGGTTTTCTTACTTAGAATCAAGAGCGCTATTGATTTTGATGATTAAAAAATGTCCCTCTAATTTGCCATACATTTTTTTTGTGACAGTTTTGTTGCGATATACTGTGTGAAAAAAATAAGAACACTTTTTTTTCCTTATGAAAATGTATAGTACTCGTGATTATAAATAAGAAAACCCCAAAATTACTTCATTAATAAATAAACTAAAGGGTACACTTTGAACGAGTCGCTTTCAAAAAAATTGTAAGTACATGCATTACAGGCTTTATGAAAACAAAATCACGATCGCGTCCTTTGTGTAACGAAAGTTAGTCATACAAACTATATGGGTAAGTTTCGTTACACAAAGGAATCAATTAAGTTTTTTTTTTTTTTAATCTTTATTTAGTTAAAAGGGCTTTTGTCACATATTGACGATGTCAGCCCCGTAAGTTTAGTTTTAATTTTGTTTTATTACGTACATTTTTTTTAAAAACAACTCTAATTCAAAATGCCCACCTTTCTGTTTTTTTTTTCAGTAGACCCCCAGCTGTCCTGGGTACGCCTATGGAACAATCTGACATTGGTCTCTGACTTGACCTTATTCCTACATCTGCTGCGTGGAGTTCCCATTCCAAGTGTTATTATCGTCGTCAGGAGCGTCCCCCGTTATCCTGTGCACGTTACCCCGCCTCCTCACTCCCGGCTGCCCCCCCTGGGTCCCCTGGGTCCCCTGGGTCCCCTGCCCCGCGGGGCGGGGGGACGCGGCCCGCGGCGGGGGGGAGAGGCGCGTCATGATCCAGTTGTAAAGCTGCTGGGACGGCTGGAGGATCATCGATGTGAACAGCTGGGTGAGGAAAGCTGTGTAAAGAAAAATCAGTTTAGGTGTGAATTCAAGTGTGAATTGAATTATGTGAAATATTACTAACACTAGCTTCGATTATGTAATACGTAGATGTACGATCGCCGGTTGAAAAATGGAGCCGTCAAAACAAGGCGAAAATGGGGAATTTCAGAAATAGGGTACAACTATAGTACATTACTGCAGCGGCCGCGAAATAGGGGATTGCCGGCCGAGTAGTTATAGATGGCCGAGTGTTAACGAGGCCATCTAGAGATACGAGGCCGGCAATCCCTGTTCGTGGCCAAGGCTTGTATAGAGTTTTTCTCAAACATGCATCATCACCATCACCATCACCATCACCATCACCATCACCATCACCATCATCAACATCCATCAACATCCATCAACATCCCTCAACATCCGTCAACATCCATGAACAAGAACATCCATCAACATCCATCCATCCATCCATCCATCAACATCCATCAACATCCAACAACATCCATCAACATCCATCAACATACATCAACAACCATCAACCAACATCCATCAACATCCATCAACATCCATCAACAACCATCAACCAACATCCATCAACATCCATCAACATCCACTAACCAACATCCATCAACCAACATCCATCAACATCCATCAACCAACATCCATCAACATTCATCAACATCCATCAACCAACATCCATCAACATCCATCAACCAACATCCATCAACATCCATCAACATCCATCAACATCCATCAACATCCATCCATCCATCCATCCATCCACGTCGACCACGTCGACCTATTAAACGTCATGGTGCTGTGTCACATAAAACAATAGACGATCACTTTGCTGGCCTTGGCCAGCAATGTTGTATGAAATTCCATTATTGACCTCTCGTCTAGCCGCACCTGCAACGTGTCAGTTCGTGGCGTATTTTAAGGAACATAACGTCAATATTTCATAGCATGTTTGAGAAAAATTTATTTCTCCGGTTTTAGAAAATTTTGCATGGATCTGCTCAAAATTAGATTATAATGGAGTAAAAAAAAGTCCCCAGTTTTTCATACAAAAATAAGTGTCGGTTTTCTTACCTTCAAACACCAATGGGACACTTTTTTTAGTGCTACTGATTCTGAGTAGATCCATGCAAATTTTTTTTAAATCTGAGAAAAAAATGTATTGTACCCTATTTCTGAAATTCCCCAAATCATCAATTGCCTTCTTACGCTCCCAGTCGCCTAGTAACTGTCAGCGTGAAATATCGTTTACAATGCCGAAATGCGTACTTGAAAAATGCAAAAACTCTACATTCAAAGGGTAAAAATAGATGGAATGTCATATTTTCAGTAAGTGTAGGCAAATGTTTGTAAAGTTTTTATATATAGTTAAGCTTTTTTTTTATCGTACATATTTTGTACAACCTATCACCAAATGCCGTACACGCACCTATCTCTTTTACTCTCGCGTCCGGTGTTCATAAGCAAAACGAGACGACACTATGTTAATACCAAAATAACGAAACTCGACTGACGGATCCTAACGACTAAGGGCCGGCGCTTACTGCCGGCACGGCACGGCGTGTCATGACAAAGGATTTTATTACTAATTAAGTTATTTTTAATCTTATTTCAATGAGTTTATAATTCATGTTACTTTATTTCGATACCACGATGCCGCGACGTGCCGAGAGATGCTGCGGTTTGTAACCTGCCGTGCCATGCCGTCAGTGAGCGCCGGCCCTAACTATATACTTTAGACAGCCGGATAGCCTAGTTGTTACAGACCCTGATTACGAAGCTTGAGGTCCCGGGTTCGATTCCCGGTCGGGGCAGATATTAGTGTGAAAATACGAATGTTTGTGCCCGAGTCTTGGATGTTTAATATGTATTTAAGTATGTATTTATCTATATAAGTAAGTTTATCCGTTGTCTAGTACCCATCCAGTAGTATTACCCAGCCAGTGATTTTCCGGTTAGGGTTAATAACAGAAATATATCTGTTGTTAACCCGATCAAAAATGTGTTAACAGTACAGGGTATATACAGAATAATTTCGGTTTTCTTTATCAATCGGTTAACACAAACATTGATAACAGAATTAAATATGTTAACAGGAAAAATATGTTACAGTTTTACATTCGGTTAGCCCAAACCGAATGATAAAGGTTATTTTGCATGTTGCCATTCCGTCGCGTGGACGCGGAACGCAAGCGCTCGGCGGCGGCGGCGCGCAGAAAGGATTGCAATTGAATCGATCAACGAGAAAATACTCCGCTTGTTTCCCGTTTCTATCTATCTCTCTCACTCGTGCTGATTTTTATTTCGTATAATTTTGGGGGTAGTTCCAATAGAGAGATCTCTCTCCAGGCAGATGTTATGCCTGGGGACCGAAGTCCAATGGATGAAAGTTGGAAGTTGTATTTATGCAGCCGAGTTGAGAAACTTCGATAGCGTGATGTAGGATTGTAGTTGTTAGTTCCTTATGTGATGACTAGATGGCGCTAGTAGTCGCTACATAATAATTAAAAACCCAGGTTAACCTGTGTGTAACATAATGTGTTAACAGTTTCAATAGGTTAACTCTTTAAGAGGGTTATCGAATACATCGTTTCGCTAACCGAGGCCACGCAAAATCCTTAAAATTAGGATTAAGGACTCGTTTTGCATGTTTTGTAAATGTTCTTTGCTTGAAATAAACAGCTTAAATTTTTTTTTTTTAAACTTTTAAGTCTCTTGGTAAGTTAACCTATTCAAACTATTAACAGTATCAACACGTAACCGTTTGCAAAGGTTACCGATTGAATCTGTAACCGTTTATATCGGCTGCCCTCATAAATGGGTTTTCCGATCCCTGGTATTAGCATTTGTCCAGAGGCCTAAGGTCACCCAGTATCACTGAGCGAGTCACTGATCGATGCAACGGCTATATATCTCACCGAGCAGCCCCCCCGCGGCGGCGGGCCTCGCGACCGGCTGCGCCGTCCTGCGCGGCAGCACCAGCAGCGCGGCAGAGGGAGCCAGCTGCAGCTGGCGCAGCGTGGCGTCCTGCTCGCACAGCTCGCGGCGCGGGAACGCCGTCCACAGCGAGAACTGCGAGGCGGACAGCTGGGGCAAAATAGTTACCGTGTGCATCAACATTTTTAACGCAATCCCGGCTAACTTCAAAGTACGACCAGATGGCCTAGTGGTTAGAGACCCTGACTATGAAGCTTGAGGTCCCGGGTTCGATTCCCGTGTCGGGGCAGATATTTGTATGAAAAATACGAATGTTTGTTCTCGGGTCTTGGGTGTTTAATATGTATTTAAGTATGTATCTATCTACATAAGTATGTTTATCCGTTGCCCAGTACCCATAACACAAGGTTGCCTAGCTTACTTTGGGACTAGGTCAATTGGTGTGAATTGTCCCGTGATATTATTTTATATTTATTTTTATTTATTTAAAAGTATACTAAACAGCCTCTAAGTATACTTCACCGATGGCTCAATGAAAAAAATGTTATTCAACAAATGCCCTTTTGAACACGAACACATAACATATTATATATATTGTGATTCTGTATAAGGGCCGGCGCTCGCTGACGGCATGGCACGGCAGGTTACAATACGAATTTTACCGAGGCATTTCTCAGCACGTCGCGGCATCGTGGTATCGAAATAAAGTAACATGAATTCTAAATTCATTGAAATAAGATTCAAAATAACTTGATAGTAATACATAAAATCCTTTGCCGTGCCATGCCGCGCCATGCCGTCAGTGTGCGCCGGCCCTAATGATATGATGAGTCTCCGTTATTCGAATTGAATAAATTATTATTATTGTTGTTATTATTATGAGCTACGATTCTGCATTCTGTGATGCCTGTGTATCTAGATAATTATAAGTCTAGTTTTATTATTGTAGCAAAATATGTTTCTGCACTGGAATTGTTATACTTTATCACCTATTTTACCATATTTTATGTGAATAAAGAATTTTGAATTTGAATTTTGAAAATGATTCATTGTAAGCACCAGATCGTGTCACGGATAGTGGCGGATTTACCAGCAGGCTGAGTAGTAGTGGTGGTCTTTAGTCGATTCCAGAATTAGTCGAAATAGATTGATGTAAAATAGGGTGCCCAGAAATGAGAGATAGGGTGATTTTTTGGGAGATTGTATTTGGAAGCCGAGTGCTCGGGAATAGACGCACATACTCTCAAACCTTAAACTAGCGCCACACCAAGCTGTGTGGAAAATTAGAACTACTGAGGTTATTGGTTGTCAACAGGCATCGAGTGTTATTGTTAATTAGCAAGCCATCTAGTTCGGCAAATGCATTGTAGATGGCGCTGTATTAAACAATTGACAGCTGAAAATGTTACCAGACAAAGCAAAAAAATAATAGGTATACAGGGTGAATTCAAATTGGTGATACAAAATTAGTGTTTCGTATTCAGTTAATGATGGACAATATAATCATTTGTTTTAATTAGTCTTATAAAATTTGGAGCGTCCATACATTGAGTTCGTGAAATTACTTTCACAATTTCTTTTATTGTTATTTCGTACTGATAGAATCAGGTATTACTTTGTTTGGTAACGATTTTAAGTAAACTACTGGTATGAATCTTTTTTTTACTAATATCGATACTACAGCACTGGTGAAACTGTGGCAACATTTGTGTGTAACTATCAAGTCAGTTCGCCTAATTCTGGAGTAGAATTCTGGAGTTGATCTATGGCCCCTCAATCATAAGGTAGTGGGTAGTCCAGGCTCGCACCTCTTAGTTTTTCGGAATGTATCAAGGGCGTTCAATAAAAAGTGAGAATGAGTATGTTATAAACAACTTTTACTAAATGTCATTTTATTTTTCGACATAGTCACCTTTTAGCATATTAACACTTAGTATATCTTTTTTCTAAACTTAAAATTCCATTTTTAAAAAAGGTCTCATCTTGAGTACTTAAAAAATCTTGTACTGCAGCGACTACCGCGTCGTCGTCTTCAAATTTCTGGCCTCTCAGGTATTGTTTCAATCTCGGAAATAGGTAGAAATCAATTGGAGCGAGATCTGGTGAATACGGAGGATGCTTAAGGATATCGAACCCAGCATCACGAATTGCAGCCATTGCAACGGCGGACTTGTGTGCCGGGGCATTGTCCTGGTGGAACAGCACAACTTTCGAGAGTTTACCTCGCCGTTTTTCACGGATCTCATTGCGCAATGTTGCTATTTGTTTGGCGTATAATGTGCCCGTAATAGTGGCTCCATGCTCGAGATACTCAATCATTAATACCCCTTTACCATCCCAAAAAACAGAGCCCATGACCTTACCGGCAGATGGGCTCACCTTGAATTTCTTCGGAGTTGGAGATGATGGCCTTTTCCATGTCATAGACTGCAGTTTCGTTTCTGGGTCGTAATGATGGAGCCATGTTTCGTCCATTGTTATAAATCGCGCCAAAAAAAGTTCCCGGTCTTGCTGCATCAGGTTCAAAGCTTCTTGACAAATCTCTAGTCTAGTTTGTTTTTGCGTGTCAGTAAGCATTCTTGGTACCCAACGCGCAGATACCTTTTTCATACCCAAGCGTTCATGTAAAATATTATGCACGCTCCCCGTTGAAATCTTTACATTTTCAGTAATAAAACGAACCGTGACACGACGATCCGCCAAAACTGAGTTTTCGACTTTTTTCATAATTTCTTCTGTTACTGCTGTAGTAGGGCGTCCGGAGCGGGGGTCGTCCATTGTCGATGTTCTTCCACGTCTAAATTCGGCGCACCAACGTGCGACTGTCGAATACGGAGGAGCATTAGACCCTAAAGCGTCCCGCAAATCCAAATTGACTTGGTCCGTAGAAAAATTTTTCAAACACAAGTATTTGATAACGGCGCGCAGTTCAATTTTCTCCATTTTCGCTAACGTACTAGGGGCGTTCAATAAAAAGTGAGAATGAGTATGTTATAAACAACTTTTACTAAATGTCATTTTATTTTTCGACATAGTCACCTTTTAGCATAATACACTTAGTATATCTTTTTTATAAACTTAAAATTCCATGAACTAAAACAATTACTTTGCTCACCCGCGACCTTACAATAGTTACGTTTATGCAAGAAATGTGCGTTCATGCAGTTCCTCCACCTCCACACTGTACGAACACACACAAATCACATAAACCCAACCATCACCACCACCAAGCTACACTGACGCGTTTCGAACTCAACCAGAGCTCATCTTCAGAGTTACCACAACCGTATGCTATGCTACCAAACGTTAAACTAGGTAGCATAGCATACGGTTGTGGTAACTCTGAAGATGAGCTCTGGTTGAGTTCGAAACGCGTCAGTGTAGCTTGGTGGTGGTGATGGTTGGGTTTATGTGATTTGTGTGTGTTCGTACAGTGTGGAGGTGGAGGAACTGCATGAACGCACATTTCTTGCATAAACGTAACTATTGTAAGGTCGCGGGTGAGCAAAGTAATTGTTTTAGTTCATTAATATGGACCTCCGCAAAGTAACGCCTGATTCAATAAATTAAAATTCCATTTTTAAAAAAGGTCTCATCTTGAGTACTTAAAAAATCTTGTACTGCAGCGACTACCGCGTCGTCGTCTTCAAATTTCTGGCCTCTCAGGTATTGTTTCAATCTCGGAAATAGGTAGAAATCACTGGGAGCGAGATCTGGTGAATACGGAGGATGCTTAAGGATATCGAACCCAGCATCACGAATTACAGCCATTGCAACGGCGGACTTGTGTGCCGGGGCATTGTCCTGGTGGAACAGCACAACTTTCGAGAGTTTACCTCGCCGTTTTTCGCGGATCTCATTGCGCAATGTTGCTATTTGTTTGGCGTATAAAGTGCCCGTAATAGTGGCTCCATGCTCGAGATACTCAATCATTAATACCCCTTTACCATCCCAAAAAACAGAGCCCATGACCTTACCGGCAGATGGGCTCACCTTGAATTTCTTCGGAGTTGGAGATGATGGCCTTTTCCATGTCATAGACTGCAGTTTCGTTTCAGGGTCGTAATGATGGAGCCATGTTTCGTCCATTGTTATAAATCGCGCCAAAAAAAGTTCCCGGTCTTGCTGCATCAGGTTCAATGCTTCTTGACAAATCTCTAGTCTAGTTTGTTTTTGCGTGTCAGTAAGCATTCTTGGTACCCAACGCGCAGATACCTTTTTTATACCCAAGCGTTCATGTAAAATATTATGCACGCTCCCCGTTGAAATCTTTACATTTTCAGCAATAAAACGAACTGTGACACGACGATCCGCCAAAACTGAGTTTTTGACTTTTTTCACAATTTCTTCAGTTCCTGCTGTAGTAGGGTGTCCGGAGCGGGGGTCGTCCATTATCGATGTTCTTCCACGTCTAAATTCGGCGCACCAACGTGCGACTGTCGAATACGGAGGATCATTAGACCCTAAAGTGTCCCGCAAATCCAAATTGACTTGGTCCGTACAAAAATTTTTCAAATACAAGTATTTGATAACGGCGCGCAGTTCAATTTTCTCCATTTTCGCTAACGTACTCAATAACATTGCAAAGAAATTACCGTATATTTTTTTAAACAAAAGACAGTTAGTTTTTTTTTTCATAGCAATCAGCTAGATAGATTAGCTTTACCGGCCAGTATTTAATTTCGTAATATTAAAAGAGTTTGCATCTCATTCTCACTTTATATTGAACGCCCCTCGTATGTGCGAAATTACGTTTAAAATTTGGCATGAGCTTTACGGCGAAGGAAAACATCGTGAAGAAACCCCCACACACCTGCGAAGAAATTCGATGATGTGTGCGAAGTTCCTAATCCGTGAACGCGCGTGGGAACTACGGCCCGAGCCGTTTCATTCTGAGAGGAGGTACGTAGGTACTTACGTGCCATGCAGCGGGACGTTCAGGCTGGGAAGATGATGGACATACCTGCAGGTTGTCAGCGACGTAACGCTGCACGTCGCCCAAACTGCCGTCGGCGTCGAAGTGCGCCGTGTGCGACGACCCGTCCGGCAGCTTGAACTGGATGCGAGCGCGCCCGCCGCCGTCGCCCGCCGCTATACAAACAAAATAACAAGTCTCTTATATTCATCATCATCATCATCATTATCATCGAAATCATTATCATCATCATTATCATCATTATTATCATCATTATTATTATTATTTAACGACCGCTTTAGCCTAGTTGGTAGTGACCCTGCCTACGAAGCAAGAGGTCCTGGGTTCGAATCCCGGTAAGGGCATTTATTTGTGTGATGAGCACGAATATTTGTTCCTGAGTTATGGATGTTTTCTATGTATTTAAGTATTTATTTATCTATATAAGTATGTTTATCCGTTGCTTAGTACCCATAACACAAGCTTTGTTAAGCTTACTTTGGGACTAGGTCAATTGGTGTGAATTGTCCCATGATATTTATTTATTTATTTATTCATTTATTATCATCATTATCATCATCATCATTATTATCATCATCATCATCATTATCATCATCATAATGCTGATGATCCTGTGCGGTACAGTCAGCAACGAATGTCCATGAACACATCCAAATTTTCATAACACCTGCACGCTGTAAAGTTTCATATGTTACTGAACATGATGTAATACAAATATCGATTGGACACTTGCAAATAAAAGAAAACGGTGTACACTATTTTTTCAAAAGTTGCTGAACATGTTTATTAGATTACGTACCTCTTAACTTCAGTTGAATTTTGACAATCATCGAGAAGAGTGCCAACCTGTCACGTCATTTCATCTCTTTCTTTCATTGTGGGTATGTATATGTCATCGTCGTTGTCTTTTTTTACACCGGCCAGTGTTTCTTGTTTATTTTAGGTAAAATATGTAGCAACCTCTTTGGTTTGAATTGGATGTGAAAATAATAAATCTGACCAAATACTTTGTGAATTATAATTTCCATTGACATTTGTAATTATAATGTCCAACTACTTTTGAAAGTATACTGTTCAGCCACTTTTAAAATTATAATGTCTAGTCACTTTTTGATTTATACTGTCCAGTTACTTCTGAAAGTATACTGTTCAGCAACTTTTGAAATTATATTGTTTAGCTACTATGGGCATTTTAAGATGTAAATGTATTTTTGTTTGTACTTCTGTTCAGTAACTTATGTACAATGAATGTGTCTAGTAACTTTTAAAATCTTATTTTGTTCGGCGACTTTCGTTGCTGACTGTACCGAGAAGAAGGTTGCAATACTTGGTTTATTTTATCATTAGAACTAACTAACGCTAACGCTAACTTCTAGACCAGTGATGGTGTAGGGGTAAGCACGCAGCATGGAACGCTGAGGACCTATATCATAAATAGCATAGCATCTATATTTCAGTTTGTATTTAGTTTGAAATACATTAGAAAGATGGTAAGTGATTTCGACGTGCTACGCACTTTCTAGCAACTTTGCCCACCTTGTATCCGAGGTGGGTAACCTTCCTGTGTTAGATGGTCTGCATGAACTTTCGGTCCTGGCTTAGGCACTCGCCTTAAAGACTTAAGACCGCCCCTTTACACGGGTGAAAAAACACACACACACACTGAAAAAAAAAACCGGTCAAGTGCGAGTCGGACTCGCGCACGAAGGGTTCCGTACCATTATCTATAAAAACGGCAAAAGAATCTCTGTTTTTGTATGGGAGCCCCCCTCAAATATTAGTTTAATTTTAATTTAATAATTTATTTTTAAAGTCAATACATAATTACCGCACGTAATTGTTACTGTCTGCTTTTCCACTATATAATAAATTTATTTCTCTTAACTAGGTTAGCTGGAAGAGATCCCTTTTTAGGGATAAGTTCGCCTTTGTTCTCCTCTCTGTGTATTTGTATTTTTATTTTTTTTTATTTTTATGTGCAATAAAGAGTTTACATACATACATACATACATAATTAAATATTCTAATATTATTTTAAATATTTTTAAAAAAATAGCGATATTATACTTTTAAATGATTAAAAAAAAAAATTAAATATTCTCTGAATATTTCAAGCGTCTAACTGTTGCCGTTATCAATATCGAGCAAAAACGAGCAAAAAAATCACGTTTGTTGTATGGGAGCCCCCTTAAATATTTATTTTATTCCATTTTTTAGTATTTGTTGTTATAGCGGCAAGGCAACCGAAATACATCATCTGTGAAAATTTCAACTGTCTAGCTATCACGGTTCCCGAGATACAGCCTGGTGACGGACGGACGGACAGCGAAGTCTCAGTAATAGGGTCCCGTTTTTACCCTTTGGGTACGGAACCCTAGAAACAAACTCACTAGGGGGCGGCGGTACGTCGGGCGCGGCGCGCGGCGGGGCGGCGTCCCTGGCGCGTCTCTCGGCGCGGTCCTGCGCGATCTGCTCCAGGATCCACTGTCGCGCCATATTGTTCTCCATCTTCAGATATCTCATATCTTTTATTCAATGAGTGTGTGTTTTTTCACCCGTGTAAAGGGGCGGTCTTAAGTCTTAAGGCGAGTAGCTAAGCCAGGACCGAAAGTTCATGCAGACCATCTAACACAGGAAGGTTACCCACCTTGGATACATGATGGGCAAAGTTGCTAGAAAGCGCGGTGTTGGCCGAAGAAAGTCTTGGCTGAAGTTGATCGCCAACCTTCAGTACCTAATTGACAACCTTTCATTTTTTTAACACCTGAAACTTTTTTTACTACAGGAATCGAAATCTCCTGTACACGGAAAAATATGTTTAATTTTCATATATAAAACCAAACCAAGGATGATATAGACTGGATTAGCAATCGCCATAGTACAGATCGGCCGCGGAAAAATAGTTCGATTATTAAATCTAGATGGCGCTGACATACACCGTGAAATTTTAGTGGTTGTTTTCCCGAAACGAGGTGATTTAGTATCGATTGTACAATCGATTTATAATTACTATTTTGACTAGAGTCAAAAATCCAATTGTGAAAAACGAAAGTCGAAAATGACCGCAAACCAATAGTAACGCTTCGTTGGTACAAGTAGCGTACGATCGTACGATAGGTTAGGTACCAACGAAGCGTTACTATTGGTTTGCGGTCATTTTCGACTTTCGTTTTTCACAATTGGATTTTTGACTCTAGTCAAAATAGTAATTATAAATCGATTGTACAATCGAAACTAAATCATCTCGTTTCGGGAAAACAACCACTAAAATTTCACGGTGTATAGCCCGAGGGTTTGAAAGCAAAACAATAAGACTACAGATCATAGTGAAAATAAACGGATCACTCACGTCTTAAAACGAGTTTAACTCGACATGTTTCGGGCTAATCCGTAGCCCTTCCTCTCGGAGTCGCACGTCACGGCGGCTGCCAAACGTGCACTGCGTGCTAACGCCCTGGTCGCGCGGCTACTCGACGCAACTGACAGCGACACACAACTACCCCCGTTTTCATCATCACTTTTATTGTCATTGTCAAATGTAGGGTAGCACACAACACTAACCACATCACTTTGTAAAGGTTCGCTCACACTCACCGTTGACGCAGTACGAACATTCAACACTGTTTTCCAACTCGGGGGTACTGACCAACCACTATCCCGGTTAAAATTTAACTCCAGGTTGCTGAGTGTAAGACGTCTGTACATCTTAAAAGCCGTAATGCGAGCGCACACCGTTGTCCCTAGATTGCCGATTTACACTCAGTTGCTGACGAAGCGTGTGTTTAGAGTTCCCTTACCAAAGACCAAATCCGCTTTCGCAAAGCGTTTCCCTGCCTACATGCACTTGCGTCTTTATAACTCTGTATGTAAGGTGCACAGTATCCAGAGCTTCACAATGGGTAGACTCGTGATGGTTGTGAGAAAGTGGCTCGAGACTTTGTCATATAATGATACGGAGGTCTTTTTTAACAACGGCCCCTAATTCCAGACATAAACACATACACACTCACACACACACACACACACACACACACACACACACACATACACACACTCACACACACACATACACACTCACATACACACACACACACACACACACACACACACACACACACCCACACACTCACACACACACATACACACTCACATACACACACACACACACACACCCACACACACACCCACACACACACCCACACTCGCATGCGTAACTATAAATATAAATTGTACCTACTGTAATTCTAGTTTAGTAAGTAATTTAGTTGTTGTTTTTATCATTTTTTGCTTCATTGTTCTTTTTATTTTATTTTATTTTTATATATATTTTCTCTCTAGTAAGCTTTCTAAGTAAACTATATGTATAGTGCACTCCAAGGCCCCAAGATACAGGCTCTGCCTAGTTTGGGGTCTGCCAGATATTCCTTTGTATTTTACTGATGTATGTTTTTGGAAATAAATTAAATTATTATTATTATTATTTGGATGACGTGACGTGACGTGAGTGATCCGTTTATTTTCACTATGAGTGAGTCTCACGGTAGTTTCATGTTTAAAGACTACAGATATTTCATATAACTGCAAATGTATTATTATGCAATATTTTTGAAAAATAATACATTTGTAGTAATATGAAATATCTGTAGTCTTATTGTTTTGCTTTCAAACCCTCGGGCTATATGTCAGCGCCATCTAGATTTAATAATCGAACTATTTTTCTGCTGACGATCTGTACTACATAATATGGCGACTGCTAATCCAGTCTATATCATCCTTGATAAAATGTAGAGAATACGGCAAGGCATAAGTAATTTTCGTATTCAGATCTCAATATTCGATTTTTTTGGGTCAGTAAAATTGCAACTATAACTCCATTGGCGATCACTGCCAGCTATTCTAAACAACAATATTTTACTCACACTGCCTTACTGCCTAAATACTATTTCTTTTTAATTAATTTCTGATCAGATAATGGCCGAAATTAGTTTTGCATGAAAAACTAGAATAGTAATTGAGATAAAATTTAAAGTTACTGATTAAATGGCAAATAACGTGAAAGCTTAGCATTTGCGTTGACTGGCAAGGTATCAATAACTAGTTTAAATCGGTTATTGTTTAGCTAGTAAATAATGCCAGTTGTGGAAACTGTTTTCGCCAATTTGTATCAAAAGCCGTGACAGTAACAATTCTTCTAATCCCTATCCGCTCCTTGATTAGCTTTTGTTGTCAATGACTTTCACTTTAATGTTTTCAACGGTATGACCAAGACCAAAGACTCTGAACTTAATAATAATATATAATCCTTGGTTTCATGTTTAAAAAAATACAACAAATTTAAAAAACATATATGTGTACTTACCAATACTGCTGCAGAATACATATGTTTCCTTTAATTTTTTCACTAGAAAAAAGAGCTGTCATAATTTTAAACGAATACATCCGCTGAAACGAGAAATTTTATGACAGCTCTATTTTCTAGTGAAAAGGGTAAAGGAAACATATCTATTCTGCGGCAGTATTGGTAACTACATATATGTTTTTTTTTAAATTTGTTGTATTATTTTAAATATGGAGAAATAAATTATAGTAAATATTGTTATTTTTAGGCGAAAATCATTCGATTCCAGTAGTAATTATCAGGTGTTAAAAAGATGAAAGGTTGTCAATGGGTTGCTAGTATAAAAAACAAACTCACTAGGGGGCGGCGGCACGTCGGGCGCGGCGCGCGGCGGGGCGGCGTCCCTGGCGCGTCTCTCGGCGCGGTCCTGCGCGATCTGCTCCAGGATCCTCTGGCGCGCCATGTTGTTCTCCATCTTTTCGCGCTTGCGCTCCTCCTGGATCTGCTTCAGCTCCTGGTCGGCTTGCCACCTCTTCAGCTCGGCTACTCCCTGCCCGAGGCTTCGGCGCTCCTTCTCTTTTTCCTTCTCGAGCTGCGAGACCAAAGCGTTTTAGTTCCAGAATGTTTCAGCAACTGACAACATTTCACATTTCTGAGACTGTAATTTGATCCGTTCTCTGTATTCTGTTTGGAAAGAGAAAGACGCTGATAGTTTTTAATTTTCACTAGGATTATTAATTAATTTGTTGCAATTTTTTAAAGATGCGCTTATTCTAAAAGAGCGTAACGATAGAATGGGTCCATTACTTTTGTCTAGTATCTTTTGAAAAGAAGTGATGACGTAAATTTGACGTTAAGGCTGTTATCAAATTTAAAATTATGACAGCTCTTTTTTCTAGTGAAAAGGATAAAGGAAACATATCTATTCTGATACAATATTTGTAAGTACACATATGTTTTTAAAATTTGTTGTATTTTTTTAAATATGGAGAAATAAATTATAATAAATACTTATCCGTGTTCAGGAGGCGAAACTCTTTCGATTCCTGTAGTAATTTTCAGGTGTTAAAAAAAATGAAAGGTTGTCAATTTATATTTAAATTTTGGGGTTTTCTTATTCAAAACTGGCTGATGCCCGCGGCTTCGCCCCCGTTCTATTTTTTCTAATAGTACATTACTGCAGCGGCCGCGAGATAGGGGATTGCCGGCCGAGTAGTTACAGATGGCCGAGTGTTGAACAGGATACAGGCGTGATGTGTGTATGTATGCATATATAGTACATTATATCCACTTTTGTGTAGTAGGAAAATATTGAAATAAGTAGGATCGAGTGATTAATTTCAAGTGTGTGTGTGTGTGTGTGTGTGTGTGTGTGTGTGTGTATTTTTTTCGATCACAGCTCAAGTGGCTCCCAATCCGCCTTCGCCGTAACTCTCACGTTCTCTACCTTCTTTACGGCATTCTCTTTAACCCTGCAACTCCTCGCTACCTCAAAGAGCGGTTTAGCTACGTAACTTCTATTCGATGCTCTCAGAACTTTCTCCTTACCATGCCTCTCTCTAACTCCAAATTCTATGTCTATTCTTATACTGTCCAGGCTATTCGGTTGTGGAATGCCTTGCCGATTGACTTACGACGGGCAAAATCTCTGTCAATCATTAAATCAATGCTTAAGGTGTACTATCTGTCTTCTTGTAATAATTAGCTTTGTTATAGTTTATTTATTTATATGTGGCTGTTTATCCCAATGCTTATATTTGTTTTAGACGTGTACTTATTATATGTACGATACATGTATGAGTAGATGTACTATTTTTTGTTGCGTTTTAATTTTCTGATCCACTGTTGATGCACCACCTGCTGTAAACTAGTCCTTCCTTCTTTCTGGTAAAGGGTTGCCTGGAAGAGATCGCTCTTAAGCGATAAGGCCGCCTATTGCTTACCTTGTAACTTACTCTCTGTGTACCTGTTTTCTGTATTGCTTACTATTCCTGGTGTACAATAAAGAGTCATTGTATTGTATTGTGTGCATAAATGCTGTGTACAATTTTATTGTAATTGTGCTGTAGATAAACCCATGTTATTCTTGTAAGGTCTATACGTAAATTGTGCTACTGTTTACAATATGGATGATGTGCCTAAATGCGTCATTTATCCGAAATAAATATTTTTGAATTTGAATTTGAATTTGAATATGTAATTGTGCCTAACTGATAAATAAATAAATGGTAGCTTACGGCATTTTTACATCTATAGGCTTACCCGACTGGTAGGCAAGTATAGCGGCTGGGACGACTCTGTTACGTATTGACTATTATCATTATAGAGAATGGCAAATGTACCTGTTTCTCCATCTCCTCCTTCTCCTTCCGCTTGGCTTCGATGAGCTCCTTAGCTCTCGCCATCTTCTCATCTACGCTGCCGGCGCTCTCTGTCGGTATCACTCCAGCTGAGGTGGGGGTTTCCTGCCAGAGTATTGTTTATATAAATAATTTCAAGTTATTCTTAAGGCCGCACCGAGCTCTTGCGGTGTGAATGCGGTAGGGGTACGTATCATACATCTAATATATAAAAATCTCGTGTCACGATGTTTGTTACCGAACTCCTCCGAAACGGCTCGACCGATTTGTATGAAACTTTTTTCTCCGTATTCGGTAGGTCTGAGAATAGGTTGTAGGCTATTTTTTATCCCCCCCCCCATTCTTCGCAGACGGAGTCGCGGGCAACAGCTAGTAATGTATAAAATCAAAATCTATAAAGTTAAAATAAATAACAATCTGAATTCATAAAGTACGTTTTTCATAATGGTCGAAATACATACAATTAAAAAGACTAAGTTCACAATGTATATGTTCAGAATATACACCGTGAAATTTTAGTGGTTTTTTTCCCGAAACGAGGTGATTTACTATCGATTGTACAATCGATTTATAATTACTATTTTGACTAGAGTCAAAAATCCAATTGTGAAAAACGAAAGCCGAAAATGACCGCAAACCAATAGTAACGCTTCGTTGGTACCTAACCTGTCGTACGATCGTACGCTACTTGTACCAACGAAGCGTTACTGTTGGTTTGCGGTCATTTTCGACTTTCGTTTTTCACAATTGAATTTTTGACTCTAGTCAAAATAGTAATTATAAATCGATTGTACAATCGAAACTATATCACCTCGTTTCGGGAAAACAACCACTAAAATTTCATGGTGTATACAATTAGAATACATAATATTTGAGATAAATAACAA
Source organism: Archips crataeganus (assembly GCA_947859365.1). NCBI lineage: Eukaryota > Metazoa > Arthropoda > Insecta > Lepidoptera > Tortricidae > Archips > Archips crataeganus. The sequence goes on from OX402075.1 coordinate 2,371,756, forward strand.
TTAAAATCATAATGACAATTATAACTCACAACATGTGTGCTTTGTGTGAGCAAGTGACTAACTTAGTGAGCGGGTGAATGACTCAGATAGCATGTAACTCTCAAACCTTTGAGTAAGTGAGCGACCAACTAAGAGAGCGTGTGACTAACTCTATGTGCTCTGAGTAGTGAGCGAATGACCGACTTAAAGAGCGTTGACCAACTCTGAAACCTTTAAGTGAGTGACCAACTTAGTGAGTATGTAACCGATGTTGTGTGCTCTGAGTGAGCAAGTAATTAACTTAGTGAGCGGGTGAACGACTCAGATAGCGTGAACTTATCTTTAGTAAGTGAGCGACCAACTAAGGGAGCGTGTGACTAACTCTGTGTGCTCTAAGTGAGCGAATGACCGACTTAGAGAGCGTGTGACCAACTCTGAAACCTTTAAGTGAGTGACCAACTTAGTGAGTACGTAACCGATGTTGTGTGCTTTGAGTGAGCAAGTGACTAACTTAGTGAGCGGGTGAACGACTCAGATAGCATGTAATTCTCAAACCTTTGAGTAAGTGAGCGACCAACTAAGAGAGCGTGTGACTAACTCTATGTGCTCTGAGTAGTGAGCGAATGACCGACTTAAAGAGCGTGTGACCAACTCTGAAACCTTTAAGTGAGTGACCAACTTAGTGAGTATGTAACCGATGTTGTGTGCTCTGAGTGAGCAAGTAATTAACTTAGTGAGCGGGTGAACGACTCAGATAGCATGTAATTCTCAAACCTTTGAGTAAGTGAGCGACCAACTAAGAGAGCGTGTGACTAACTCTATGTGCTCTGAGTAGTGAGCGAATGACCGACTTAGAGAGCGTATGACCAACTCTGCAACCTTTAAGTGAGTGACCAACTTAGTGAGTACGTAACCGATGTTGTGTGCTTTGAGTGAGCAAGTGACTAACTTAGTGAGCGGGTGACCGACTCAGATAGCGTGAACTTATCTTTAGTAAGTGAGCGACCAACTAAGGGAGCGTGTGACTAACTCTGTGTGCTCTAAGTGAGCGAATGACCGACTTAGAGAGCGTGTGACCAACTCTGAAACTTTAATTGAGTGACCAACTTAGTGAGTATGTAACCGATGTTGTGTGCTTTGAGTGAGCAAGTGACTAACTTAGTGAGCGAGTGACCGACTCAGATGGCGTGTAACTCTCACACTTTTGAGTAAATGAGCGACCAACTCCGTATGCTCCGAGTTAGTGAGTCCAGTTTATGTGAGTGAACATGTATGCTGCTGGAAGACGTCTCTTACCGTTGGCAGGTCCGGCTGCGGCTCGGGGCTGCGGCTGGGCCCGGCGCCGGGCGGGCCGCGCGGGCGCCGCACGCACATGTCCCCGTCGCACACGATCTCGTGGTCATCCAGCTTCTGGATCTTGGCGGCCGAGCCTGCTGAAGTGTCTAGAGACGACAATGCACATTGTCAGGTAATTCACTGCTATACGCGGAACTTTGCGAAGGCATAAGCCGTGAACTAAGGTCCGATTAATTTATTACGTAAGACGATCTAAAAAGATTGAAAATACATTTATTTACAACATCACACAAGACAGATCATCAATATTTTTACAAAACAAAAGACGACACGAAAGCTAAAGACAGATTGTGTCATTGCGGTTTCAAATCGGACACTGGCTCAGCATAACAGCTAGGAACGGAGGCAGGGGGGTTTCACTCCGCAGTTTAGGTATGTTCGGCCGGCGCTCCTCCCAGGGAGGAGTATGGCAGTAGGTTGTCGCTCGGCATTCAGTTCGCACGCTAGCCGCGTCGCGCGTAATTAAGCATCTTTTTTTCCGTGATTTTTGTAACAAACAATGACTTCTAAACGATCTTATAAATAACATACTTGCTTACTAAAGGTAGTTTACTGGATTAATACACACTGTTATCTTTCTTGATTTATATACCTACCAAATATCGGCGAGTGGGAACCCTGTGACCTTGGTTTCGGATCAGCGGTGCCCAACGGAATATGAACGCTCGTATCACACGATAAGTTTCAACTTCGCGTGCAAGCAGTAAAGAGTAGGCAAGTTTTTATACCTAAAGTTGACTTTTTTCGAGAGTGATCCTTCTGTACGTTAGTACTATTACTTATTCTGTGATGGAGGGAGGGTCAACTAAATCTTATTTTGTTTTAAATAGTCAAAAACTGGTAAAAATCGTCTTACGTAATAAATGAATAGCGCCTAAGGGATCAAGCAAAATTAAGTATTCAGTACCTATTAACAAAACCATTTTGAAGTGGTGTTGTTTTCTAGCCAAACCACCTAAACCAATTGCAGACACAGATAAAAACGTCGTCGTTCTAACTTTTTTTAATTTTACAACCATTTAGATGAAGATACTAGCAGAAATACTAAAAATGGTTTTATGGGCCATTGTACTTTTACGTCACCATTAATCTTTTGTGAAACATGCATACCTGCTGATTTTTTTCCAAGTGTAAATAACTTAAATAAAAACCGAAATAACTAAAGTTAATCTTTTAAAGCGAAAAAACTTAAAATTTAAAGAAATTTTGTGGAAAAAATTGGTAACTTAGCGGAAAACACACTAATTTCCATACAAATGGCGAGGACATGCATGTCTACTGCGTTACCTACTTTATAGATAATATTGATTACTTTTTATACATAGTGATACTTTTAAATGTAAGCTTAATTATGTGCCTATTTAATTGTTCAATGATAAAACCGAGCACTTTACCGTTTTTGTAAAAAAAATATTTGAAGAGCACATTACAAAAAAATACTGGTCAAAGTGGTCAACGAAAAGTAGAATGACCCATTTTTGCAATTTCATCAATTAAACCCGAAAAGCCATTTACCTGCTTCAGGTCTGACAGCGCCAGAAGCCGCGGGAGGGGCTGAAGGGGTCGGGGCGGGGGTCGGGGCGGGGGTAGGGGCGGCGGGGGTTGGAGCGGGGGCGGCCTCGGCTTGCAGTAGACTCGCTGTCTGCTGCTTGATGTTCTGGCCTGACGTGGAAGGCTGCATTGGCTGGTCTTTTTCTAAAAAAAAAGATTTAACAACATACAGCACAGAATAGTTAATAGTACTTTATTTTTTGTTTAAAAATGTAAGGCCGTGTTCAAACCAAACGTATAGTCAGCCGCCGAATGTGAGGAGGCTCACTGAGCCCCATTGTTAATATGATAAAATAATTCCCAAGCAATTTTAGCCGCTATAATTTTCCTTGTAAATATAATATATTTACTACCATTCTGAATTTTTTCAAATTTTTCCACCCAACAGTTTAGATTGTAGAGGGGGGGGGGGGACGGTAGATTTTAATGAAAATTTTCACTTTAGAGTTGAATATTTCGCAAATAGATCACTGAATAGAAAAATCATGTTAGCAAGCCCCCAATGGTTTTAAAAGACCTATCCAACGATACCCCACACTATAGGGTTAGTCGAGAAAAAAAAATCACCCCCACTTTACGTCTATGGGAGGTACCCTAAAAAAATTTATTTTAGTTTTTTTATTTAATCACTTTGTCGGCGTGACTGGTATATATATTCATGCCAAATTACAGCTTTCTAGTACTAACAGTCTCTGAGCTTAGCCGCGGACGGACAGACAGACAGACAGACAGACAGACATGGCGCAACTATAAGGGTTCCTAGTTGACTACGGAACCCTACTAATAGCGTATTGTCGGTTAGGAGGTGTGAACGAAAAAATGAATATCTATGGAAATACAATAAACTGCGTAACGCTCGCTCACTTTCGGCGGCTGACAGTCAGTTTGGTCTGAACACAGCCTTTATTATGAAACAAACGATATTTGTTAAATGTGTGCTTGCTAATTTAATAACAGGCTGAAATTTGATTTTTGCACGCTTGTAAGCAAAACATCATCATCATCATCATAATTTCAGCTGAAAGACGTCCACTGCTGAACATAGGCCTCCACCAAGGCTCGCCAAACAGATCGGTCCTGCGCCATCCGCATCCAACAATCTTGTTGGAGGCCTACCTACACTGCGTCTTCCAGTCCGTGGACGCCACTCGAGAAACTTTCGGCCCCATCGGTCGTCAATTCTAGGAGCGATGTGCCCTGCCCACTGCCCATTGCCCTTTGGGGTATGTTTACAATACCGAAGTACGAAAGACCGAATGTATTAAAACATCGAATGGGTCAAAAGACCGACACGATTTTTTTCTGAAACCGTAAACTTCTAAGAATTTATTAAAACGGCATTGTATAGAATTCATTACGTTAGGTTAGGTTTGTTTTATTACAATCTTAAAAAGTTAACGGTTTCAAAAAAAAATCGTGTCGGTCTTTTGATCCATTCGATGTTGTAATACATTCGGTCCTTCGTACTTCGGTATTGTAATACATACCCGCCCTTTGAGTCTGGCGATTCGAGCTATGTCGGTGACTTTAGTTCTTGCGCGGATTTCATCATTTCTAATGCGATCCCGCAGAGATACTTCGAGCATAGCCCTCTCCATCGCCCTCTGAGTGACTTGAGCTTTCTTATGAAGTCCATCGTTAGATCGTAGCGTCACTAAAAATACACATTTGTGACCACCACTGTAATTAGCAGTGGTAATACCTATGTTTGCAAATATGTAAATCATATTGACTTTAATGTTTTTTTACAATTACAGAACTTTTTCTCCCACACAAAGATTTTAATATGATTTTATTAGGATTTCAATTGTTTGAATCAAAATATTTGTCTTTGTAGTTTTTTTTTTATTTTTAAGAAAAGCACTATACAAGCTTCGACCAATAAGTGCCATAATGGACTCGTACATATAAATTCTCGCCTGTGGCTCGGATTTCAAATCGTACTCGTCCAGTATGGCTTACTTACAGGTCTCTTTAGCAATGTACTATATCATAAAACAGACTAACTTAAGTTTTATTTTTCAGTTAACTCATTATATTGTGCCGTTTTATTCCCAAATAAACATTAAGGCCCCACCGAGCTTTTGGCGCATTTATTGCATTCATTTAATCCCTTGCTGTATCATTACTAGCAAAGCTTTAGTTCTGAAATTCATGTGTAAGATATTTGAGGATACACTCTAGTGACCAGCGTTTTTCGAGACACGATTACTTGTAGTTTGCTCGATAGAAAAGAAATCCAAAGTTGTCTCTAAAAAATAAAATAAATCCTTAGTACGGCGTAAATACTGCACGGCAGGTCATGACTTTTTGAATGTTAACAAAACAAGATGTTTTCTAGCGCCTAGTGTTGCTCTGACCAACCTATCTTGAGCCGTCGTGCTTCCCCCTTGTCCGCATAGTTAGTTGCGTTAGTTCTCCTTCGGCCATCGGACGGGGAACTTGTGTCGCTTGCGCTTACGCACGCCTTTGATTCTAGCCGCTGTTAAGCACACATACACGAGTGCATAATAATACCTAAAATCGATTAGCGCAAGAAGCTCGGTAATCGATTAACAAACATCAAACATCATTCATTATCATTACTATACCTAGTGATTTTCCTGGCACAAATAAATACTGTTCCTTATAATATCTACTTTGTTTATCGATGTCTCATAAGTGGCATAATATTAATACGTATGTACATACGTGATACGTTTGAAAATATACAGGGTGTTACAAAATTACCCGTAATAACTGAAGGGTATGGAAGTACTCCAGTAGAGAATTAAATTAGTATATATTTTTTTTGGGATGGCGCGAGCTCGCCTTTGATAGGCAGGAGTGGAGCAAGAGAGGAGAGGCCTTTGCCCAGCAGTGGGACACAAAAATAGGCTAAGGGGTTGTTTCACCACTTTTCTTAAAGTTCGGATTAGCTTAATCATAACATTATTTGACAGATGGAATTAAAATTTCTGTTTCACCAGTCTCGATTAGCGCTAAGTGACGGACAAACTGTTTCTTAATTTGACCATCAGATCAGGAGGCTTTTAGCATTTTTATCCGTCACATAAAGTTAGTTTATTTTTTGTGGCCATGGTTGGAGAGCCCTTCAGCCGGTTTCAGAAAAATAAATCAAAGTATTTTTTATTTGTTAAAGAAAGAGGTCATGCTAAATTGCATAAAATAATTTAAATATCAAGATTTGAATAAAAAATGTAGGTATACTTTTAGTATGTAAAAATAAATCCAAAATATCGTAATATTTTTCAATAACAAACTTTTTTTCAGTGGCTAAATCGTTTGTTCTACCTGAACTTGTATGTCGCCATTAAAAAAAAGTTTATCTGTCAAATGGTTTGGCGCCACTTTTCGATTCGTTTTACGTGATTTTATTTTTCTTTGTTATTGTTAACAAAGTATCGTAAATAAATACCGTTTTTGGATCAATTATAATGTTACATGTTAATTTATGCAAAAAAAAATTGATTTATTCAAAAATTATATAATTAACCATTTCTTTTGCTTTAATAATGAGTGACTCTTTAAACGAAAGTGTGCGAACAGGAACGCGTGGTCGTGAAATGCGACGTTGCCATTCCGACTTTTTGTTAAACAGACGATTAGTTAAGTGGTACGTAGTTTGCACAGGACCGGAGTGGTGAAACTGAAAAAAACACTAGCTGACAGATTTGTCCAGTACTTAGTTTATTCATTGGTTACGTAACCAGCAGTTTGACAATAAGGTGGTGAAACACCCCCTAAATAAAAAAATAAAAATTTACAAAAAAAAGAACAGCGCGCTATATTACAGTTTTATTTACTGTTCATGGGATTCCAGGCTTTAGGGGTTATTTTGTAACACCCTGTAGAACAAGAATACCAAATCGAATCGATGTTATTATTATGTCAAACACCAACCACAAGTTGATTGTGCCAGAAAAATCTCTAGGTATATTCATCACACTGGTCCGCCATAGACTTACGGTGCTCCTCCAGGATGCGGTCGATCCTGGTGGCCAGGTTATCAGGCTGCACTCCGGCGCACACCACCTCCAGAGGGGTTCCATTGCGTCCGATGAAGAACAGAGAAGGTACTGGCACAAACTGGTCTGAGGTGCGAGTTCAGGATACGATAGTACCTTTATTCTGAATGGATAGCCTAGGGGTTAGAGATATTACTTCCGCTGAACGTAGATATAGTTAAGATGTAGGTATAGTTTTAGTTTTTTAACTAAGGGACCCACTACATCCCTGTATTGTTTTTTTTATATATTTTTTTTATTTTTATTTAATCCATATTTGTATGGTTTTTTACTTTGTAATAATATTGATATGTCTTGTGTTGTTGTGAATAAATGTATTTTCTGTCTTTCTTTGGAACAGGAGCTTACATATTACATACTATACATAGTACTAGTTAGGACCGATTCATTTAGTGAACAAGCGTGCACAATTCTAAAATAATCGTTTTTATACACACATAGTAGATTTACAAAAGCTAATAAAGTACCTAATTTATTTTGATATATACCCATCTCTATGTAGATAACGGCAAAATATGCGTTGTTAAAACAGCAACAATGAAAGCTATTAGGAAAATATATATAAATATATATATTAATCTTACAGAGGACGCTATCCAATTTATTAATCCTACTAATATTATAAACGTGAAAGTTTGTAAGTACGGATGGATGTTTGTTACTCTTTCACACTAAAACGGTTTGACGGATTCTGATGAAATTTGGCACACAGATAGTTTATAATCCGGATTAACATATAGGATACTTTTTATGCCGGAAAATTGCAAAGTTCCCGCGGGATAGCGATAAACTAATTCTTCGCAGACGGAGTCACGGGCAGCAGCTCGTTGATTAATAAATTGGTTAGTCAATAGTAAAGGATACAGATCTGCGCAAAGTGTGTGTAGTTACTGGAGCCACTCTTCAGCTTGATGGCCAGGAAGTTGCTCGGGTCAGCAAGCCTCTTCAGCACAGCCCCGTCGTCCAGGACTGTAGACATCTCCGTTGAAAGGTCATTGTCGCCTGGAGGCAGAATTATATTTTTAGAGTTCCGTACCCAAAAGGTAAAACGGGACCCTATTATCAGGGTACAGTATAATAACATTTTCCGGACCCTGATGGGGCTGCCCAGGTTTTGCAGTGCCTCAACCATGTTCGCCGAGGCCGGGGTCCCTGACTTCTATGCTGTTATGCGGGCACGCATGGCCTCCTTCTGGGAGGGATTGCGTCGCTCGCGGAACGGCATCTTGTCAGCGGTCTACCGAGATCTGGACAGTCCTATCTTTAGATACTGGCTTTCTACCCACCAGAACGAGAACCGAAAGTAGTTGTAGGATGACGGAAACATTATTGTTGCATTTTGGTTTAGTCTAAGTAGGTACTTAGACTAAACTAAAATGTAATTTGTAATTTGATTTTAATGTATGTATGTAAAACTCTTTATTGTACATAAAACATGAAAATAACTAGTTAACAAGAGATACAGATGTACAAAGGCGAACTTATCCCTTAAAGGGATCTCTTCCAGTTAACCTTAGAACGATTGACAGGACATTAGAGACAAGAGTAGGCATACAATGCTGAGTAAAAAAAAAAAAAAAAGAGCCGAATTCAAAAATAAACCCAAACTAACAAAACATAAACAATACCCATACTTACAAAGAATACACACAAGTACACACATATATTATATAATGAATACAATAGACTAATACATATCAAATCAACATAAATAGACTACATAAAAACTACAAATACTTACATTAATATACGCATATACACTAAACAAAGAACACAACAGAGGTAGTCTCAATTTAAGAGGAACTGTCAAGCCAGTACGCCCCTAAGCGATTCCGGAAGATGGCTATCGACTGCGACCGCCTGATGTCACTCGGCAACCGATTCCACAGACTAACAGCGTGCACGGAGAAGGATTTGGAATAGGATTTGGATTTAGATATAGGAAAGGCTAGCAAAAGATTATCACTTGACCGCAACCGGTTCCCAGACCCAGCAGCCAAGTAATTAAATCTTTCGGAGAGGTAGGAAGGGGACTGTGGTTTAAAAAGGACATTAAAAAGCAACGACAGGATGTGAACATTCCGGCGCAGACGAATTGGGAGCCACTTCAGCTGAGCGCGAAAACAGGACACGTGATCGTATTTACGGAGACCGAAAATAAAGCGTATGCTTACGTTCTGAAGACGCTCAAGCTTGTCAAGTAGCTGCTCAGAGAGATCGAGATATGCTATGTCGCCGTAGTCAAGGAGAGGGAGAAGGAGAGATTGTGCCAAAGTAATCTTGGTGTGAAGAGGAAGGAAACTTTGCAGACGTCTAAGAGAATGGACCGAAGCAAAAAGCTTGCGGCTGACCTCAGAGACATGAGCCGACCAGGACAGAGTCTGATCCATGATTTATTTAATTTTAATTTAAAATTGTAACTTTATATTATGGGTGTATGCCTTTAAATAAAACATTATTATTATTATGTTGGTACGGATTTCCGATCACGGGCCCATGGGGACCCGGTCATTTGAAAGGCATTCATGGGGCCAAAGCCAACATGAAGAGGCCTTTGGTACCATATAATATAAATGAGATGGGCGCAACTATGGAGGTCTATCCCCTAATACACCATGAGGATGTGCTAGCGGACAGTCCTCCACAGTTGCCAATCTATTGCCAGGTAGGAATCGACATGGAATTGGCTATGGGGTTGGGATGTTGTGGACAGGATTACCGGGCTATGGAGTGAGATAACGGACACCTACCATTTCAATATCTCATAAACTGAACTTTTGGTAGGCGGTGACTCGCCATTCACTAAATGGGCCCCTCAAACTATTGCCCACTCGGGGCAACGAGGCGGCAACATTGGTGTGAACGGCTAAGGATGGAGAGGTGTTCCTGGACTTTAAACTTCAAAATGCCAACTCGCCACTTACGGAAACACATCCATCCTTCGAGCATTTAGCTCTTGCGCTCCACTCTAGGCGGCCAACAAAGGCAAACTAGAGGCGGGGTGGGTGTGTAGCTGTGTGTGAGTGTGTGTATAAGCGCATGTGTGTATGTGTACCCCTGGAGGTCATGGGTTCGTGGTGTCGCTACGCACCAACAGTTCGCCACAAGCCGCCCTGCGATGACTGACTGCACTGGTGACACGACAACACCAGCGGGCGATGAGGTCGTCGTCACATCCCTACGCCTTTTGACTGACTGCGCTGGTGACAGACACCACAACACCAGCGGGCGATGGGGTCGTCACGTCCCTACGCCTTTATTATTATTATTATTATTATTACTGAGACTCCGCTGTCCGTCCGTCTGTCTGTCCGTCTGTCACCAGGCTGTATCTCACGAACCGTGATAGGTACATAGTTAGAAAGTTGGAATTTTCACAGATGATGTATTTCTGTTACCACTATAATAACATGTACTAAAAAACAGAATAAAATAAATATTTTTTGTCGTTTTTATAGATAATGGTACGGTACCCTTCGTGCGCGAGTCCGACTCGCACTTGGCCGTTTTTTTAAACCTGTCATAGTAAAGCTGCTGGGTAAAGGCCTCTTGACCTCCACAACTCCCGGTCTGGCGCAATATCAGACCAGTCCTTTGCATATACATCCAAATTATCCCGCCATCTCCTTGGTCTACCTTGTTTACGCTGACCACTCTCCAGCATTCACCATGTGATTGTGAGCCCATATTACCACCACCACCCAACCAATTTAAATGAAGCAATTTAACTGCTCAAACAAAGTAGTCAGTTGATTGATGGTATTATCGCCTCTGTTGTTTGTTGTTGTTGTTGTTGTTGTTGTAACCTTTTGAACGCCACACATCATTATTGTTTTGAACAAATATAATTCTTACGTGGATGTAGGTTGGTTAATTTTTGTGTATCACCATATTAATTGTTATACTAATAGGCTTATCACGCAAATAATATTTACCTCTACGTTTTAGCCACATTGCAGCAGCCGTGGTCACGAATTAACTGAAGTGTAGGGTGTCAACAGTCTTTCAAACTACCCGCACATGATCAAGATTTTTTAATGGCACCCCATCACACCCTACACTTCAGTCAACTCAAGTCACCTTCAGTCAAGTGTTGCGTGATAAGGCCCGTTTAGTATAATTAATTATGAGTGAAAATCACAAAAGTTTAAAACAGTATATCACCATATTGTCCTCTATAGACAACGCTGGCATTCAAAAGGTTGAATTATTGCTAATGACATATTTTGTAAAAATTTTATACTTTCAATCTGGTCCCTTTAATAAATGTGACAGATTAGACGACCAGATGGCCTAGTGGTTAGAGAACCTGACTACGAAGCTTGAGGTCCCGGGTTCGATTCCCATGTCGGGGCAGATATTTGTATGAAAAATACGAATGTTTGTTCTCGGGTCTTGGGTGTTTAATATGTATTTAAGAATGTATCTATCTATATAAGTATGTTTATCCGTTGCCTAGTACCCATAACACAAGCTTTACTTAGCTTACTTTGGGACTAGGTAAATTGGTGTGAATTGTCCTGTGATATTTATTTTTATTTATTTTATTTTTAGATTACAAGTGACAATGAGAATTCGAAATACATCCCTGCTTCAGAAGTTCTGTGTTCCCCGGGGCTTTATATTTGCTATGCAATTTAGACCATATTGTCAGTGTCACTTAATTAAATAAGGGCTTGGTTATTAAAAGCTGCTATTTTTTTTTACTATTCACACCAATTGACCTCGTTCCAAAGTAAGCTAAGCAAAGCTTGTGTTATGGGTATTAAGCAATGAATAAACATACAATAGATAGATACATACTTAAATACATATTAAACACCCAAGACATTAGTCATCAACAGAGAATCAAATATGTTGTAATTAAAGAAAAAAGATTATTGAAACATAGAAATTAAATGGAAGCGTGTATTGTATACTCGTATTGTGGGTGCTCAATCCAAGTGACCCGTTAAAAGTGACGAAATTGTAGAAAAAAAATAGATTTTTGTAACCTTACTATGTTTGAGATCATTAAACTTATGACGTGGTTTTAACTAATGGAGGCGTGTAACAGTGATTATGTATGAAATATATGCGAAGAGGTTACTTAGTTTAGTAAATAATGGAGAATTTGTGCCGAACCTTCAACGAAAACCACAAAAATTGCATTTTTCTGCTTGGAAAGCGTAACCGCCTCTGCTATGCTCCCGCCGAACCAATGCATTGTGGATCAACTATAAACAGTTTTCTAGTACAGTTACAAACTAGCACCGATTTATTTTACTATTTTTTTTTACACAATTTTCAACAAATTCTTCGGACAAAAAACGAAAATATTACGTTGACATGACACTCCAAAAATTTTGACAGCACTGACGTCACAGAGTACTTTTATATACTGGAAAACTGACGTTTTTATTTTATTTTTGGTTTGCTCCATCTCATTCTTCTGTTGCAATTCATAACAAACGTACAAAATGGGAAGACAAGTTTAATCTCAGAAAATCTCCACATTTTGGCGGTATATTTAATTCAATCGTATCATACGTATGAACGAGATGGACAAAAAATAATACAATCGTCTATGGTTGATTACATGTGACATTGCGAGATTGCTACTTGGCGCTAGATGGCGCATTTGCTAGATATGTTTGAAATTACTATTCAACAATAGAGGGCGCTAACTGTTGGTGTGTGTACTTTTAGGTATGTATTCTAATTTTTTTTACAATCTTATAATAAAATTATGGGTTTAAAAACAATAATAAGAGGGTTTGAGCCTTAGTACCCACGCAGGCCCAATGCGTGTGCAGGTTTCCTCACTATGTTTTCCTTCACCGTAAAATTTAATTGCGCATGTGAGCGAGCTTCTGCTTGAGAAGTCATAGGTCAAAACTACTACAACAACTTGACATAAGTTACGAGTTGATCTATCTGGGAATACAGATGATGGGAGCATTCCATTCCTTAGCAATTCATACTAGGAAAGATGAAGCGAGCCACTTCGTGCGTCGACTAAGTATGCCAACTTATTTTGGTGCACAAAACCCTTAACCAATAAAGCTAAATGATTTAGGTGCCGTTGCAATTTATTTTCAATCTTTTTTCAATGAACCGCTTCAGAAGTTTTGCCATAAATCACGGGAATGAGGAAAAAGGAAGTAATATAATGTGCTGGCAACACTGAGCGTTGCCAGCAACTCTGATTTAGAAAAAAATATGAATCATCAAATGTTAAAAAGAAAATTGCGCAAAATTATTTTTTTATCATCAAATATTTTAATAATCACTTTAGCCCGTGTGGGTACAATGGCCTAAGCTCTCTCATTTTGAGAGGAGGCCTGTCCCCTACAGCGGAACGTACGTGCATAATTATCCTGGCGTAACACACTAAACTAGTTATTTTAATTTTAATTACCTTACTACCAAAATTGTAACAATACTGATTAAAAATAACCACCAAACTATAGGAATGATGACTCCATAAAACAATAATTCCAAGTTAATTTTCAATTAACTGCAAAATTAGATTTTTAACAGCTTTAAAACAAACAGATAATGGTCGACAGAGTTGGCATATAAGTGACGTCATAACTAGCTATTGTCATACAAAATTTATGGGAGAATCGTTTAGGTTTAAAAACAAAAAGGCACAGTAAGTTACTTACATGAGAATAATAATTAAAAGTATAAATAAACATAATCTTTCGCCTCGTAACAAGTTGCATTCACTAAATGCATTTCATTAAAATAAGTATGTCGGTAGAACTACAAGTATAACTACTACTAGTATAACTTTATACTAGTTAGTAGGTACCTACCTAATACTTAGTTATTGCGAATATGCTGTGATAATTTGGTTTTGAATGCATTAAATGAACTCATTCGCTTTAAAGCCGACGGCAATTTATTATAAATCGTTTTGACAGCTCAAGTGTCTACAATGCCTATCTTTCTTGCTTCTATACTTCGAATCAAATCGAAGCTTCTATACCAATCGTACACCTCTATCATCATAATCATCATTTCAGCCGAAAGACGTCCACTGCTGAACATAGGCCTCCCCCAAGGCTCGCCAAACAGATCGATCCCGTGCCATCCGATCCAACGCGATCCCACAACCTTAACCAGGTCGTCGCTCCATCATGTTGGAGGTCTAGCTACACTGCGTCTTCCGATCCGTGGACGCCACTCGAGAACCTTTTTGGCCATCGGGTACGTTTCTCTATGGTTTCACATAATTTAACAAGTCATATTATAATGTATCATTCTTTACAATCAAAACGTTAGTCATAAAGTGATTAAGGCTGCGCTTCCACCAGAGATGTGCGAGGATGCGTTGCGAGGGATGTGTGTCATGAACCAATAGAAACACTTCATTTAAAAGGTCCTAAGTGAATGAAGTGTTTCTATTGGTTCATGCACACACACATCCCTCGCAACGCATCCTCGCACAGTGTGGATTTAGTTCTGAAACGATTTTCTTTTCGAAATTCATATAAAACAAACCTAACCTAACCTAGGTACTGCATTCTATTCATTATAAGATAGCATTTTACAAAATCCTGAAATATATAAAAATAAATATTTTCTGAAATAAATCACTGTATGACTAACGTTGATTATGAAGACATACATTATGACTTATTAAATTATGGGAAACCAAGGGATCCCCAGTGCGACACATACTTAGGCCGTTCGTACATTACTTACGCTACGCAAATCTTCGATACCCGACGATTTTAATCTCTATGCAACTATACCGCAGTACAAACTCATAGAGGTTCGTACCTGCTCTCGTCGTCGTCATCGACACGCGTGCCTGTGTACTAACCTCTATGAGTTTGTACTGCAGTAGACGCATAGAGGCTAAAATCGTCTACAGGGATATTTTTAATTCACTGACATCCTCTTAACCCTGAATTCCTATCACTCAAACAAATGTTTTTTGTTCTACGACTTTTTTAAATGAAGCACTTTTTTCCCATACAAATACACAGAGTATCGTAAAAATAAGAGGTAATCTCAAATTTTCAAAACGTTATTACACAAAAAATATTAAGTTATGACAAAAGCCGTAAAACCAAAAACATTTGTTTAAGTGGTAGGAGTTTAGGGTTAAAAGGATGCTAGTGAATTACAAATAACCCTGACCTATCATCGCCCTTCTGTTCCACATAAAACAATACACAGTATTGTCACACAACGCACTATCACAAACAGCACATAAAATGGTGACACGTTTCATAAACTCTCTAAGAGTTCATTTTCGAAGCTCGAAACCGAGCAAACATCCGTTACCAAACAAAAGGAATGTCGTACTAACAAGTAAATATGAAAGAAACTTCGATCTACCCTCGAACTACTTCGCGTTGATTTTTCTAAACGTCGTTCTGTCAGCGAACTTCTATTTTTGATTTTTAGATTATTTTACCGACAGCGGCAAAAAGAGTTAAGTATTCACTAAAATATTTATCTAATCAAGGAACCCGAAGGCATATTTATTAAGATGGGTATAAGTTTTATGTGATACTGTCTTAAAATAACCACAAATAACCAAGTTTGTAATTTTTTTATTTTATTTCGTCAGTTGTTTAGTACAGTTGCTAGGTATTTGCTGAGTACCTAACTAAATACTGCTCTAGAATTTTGAATGGATAAGTCACTAAGAAATCCTTCCTTCTCCCTCATTTTACGACAAAGTAAACTCAAGGAAGCAGACAAGATATTATTCCCAAATTAAAACAAACGTACAAAGTTCGCAAATAAAACTAAAACGCGCAATAAAACAATACTAAACCGACTAAATAGCCATCCGTTGTCAGCTGTCAAACGGCAGCCATTTTTAGAAATCAAAAGGCGCGAAACCATCACCGCATTTCTCGGCTCATTGAGTTCGCAACGCAATTTTCAGTTCCATTTTCAAAGACGCTAAAATGTTGCCGGGGCAATAAAATAATGTTAGTCGAGCGTGGTGTGGCCAGGCTGAAGGAGACAAATTGGTTAATTGCGTTTTAAAAATAGACAGGATACCCGTTCTAATTGGAGATGTTGACATGTGTCTTAATGTTCGTTCGAGTGTTTGCCTAACACGATATGTTGAGCCATTTATTTGTTTTTGTTCACTGTTTTGTTTCTAGGGTTCCGTAATCTAAAGGCTTTGTTACACTGGCTTTATTCTACAAAATAGGGTGTAACTATAGTATTAAACAGAAGTGTGATAAGGACGGCACAATACGAACTAAACTATTTTTTTATTTTATTTATTACAGAGATAAATCAAAAATACATAACAATAATATAAGACCATCGTTAAACCAGAGTGGTTTGTCTCGATGCTCCATTCCGCAGTACTTAAAGTTTACTAACAAAATCATGCAATAGTTACACATGCAATAGTTACACAAAAAATACCTATTCAACAAAACGGGGCCGTAGGAAGTATAAGTACTAGTTGCTCAGTTTGATATTGAGCACGTAATGGCCATATAAATACAATTGCCACCATGCCACAGATTACATAATGGTTAAGTACAGATGTAGAGGAAAATGATTTTCCATCGGGAAAACTCGGATCTCAATCGGAATACGATTGCACCCGAACTGTCAATCAATGATTGTATTTAAATGAGTGACGTTTTAGTGTCAAATGTCAAAGTATAGAATAAGATGGGTACTCAGGCTAATTGAGTTGAGAGAGCACGATAAATACGAACTTTTCCGTTAAAGTACGAAGGAAAATCATTTTGCAATACATTTGTAAAACGCTACACCTGAGGCTACCATTAAACTTTTTGCACGGAAATCGTCGCAATAATCTGAGATAGGGCAGTGCTGTTTATGCATCTGCATCGACAGGACGACCTCTTAGTGCCTAATTTAAGACTTGTACTTACATTAATACAGTTCCAAAACTCTTGATCGACTCATATGAAGCTGTTACAGTTTTACTTTTGTCAGCCAGCAATAAAAAAAAGTTAAAAAAATAAAACGTCTCCAAACGCGTTGTAAACTTTCCCGCGCAAAAAACAAACGTCAAATCTCCCGCCCTTTCCGATCCATCACGGGCGGTTCGAGACACCGAACAAAACGCTCGTTAAGCTTTGATGATTCCGTTAATTGTTATTTGGCACCAAATTAGATTTAAAACAGTTTAGTGACGTGTGAATTGATTGCGTCTTGTCTATGGTATTTTAATTTGAATACTTGTTGGCACATGCGGCAGGATGTAGAATTGTATTTGTGACAGGGTATTTAGTGGCGGTTTTTGATGTAACTGAATGATGGCTAGTTTTGAGGAAGAAATAATGGTTGGTTGGTTGGAAGAGATTGCCTCGAAGCATTGCTTACCTTATATATTTTTACATGTACTTGTTTTTCTGTATTATATTCTTTGTGGTGTACAATAAAGAATCATTGTATTGTATTATTAATTAAAATAATACAATAGCAGCTCATTATTCAGCTGATACGTGTATATCACATCACTTGTCTATTATTCAAAACAGTCTATTTTTAAAACAATTCACTGAAGGCGCACTAAGTATAAACCTTAAAGTAAAGTTTTGGACATTGTTGTAGGAGAGCAGGGGGAAATGGAGACTACTAATGAAAAAAACAATAAAGAGCAAATTTATGGGTATTTTAGGAACTTTTTATTAGAAACTAAATCCATACTTATTTGACTATCATTTAATCACAGCGTCAACATTAAGTATATTATTAGTATTTATTAGGCATTTGGCCGCTAATAAACTTTATCAAATAAACAAAATCGCTCCCATTACCCGACTTTGCAGGAAATGAGAGCCTATAAATTCCCATATCGACGATACTCTGACTCAACCCCGTATATGAAATTTTATGAATTTGGAATAACCACTTTAAGCCTTGTATCTAAAGTGGTTATTCCAATTTAGTAAAATTTAATATACGAGGTTGAGTCAGAGTACCGTCGATATGTGTAATGGGAGCTACTAGTTATTAAGTGAGTCTCAAAAATTACCACAAATCAGTCTGATATATAACATACTTATTCATAATTAACTTTACGGATACAAACAAAAATCACAAATATAATCAATCAATCAATATCTAGTCGCACCGCTCCTATTACCCGCTGGCTCCCACTACCCTCTGCTCCCCTAATGCTCGAGCAGAATTTTGTAAGTCTCAATGAGATCTCCTCGTTCCCTACGTACTTCCAACGTTGACAGATTTAGCTCCGAAAGACGCTCCACATATCATTGAGCTTTTAGCACAAAGCCCTTTTGGCAGTTCATCTCACCTGTGACCTAACGAACCGCTGCTGCTCGCAAAATGAGAACTTAGGCTATAGTTCCCAAGTCAACGCAGTGCCGATTGGGAACTTCACACACACCATTGATCGCATTGCAAGTGTACACAAGTTTACTCGCGATATTTCCCGGAAAAGCAAGTGGTAAATTTCAAAAATACTTTCGCACATAAATACCGAAAAAACGTACCTAGCCGTAGGTCGAACTACAAGCGACATTTAAAAAAAAATTAGGTACGGCTGAAATTTAAACTGAAATCAATCTCAATCCATTGAATTTTGACAAAACAATCAAAGATAAACAAAGTACCAAAAACACTCAGATGCAATCGATCAAAACTGCTTCTGTTCACACGACCATTCCAAAAGAAACCTTATTCCTCACGCAATACGATACTTTAAAAATTCAACGTATTGTTATAACACAGCTGAATCCAAGTAGCATTATATCATAACTTTTGATGCTTTTATTTTGAACTCTACTTCCGCGCAGTATGGTTGGTTTTGCAATGCGGATGTTGTTTAGTGTGTAAAGTGGTGTGTGAGGAAGGCCTCCCCATACAAGTGCGCGCTTTGCTACGGAACTGCTTGTTAACAAATTATATGTTTTGAGTGTCTGTGTGGGGGTTGGGAATGGATAGAGCTGGCATGAAATTTCCATTGGTAACCTCTAGTAAGTATACCTACCATTTATTGAATCAGGCGTTACTTTGCGGAGGTTCGTATCAATGAACAGAAACAATTACGTTACTCACCCGCGACCAGATAGCTACGTAAAAATGACGCACGCCCCTTTATGAATCAGTTGATTTGGACGAGTGCGTGCAAATATTAATTACAACTCTTCATCTATTTGGAAGCGCCAACTGTCCGTAAACTATGATCAGTGTGCAACATCACGATCGACAAATCGTATGAAAAATCCTGTGCGTAAATGCGGTGGTGGGGCGCGTCATTTTAAATTAGACAAGCTCTACGTACTGACGCGTTTTGAACTCACCAGTACCACTACCATGAGTTTACAGTGACGGTACTCGATAGCGACTGCGTAAATGATTTGTAGGGAGTCTCCATACAAATCATTTACGCAGTCGCTATCGAGTACGTTCATTGTAAACTCATGGTAGTGCTACAGAGCTTATCCTCAGAAGAACCAGAGAAACACGACCGTTCACCATGCTATCAGATGTTAGACTTAACAATTTCCTTTTGAAGTTTTTTGTTTTTAATTTCTTGCATAGACGTTTATGCAAAAAACTCCGAAAAACTCAGAGATGCGAGCTCGGGACTCGAACCGACGGCCCTCTGCTTGAGAGGCTATAGGTATATAGATCACGCCACTAGGCCACTACCGCATATAATGCCTACGCTTAGATTATTTATACACTAGATAGAGTGTCAGTAGCAAACACTGCGATACAAAACGTCCAAAAACCCATTTGACAGCTTCATCTTACGATCGCGTTACGTCATTCAGACTGACGGGGCAAATGGCATATAAGCCAACTGTTGGCTTATTATTTTTCACGACGTTTTCATGCCGTCTAAGCTCTATCTAGTGTATAAATAATCTAAGTGCCTAGGTACTTAATTAATCAACTTTGACTGATTTTTTTTAGGTGGACTGAAACAATTAAATATTTACTTTGCCGCGACCTTATGATATTTACGTTTCTTATTACAGTTTTGATTTGTCTGTATCTTCTTAACACTGTCAAACTAAAGGGCATTCAATTAATAGTGCTATGGCAAATAACTCATATCGCTCCGCCCACGGTTCACCCTCTAATTGATGTCCAATGTTGGGCCCAGCGTTTGGTCCAACGTTGGCTTCAATATTTACGAGATAAAACCACTTTTTGTTCGAGTTTCGTCAAATACTTCAATAATGAACTCGAATTAAAGAATATTTAAAGGTATTAGATTAAAATGTTTAAAGAATATTAAGCCGTGGTGGCCTAGCGGTTTGACTAAGGCCTGTCAAGCAGAGGGTCGTGGGTTCAAATCCCGGCTCGCACCTCCGATTTTGTATATGTGAAGTGCCCAATCCGCACTGGGCCCGCGAGAGAACTACGGTTCATGTCTTCTCTTTCTGAGAGGAGGCCTGTGCCCTGCAGTGGGACGTATACAGGCTGGGATGATGATGATGATTAATAGCTTGAGACCGCATATTTTGGCTAGGGATTAGTAATATTTTTTAACTCCTGATCAATCACCGATTAAAAATCACTGTGTAGTGTGCACCTACAGTTGTCATCGTATACCTATCATATACTAGCTACTGCCCGCGCCTCCGTCTGCAAAGAATTCGTTTATCGCTATAACGACCGCTTTAGCCTAGTTGGTAGTGACCCTGCCTACGAAGCAAGAGGTCCTGGGTTCAAATCCCGGTAAGGACATTTATTTGTGTGATGAGCACGAATATTTGTTCCTGAGTTATGGATGTATTCTATGCATTTAAGTATTTATTTATCTATATAAGTATGTTTATCGTCGTCTAGTACCCATAGTGCAAGCTTTGCTTAGTTTGGGACTACTAGGTCGATTTGTGTAAGATTGTCCCCTAATATATTTTTATTTTTTATTTTATTTTTTTATTGATAGAGGGAGGCAAACGAGCAAGTGGGTCACCTGTTGGTAAGCGATCACCACCACCCATGAGAACCAAAAACCCCAGAAGGGTCACTAGTCCGTTGCCGGCCTTTAAGGGAACAATACACTCTTTTCTTGATTTGAAGAGAGTGTATAGGGGGGAGGGGAGGGGAGAGGGGGAAGGGGAGGGGGGGGGGGGTTTGGGCCACCGGATCTCTCACTTACCGGACGAAACACAGTAGCAAGCTACTATTTCACGCCGGTATTCAGTGAGAGTGTGGTACTGCCCCGGACGAGCCGGCCCAATCGTACTGTAACCAGAAAATGGACACAGCGTGGCTCTACCACTACAACACACACATATTTATTTACATTTATTTATTATTTATTTATTTATCGCGGGAAAAGTGCAATTTTCTGGGATGAAAACTATCTTATATCCTTCCCAGGGCCTCAAACTATCTCCATACCAAATTTCATCTGAATCGGTTCAGCGTTTTAAGGGTGAGGCCACACGAGCGTAATTTTGTGAGTCGTGAGCGGCAGAATTTCGGTTCGCGCCATACAATATGCGGGCCATCTCGTGACACTCACGTGACACAATGTACCTATGGATGGCGCAACCGAAATTCTGCCGCTCACAACTCACACTCGTGCGCGCTCACGCTCGTGTGGCCTCACCCTAAGCGTGAAGGGGTAACAAACAGACAGACAGATATAGAAATATGGATTAATATGGATATGGATCGTCGAATCGACAGTTCCACCTAAAAGTAGGCTCACGGCCGACGTATACCTAAGTAGCAGTGCCAGAGCAATGTACATTCTCATCTCTCATACTCGGAATGTGAGGCAAAACATGTATACCCGATAAGGGTACAATTGAATTAAAAAAAACAAAGGCATTTGGCTGTCAATGGATGGAACACATATATACGCATTCAGCCAAGCATTTACGGCATATACGAGTACAAGGTAGCAAGTATTGAGTTTTTTTTCTTAACTAGTCATATTAAAAAAATTATAATGCCAGTGAAATATTATTATATTGAACGTTTTAAATTTTGTTAAATTAATTATTGCTTAACAATACTATACTGTATTGAAATATTTTACAACGACCATATTGACCAGTTAAGACATTTTTATTTATTTATACTTATATTTTCTCACTTTCCTTGTAGTCGAAATGAAAAGCAGTGTGTTTAACTCGGGAAAAAAATAGTAGATTGTTCAACAAGGGAGGAAAATAACCAATATCACACGAGGTTACTTGGCACCCGAGCACAGCGAGGGTGCCAATATTCCGAGGGTTATATTGGTGTTTTTCCCGAGTTAAACACTCTGCTTTTCATTTCGACTACAAGGAAAGTAAGAAAATATAAGTATAAATAAATAAAAATGTCTAAACAGGTCAATATTATGATCGTTGTAAAATATTTCAATAGAGTTTATTGTTAAAGAATAATTAATTTAACAAAATTTAGAATGTTCAATATAATAATCAATGAAAACAGTAGATAAAGTAGGTATTTTACTAAATTTATTTATAAAATATGAAAGTAACCAGTTTGAACCAAGGAGTTAAGCTGTATAGAGATAGGCTGTGTGGACAATAACATTGTCGTTTACCTACCGTGTTTTTTTCTTAACATTTTCTAACTTTTCTGGTTTAAGTCACTAAATAATAATAATAATAATATTAGGGGACAATCTCACACAAATCGACCTAGTCCCAAACTAAGCAAAGCTTGTACTATGGGTACTAGACGACGATAGACATACTTATATAGATAAATAAATACTTAAATACATAGAAAACATCCATAACTCAGGAACAAATATTCGTGCTCATCACACAAATAAATGCCCTTACCGGGATTTGAACCCAGGACCTCTTGCTTCGTAGGCAGGGTCACTACCAACTAAACCGGTCGTTAAATAAGAAACTAATGTAAATTAATAATTTAATTTAATAATATTTTACTGGCATTATAAAATTTGTAATACTTATGACTAATTAAGAAAAAAAAAACTCAATACTTAATTATTCCATGTATATGCCGTAATGCTTGGCTAAATGCGTATGTGTTCCTTTGACAGCCAATGCCTTTATTTTTTTTAATTAATTTCTACCCTAGGGAAGAAAATAATAGTTATCCTCCCGTATGTCAGATATGATTTGCCTCACTTTCCGAGTATGAGAGATGAAAACAATATATCACACTCGAAATATTATCACCCTCGCTGCCAAGCTGCTCGGGTGCCAAGTTATCTCGTGTGATATTGGTTCTTCTCCTCCCTTGTTGAACAATCTACTATTTAGTCTGTCAACTGCTGAAGATCAACGATTCTTTCATTTCTTTTTCGGCACATAACCAAACCAAATATTGGTTAAAATAGCATTAGGTACAACCCCAACCGTGGAACCGTAATTACCAGTCGATGCTTGTTCGAATATTAATTCGATAATATACCGTAATTGGAGTACAATTTGTGTACAAATTCGTTGTAATTGTACGTTATGTTTTGTTTGTTTTACAATTCGTGCGAGCAGATGTTTTGTTCAGTGTTTTAATGCTTAATTCGTGATGTCTTTGTAATTTTACTGTTAATACTTAACAGTTTTTTAAATGATTCCGTGTTAATTACTTAGTGGCTCAGAGCTGGAGGCATCGCGAGATTTTCATTTAACAACTCTGCCATTTTGATAAAATCCAATACTGAATCGACAAATAAATATATTAATAGATCATAATGGGACGATTGACGCTACTTAACCTAGTCTACTAGTACTAAGTAAAGCTTGTACTATAGGTACTAGACAACTGATAAACATACTTATATGTAGAGATAAATACATACTTAAATACATGTTAAACATTCAAGACTCGAGCACAAACATTCGTATTTTTCACGCAAATATTTGCCCCGACCGGGAATCGAACTCGGGCGGGACCTCAAACTTTGTAGCCAGGTTAACCACTAGGCTATTTGGTCTGTAAGTTGTATAAGTACAATTACAAGCAGCCCGCGACTCTATCTACGAAGTATGCAATTTTCCGTTAAGTATATAAATAACCTTTGTCTTTTCTCAAAAGGCCGGCAACGCATCCGTAACTCAACTTGTGCTGTGGGTGTCCATGGGCGACGGTGTTTGCCTTTCATCAGATGACTCGTCTGCGCCTTGCCCCTATCATATAAAAAATGTTCACAGTCTCAAACTATCTCCATACCAAGTTTCATCTAAATCGGTTCAGCGATTTATGCGCGAAGAGGTAACAGACAGACAGAATTACTTTCACGTTTATAATATTAGTAAGGATGAAAAAAATCGCTCCCCACGCCTGGTCGCACGATGGTGAAAGATCGTTCTACCAAAATATATCCGAAGTAAAAAAAAAAAAAATCTTAGAGGTTCTTACACAAATCGACCTAGTCCTAAACTAAGCAAAGCTTGTATTATGGGTACTAGACGACGATAAACATACTTATATAGATAAATAAAATACTTAAATACATAGAAAACATCCATAACTCAGGAACAAATATTCGTGCTCATCACACAAATAAATACCCTTACCGGGATTCGAACCCAGAACCTCTTGCTTCGTAGGCAGGGTCACTACCAACTAGGCTAAAGCGGTCGTTCGATTAAAAAGTCAGTAGAAAATCTTGTAGGTACTTTAATTAAAAACCTACTTATTTAATCACTTTTTATTTTCCCCAAGAAAATTTATTTTAAAATTACATCAAAACATCGCTATCATCTCAAAAGATCCCCCATCTTAAGAATAGCTCTCAATATCACACAGCCCTTTCTATAAAATCAGACCTTATTACACCCCTTTAAAGTTCAAAGTAAAACGGCAAGTAACGCTGAAACGTTTAAGCAACCACAACATTAAATAAAGAGGGGAAGTCTTCTCGAACCGTTAATGGATCGTGTCTTGCGTGAAACGGAATGCGGCCACGCCCCTTCCGGCGCGCTGTCATTTTGACAGTTGGCGATTACTTTTTCGGGGAGTTTTGAGCTATGGTTATTAAAAACTCTCGTAAATAGCTCCTTTCTGAATGCTTCCATTCCTTAAGAAATGCCCAGTAGTGTTTTACTAAGTTGTTAGATTAGACCCGCGTAAATAAGTACTTATTCCTTTTCTCCTTTTGAGGCACACAACTCTAAAAAAACTAATTAAGCAATTCACGTCACATCTTTGAATCGTGAAGTTCTCGTCACGTGAACTTCTCCCCGCTATTTGGGGTGTCGCCACGCCACTTACCCACGAATTATGACATCCTATTTTGTCTGAATGTCCCCTTACCAGTACAGAGACGTCCTTAGTTCGTCTGTTTATAGGTTTCAGACTATAACTAACAATCTAAATTCACTATCAAACTCTGAAATTTTGCTTCCTTTTTTTATGGCTTTGAAGTTTCCGTACCTAAAGTGTGCAAACGAGACCTTATTTAATACTGAGAATCCGCGGTCTGTCCGTCTGTCACATGCCTCTATCTCGTGAATCGTAGTAGCTAGGTCCCTACTTGGAATTTTCACCAATTACCGATCTTTTGGTGTATTTATTGTATTCATTTAATCCCGTGCCGTACAATTCCTAGCAAAACTATAGTTCTGAAATTCACGAGTAAGATATTTGAGGATTCACTCTAATGACCAGTAATTTTCCAAACACAATTACTTGTAATTCGCTCGATAGAAAACAATATCCAAAGTGCCATTATTAAATACTGCACGGCAGGTCATGACTTTTTGAATGATAATAAAATAAAACAAGATGTTTTCTAGGCCCTAGTAATACTACATTTTTAAAATATAAAGTAAAGTAAAGTAAGTAAAGTAAAAGTTCTTTATTACCAAAAAATTAGAGACAATTTAGAACAAAAATAATTCTGCGACACCCACACTAGGCAGAGCCTGTATCGTGGGAGTCAAAACATACAGGATTAAACTTGAACATGCGGCTTGAAAGAAACGGAGACACTGATGTTGTACAATAATAATAATAATATATTTAACTAAGTATTTAACAACAACAACAAAAAAAAGGGTTTGTGTGTGTGTGTGTGTGTGTGTGTGTGTGTGTGTGTGTGTGTGAGTGAGTATGTGTGTGAGTGTGTACGTGTGTGTGCGTGTCAAGTTTCATGCACCTACCACACCCAATTCCCACCACTACCTAATTGTCATTATATCCTCGGCCTCCTTATAGGAAAGGGACATGAAAAACTGTCTAATCCTTCTCTTAGCTTCTGCAAGATTAAGCAATTTTAAATTTAACTTTTTAAGTACCGCGTTATACACCCAAGGAAAAATGAACAATTTAAAACGCTTAGCGAAACCAGAGCGCACAGTAGGCACCTTAGCCCTATAAATACGCCTGGTTACCATCTGGTTGTAGGATGGTGAATTTAAAATTTGTCTGTGCGTGTATACTGTAGCCTGCATCAGGAACAGTCTGCGCACACTTAAAACACCTGCCTCCCCAAACAGACTCTCAGTAGAATACCGCCGTGGTCTCCTTAAGGATACCTTCAAAACCGCTCTCTGAGCTCTTTCCTAGGTTATCAGAGTGGATTTGCAGCACCCTCCCCAGGCAAGAATACAATAGTTTAGTATGGGTTGACAGAGCGCCAAGTACACTAATTTTAAAAGTTTTGCATTTGCGACGTCTCTCAGAAATTTCATTGTGTAAATTAATTTGCGCACTCTTGCTGAAGTTACCATTATATGTTTATGAAAATTTAGTTTTTCGTCCAGAGTAACACCAAGATATTTAACAAACGCAACCCTCGCGATGCAGACGCAGGAACAAAAACCAGGGGAGACCCCGGATCCGTCACAGTTAGACACATGAAGTTTCAGGCTGGTCAAGGTGTCAGGAGGGCAAGATGCCGAAGTTTTGTGAAAACAAAGGAATTGCGTTTTGTCTGCATTAAGGGTCAAAAGATTTTGTTCTATCCAAGACGCAATCCTCCGTAAACCCTTTTCCGCGGCCGCTCCAGCATCCCGCCATGAACGACCGTGAAACACTATAGCCGTGTCATCAGCGTAACACAGCATGTCGCTGTTACAGAGATTGAGGCACATAATGTCATCGATATAAGCTGTAAAGAGCGTAGGTCCCAATATGCTTCCCTGAGGAACTCCGAACGACACAGGCTGCAGGCCGCTATAGTTGACACCAACTCTCACACGCTGACATCTTTCGGTGAGATAACTCGAAAACCAATCCAGTGCCAGACCACGAATGCCCAAGTATTCCAGTTTTTTAAGAAGGATAGGGGTCGAAACCGTGTCAAAAGCCTTTGCTAAATCAAGGAAGACACCGACACAGCAGCGGCCCCCATCAAGATGAGACGCAACAATATCCGTCAACAACGCGACCGCGTCTTCAGTAGACCTACCTCTGCGGAAACCGAACTGTCGATCCGAGAGGAGCTTGTTTTGCTCTAGATATTTCACAAGCCTTTTATTAATAACGCGTTCCAGTAGCTTGGAGAAGGCTCCTAGAAGCGAGATGGGTCGAAAATTGTTAGGTGCATCTGAAGGACCACTCTTGTGAATAGGAATTACTGTCGCAGTCTTCCAGGCCTGAGGGAAAGATCCCAAAGTGATGCTCAAATTAAAGATGTCTGCAAGCGGCTCTGCAATAATTTCACCGATCACTTTTAGAATTTTATTGCTTACACCATCATAACCAGGATATGTATTAGATTTAGTATTAATACGATGAAAAACCTAAATACACGCGTGGTTTGACCAAAGTTGGCCTACCTATATCTGGTTCCGCCTTGACATCGACTTCTGGGACACCCTGTATAATTAAACCTAACATTTTTAACTGTCACTTATACGGTATACCCCATTTTATCATCAGCTAACTAATGAGTTTATTCTGGATTTACTAAGTGATAGTTAGTAAACGTCTATTTTTGACTAATTTGGTCAATTAAGATGTCGATGACATGATATGTAACTAAAAATATGTACATACTTAGTACAGAAACTTTTACCGAAATAATAGTTTTAAGTTAACTATGACTCGCTCATAGATAGGAGACTAGCTGTTGCCCGCGACTCCGTCTGCGAAGAAATCGTTTATTCCCACTTTGCAAATTTCCGATAAAAACTATCCAATGTACTTCTCAGGGTCTCAAACTATCTCCATACCAAATTTTATCTAAATTGTTTAAGTGTGACGGAGTAACACACAGCCACACTTTCGCATTTACTTATAATATTAAGTACGTAGGTAAGTATGGATGTATGGATATGGATAATTAACTTCTAGTCTCGTCCGCACTAATAGTTATTTCGTCTCATCATCTCCTCTATAGGTACATGTCCCACCCACTGCTGGCCACAGTCCACCTCGCGAAATGCTCCAAGAGCGTGAAGGTTGTCTCATGATGGTTTTCCTTCACCCTAAAGCTCTTGGTAAATATCAAATCCTACCTACCTGATAGGGATGTTGACGCCTTTAAAAAATAACTTAGACACGACTCCAGTAAAAAAACGCTTAATTTTAGCCCTGAAAACCAGATTAATTTTCGATTAACTGCAAATTTAGATTTATTGTTGCTTTAAAACAAATAAATAGTTAGTTGATTGAGTTGGCGAACAAGTGACGTCATAATTTGCTATTGCCATTCAAATTCTATGGGAGATTTGTGTTTTGACAGCTCATAAAAAGTACGTTAGTTGATTGGTGGTGTCAACATCCCTATTTCGCACACGGATTCCAAAAAACTCAGATATCTGCTTGAAAGGCATTAGATCAAACTACTAGGCTTATTTAAGCACGTCTTTTTATATTAGGTATTATTCCGACTATCTTGTACCTACTTACCTATTAATATAAAAAATGCTTTAAAATCAGTAAAAAATAAAAACAAAAATTAACATAAAAAATATCAAACAATCAAACTGACACTTTGTGCAGTGACTCGAACGTCATTGTTTGGCGCCCTTCTAGCTGTCAGAAACGTCAAAAGCCCGCCATTTCGAAGAAATCGAGCGCGAATCGAAAACAAAACACCAACTTATTATGCTGCCAAAACTTTTTGAAACATTACAAAATTACCCGTTGTGTCTTAAAATAAGACTCATATAGTTTTTTATTGGGAGTAAAATTATCATGGTATTCAAAATTGATACAAAAATTGAATTATGCAGTTGTTAAATCAATGTTATAGTAAAATAAACCTTAAACTCATAGTTTTTGGCTTTGACATAGTTTTGGCAGGTGGTAAAGTAAAAATGGTCGTGTTATGTTATGAAGATTAGTGACGGGCGTTAAGTGCACTCAACTAGTGATGCGACATGACGCGAATTCGATACGATAGGGTGGAATCTAAACGAATGTAACTGTTACTATTTTAATGCGCTCATTGTAGATTTAAAAGGTTTGCGGCGTTTAGTTTAAATTTGAATTGTTGATATTTTCAATAAGAAGATACTTAAGTATTATAAAATTATTCTGGAGCTTAAATAATTTTTGGTCACAAGCTTGCTCTTAATTAATTTATCTGTACTTCTTTTTCTAAGTCCAATATTTTTTAAATAAGACACAAGAAAATGAAATTTCAAGATTATTGTGGTAGGTTAGTAGGTACAGTTATAATTAGAATTGCTTAGTTCACATAAAAGAGATATCCAAATATACTTCATTCTTTGGATAGAGTGTACAAACTACAATATACGTACCTTACTTATTTTATTTTCCCGCTCAATTAAAAAGTACAATCACCAACTTAACTTTATACTGACTACTGGTGCTTCGTAAGTTATATTTTAAATAGGTTCATGATATGAATTAGTAAGTAGGTGTTGGTGTTGGCGACAGTACCAAATCCAGTTAATTTCAATAAAGTTAGCATATAAAAGACATTTGTCTTGCTTAACATTATCTAATAAAATAAGAGTAATAAAATAAAAGTTAGCTACTTTTAAATCTTATTACAACCACATATCAAATTAGAAACAATTCAATGAACAAAATAAATTCAACTACACCCATTCGGGATCAGACGTCAACGGCTGAACGCGTGCCGTGCCATCGTTTTGTCGCTAATGAAAGGAAATTAAAAAAAACTGTTCTCATTTCAAAACTCGACCGACCAATGAGAGCGGCGAAACGTGATTGCGGGGCGTGACAGCGCTCATTACTTACGCTCAAACACTCAGAGAGGGATTGAAGATGTTATACCTATCTCGTTCCTGCGCTTGGTTAAAACTGTGTAAGAAAGGGATGGGTGATTGATTATAGAAAGCAATTTGGACGGATCGTTGATTCACAGCGTGTTTTAATATTTAATTTTATGGTCATATTAATGTTGTTATGAATAAGTTGATTCTATTATGGGGATTTATGGGGGGTTGAAAATGGTAGTAAGTAATGGAGGGTGAGGTTTGTATGAGCCGTGTGTGATTTCGGAGAGTTAGAGATGGATAATTTGTTGTTAAACAAATTAGTGTAGCAATCTCAGACACTTGTGAGATAAGTTTTTATTTTTACGAAGTTTGGGTAAGAACATACCTACTTTGATATTTATATTAGAAAAATGTGTTTACTTGACCAAGTAAGATGTGTCTGTACCATTTTTATGACAGTTCCTTTATCAGAAAAAAATGCTGACTGTCAGATTTACTTGTA
This sequence comes from Archips crataeganus, assembly GCA_947859365.1. Classification (NCBI taxonomy): domain Eukaryota; kingdom Metazoa; phylum Arthropoda; class Insecta; order Lepidoptera; family Tortricidae; genus Archips; species Archips crataeganus. The sequence continues at coordinate 2,402,211 of OX402075.1, forward strand.
AATGATACCTAATAGATAGTTAGACCTAAGTAATGTTGAACATTAGGCTGGTAAAGACATTTATTAGTCGACTGGGTATTACCTACTCATAAACTCACAACATAATTAAAAATTTGGGGATTTTTTAAACTGTCCTTAGGTAATGTGATTTGATTATTTTAAAATTAACTTGGCTAGCCTCAAAGCTGTAGTCTTGGCTGGTACTTATACTTAGGTACCTAGTGGTACTTAGATACATCTAGATATACTTACCTATCTATCTAGGAACACACGTAATGATCTATTGTTCTTACTTTAGTGTTGAAATATATATTCTGTCCACAAAGTCAATTTGGGAAGCTAATACAGTGCTTATTTTATATTATAAGTATGTAAGTATACTAAGAATCGAACATACTAGAGCTCAATAATACGCTGACACTTGACACTATATCGTTAGAGCTGCGTTAAAAACTAAAAAAAAAATAAGTATATAGGTAGATACTTTAAAGTTAGTCATAGCAGTTGACGTGAAAAATAAACGTACCTACAACCTTGCCCCTTTGCTACCATTATTCATATGTCATCATCATTGATATTTTTTCATTGATATTATGGACCACCGTAATTTAACACCTTAATCAATTGGGTCAATCAACTTTTTTTTGTAAACGATTTTCTGCTACTTTCTATGAAAACCGAAATAATACAAAAACTGATTATTTTTCCTTATTTAAAGTATACTTTTCAAAACCCTAGATTTTTGTAGTCAATAATGGTGTAATTGCCATATTTATTTTATTTTGTTTAGCTTCTATTTCGTGGGTGACCCAGGGGATAATGTTGTCCCCGAAATTTGTATGAAAATAGTGGTATTTCCCCTGGGTGACCGGATTTTTTCATAGAAATGCTTATTTTTTTTTGTTTCACATACGCACTATGATAAACAGTTTATCTAATTACTGCAAAATCATGGTTTCACTAACCAGAAATTACAGAGTTACCTACTTGTAAAGGAGTAAAAAGAAATTTACGAAAAAAAGTTGATTGACCCAATTAACAAAATAGATGACAACATAAAACAATAATTTCAAGACGCGACTCTAACTGATCTGATTAATTTACAAATACCTACGTAACTTTACGATTTTTAGCTGCTTTAAAACAAATAAACAGTTATTCGATTCGGCATTTAAAAAAAAACTAATTATTTTGACACTCATAAAATCGTCGTGTTATCATAGGAGGTCATTGAGGCATTTAGCTCTATCAAAAACGTACACTGCGTACGCGTGTTATGGAGTTGATATGGATGCATCTTTAGATATTGTGGTTTGTGTGAAACTAATGCAAGACCACACTTCGTATTGCGATTTAGTGCTTGTGCCACTGTCAATTGTCAGTCGGCCATCTTTAATGGTTATTGAAAGGAAGATTCATGGCCTAAGGAAAAACCATGAGTGTAATAAAAATCAGTTGTTAGCAATTTAGAAAAGCTACTTATATGTAGGTATGTTTTTATTATTGATATGAATTTATTCCATGAGGGTTTTCTGACAGTTGGACTACTTATAGCTAGATAGCGTTAGTATCGTGAGGACGTTAGTCTTGCTTGCGATTGGCTCATTTCATTCTTGCTAGGTACAGTCAACCAATTTGATTTCTAGGCGACTATACAAATTTGTCCCATCAAATACCAGATAATTACCACATCAGTGCGGGTTACAGGATTATCAATTTTCCGATCATACCATACCTACAATAAACGTAAAGAGTTTGTAAACGTTATTGCTCCATGACATGAGAAGAAAAAGAAGTTTTGACAGACGGACAGTTACAATTCAAGTTATTAATAGACAAGCAATCTCCTTTCCTATTCATTATCGTTGACACATGTTCGCAAAGATCGTGGTGTCATCATGACATGTTGTCACGAAATAATCACTGTCGTAGAAGATAGAAAAAGTGGTTCATTATGACATGGTTCTATAGTGGCGTAGGAATCAAATTGACTGGCTCTACAATGTACACCAATACCAAACGTGATACAAATGTCAAAGTTATCAAATGGATCTTGCAATAGGCGCCAACAAGCATGTCACAGAAACAGAAAAGGATTTATTTAATTTTGTTATTTGTTTTTTAACAGAAACGTAGTAAAGTGTCCAAGTATTTAACCAAGCATTGGAAGAGGGTAAAAATCTAGTTGCAAAGAAAGAAAGAAATAAATATTAATTTGCTTAGAACACGTACAAAAAGATGATGTTAATACAAAAATAGTAACAGTGGTAACAGTATTTAGCCACAGTGAAAATAAACGGGTCACTCACGTCTTAAATGAGTTTAACTCGACATGTTCCGTGTGTGCGCGTTTGGCAGTCGCCGTGACGTGTGACTCCAAGAAGAAGGGCTACCTACAGATTAGCCCGGAACATGTCGAGTTAAACTCACTTAAGACATGAGTGATCCGTTTATTTTCACTATGAGTGAGTCGCACGGTAGTTTCATGTTTAAAGTATTTAGCCATACATCAGCATGCAAATTATGATATGATATGTAGCATTATGATAAAAAACAACAATTTTGAAACTCAAACTCAAAGCTCATTTTTTGCATTTCATGATTTGCACTCTTCGCATTCCTTAGTTATAATAATCTTAAATATTTAAAGATTGTAACTAAGTATAAGAAAATTTTTTTTTTGTAACATTAATTGCAAAAAACAGATTTTTTTTTTTATTAAATTTCAAGATTTAATTACATTGTTAGATTAAGAGTGAGTGAGTTCCATTCGTCATCCCATGCCTATATACGTCCCACTGCAGGGCACAGGCCTTCTCTCAGAATGAGGAAGCTTGGGCCGTGGTTCCCTCTCGGTCCCATTGCGGATTTGGAACTTCACACACACTATTCAATTTCTTCGGAGGCGAGTACTGCTTCCTCACAATAAATAAAATAAATAAATAAAAAATCATTTATTGCCACAACATAAATAGGTACAGGAATATCAAAACAGGAACAAAGACAAATGGAAATAACTAGCTACGTTCCGGCAATGGGTCCCAATCTCAGCAAGTGCTAGGACACACGGCAGCATGCGCCAGCGCTGATTTTCAGATTGACCCCTTTAGCGGAGGCTAGTTGTAACATACAATAATATAAAGTAGTATAATAAAATAAAAAAAAAATAAAAATTAAATAAATAAATAAAGAAGGAAACTAATTATTAGAATTAAACTACCGCTTTAGCCTAGTTGGTAGTGACCCTGCCTACGAAGCAAGAGGTCCTGGGTTCAAATCCCGGTAAGGGCATTTATTTGTGTGATGAGCACGAATATTTGTTCCGGAGTTATGGATGTTTTCTATGTATTTAAGTATTTATATATCTATATAAGTATGTTTATCGTCGTCTAGTACCCATAGTACAAGCTTTGCTTAGTTTGGGACTAGGTCGATTTGTGTAAGATTGTCCCCTAATATTTATAAAAAAAAAAAAAAAACTAAAAACAGGCATGGCCTGGTTATATGGCTTAAGTTAAGTACCCAGACAAAATATGTATGGTGTGTATGTGTGTCTCCATGTGGTGTAAGTGTGATAAGCGTATGGGTATGTGTATATGAGCGTGTGTGTATGTGAGTCAGCATGTGTATGTATGTGTGCGTGTGAGTGCGTGTAGTGTGTGCCCGAATGTTTACTTTCACCTCAAAGATCATGGAAAATTTTCCGAAAGACTCACTACTAAGCCACCACGACGTATTGTCACCAAAATCATTCGTTTAATATTAAGTAACTAATCTTTTGGACCAAAGATCAGGAAACCCGGCCATAAGTTATCTCGGTTGGAATAGCCGCAATCAATTTGAGCTAAGGGGGGTAAGTGGGGGGTAAATTGTCCGCTAATGACGGCGAGCGGCGGGGCTCGTTCGGACGGGGCAGTGCGCTCGAAGAACTTTTTTTAAGATAGGGGAGTTGTAACATTATCTCTAGAGATTCTATGGCATCTCAAGCAGGTAATTGTGGGCTCAAATCCCATCCTCGCGACTCTGAGCTTCTCAGAATTCATGGGCTTAATTACATTTGGAATTTACTACAAGTGTTACAGTGAAGAACAAACATCGTGCGTGAGGATACTTGCTTATACTTACGAAGCAATATGTGTGGTGTATGAGGTTCCCAATCTGCATCGGGCCCCCATGGAAACCACCAGCCGTCCTCTCATTCTAAGAGGAGGCCTGTGCCCAGCAGTAGGACATATACCTACAGGCCGAGATAACAAGATCAACCAATTAATCGACCTAGTCATTCAAATCTTTTTAACCGGGTCAAAATACTTACATGCTATTATTTAACGTGCATTCCTGTTTTTTTATTAATGGTTCAAACTACGATAAGTAGCCCGATCAAAAAAATATAGGAAATTTCCTTATGTAACCTAAGTAGAAGAAATAGGACGAAGATAGAATTAAGTATAGGAAAAAGCAGAAAATCAGTGATAGTCAGCCACAAAAAATAAAAAATATGTATTTTTTGCTTGCTTTTGAAGTATGGAACCCTCACTCTAGTCTAACTCGAACTAAAAATTTAGTTTCCTCGGCTGTTAAGTACCTGCTAATCGATGTTTCGGTCACATTGCAGCGGCTGAGGTCATGATCAGACTCGATTAACGTCATGATTAATACTCAGGTGTCCTATTAATGAGTGAAAATCGCGAAGTTTAAAACATCAAACGTACGAATTCCCAAGATCCTCACCTAAACGAAGCACAGAACGAATCCACTAAGCGCTGACAGTGGCAAAACAGCCTGATCACCACCAATTACCAGCGTATACTATGTTTACAAACAACTCCTCCGTCTCGCTCTAACACGCCCTAATAGCTCGCATCTTGCTCCCTCTAGCAACATACAAAATTGCTCTTAATCATTTTGTCCGCACTACCCAAAGGCCATATTCTTCCACCGACACGAAAGAAAATCTACTTTAAAATACTGTTGCTATAACTTCTAATTGAATAGTAACGCAACGCTTGCTTTCTTAAAAGAAAATCTCGCAAGAGTCACTTTGAAATCTGAAAAATAAGGTTTATTTTTGAACAAATCTGTTCAGGTTATACGATGTTTGGGTTACTTGAGACTTGATAATGACACTGGTATTAAGGCGATCGTAATAGAGCTGATATTCGCTCAGCGGCAAACATTAATAAAATAAAATTATCCGACTACACCCCGTATGGGGGCGTGGCTGTAACCAAGTGAGTAGCGCCGCGGTCGCGCAACGAACGGACGTGTCTCGATATCTTTAAAACACAGGCACATCATTAGTCGCGTTCGAATTGTAAATTATTTTTTGAATGACTGTGTTCGATTGTTTAGTGCAAAATTGACATTGCGCGAGCGTATTTTTCAAGAAAATTTATTGTGCGTTGAAGTGAACTTTGATTTTGTGATTGTTTTTACACGACAAAAAGACGTCTACCTACGAATTTACTCTGAATAAAAATGGACCAGTTTTTTAGTGCATAAATTACATACATTATTAGCTTCAGAACTTGAAAGATGGAACCTCAAACAGCGGAAACACAGACAAAAAAACCGAAACCGTTTTCCATAGAATCAATAATTGGCACCGGCCGCAAATCACCAGAAATAGACATTGAAAACAACCTTTCTGAACACTCGAGGAATTCCGAAGAGGATGAGACCGAAGAACTGAGTAGGATGCGATATTATTTCAACACGCCGTTTTTACAAAATGGCGTGTCTATACCTTTTCTATTGGGGTACGGAGAGCCGTGGCTGTCTAGAGTCCTAGCGCCTGTGCCTCCGTCTGATGCGAGAGAGGAAAAAAGAGAGAGTCCTGTCAGTGTGGGGAGCGAAGACAGCGATGCTGGAGAGGACAACACGCAAGGTTGGTGCAATTGGTTTTTCCCGCCATCTTGTTGTGTACAGCCTATTCTCGGAGGAAGAATGTAAAACCAAATGTTGTTTCAAAAATAAGTTCAAAACATGGTTCATCAACTTGTTCCATACAAACAACTGTTTGTTAAATCAGTAGTTTTTAAGATTTATCTACTATATCTATTTTGCACGCAACGCCGAGATGGTAAACTGTGTTTTTGTTCCCAAAAAAATATGTCTTAGATCTATGGATAAGTTAGTATAAGTTTTTTAGTAATAGCAAAAAGTCCAGAAGAGAGTCTGGAAGAGATCGCTCTTAAGCGATAAGGCCGCCAATTGCTTACCTTGTAACTTACTCTCTGTGTACCTGTTTTCTGTATTGCTTACTATTCCTGGTGTACAATAAAGAGTCATTGTATTGTATTGTATTGTATTGTCCAGCAGAAAACAGATTCCTAGTAGGTAAATAAAAGCTGTGACAGTCTCATTTGACAGATGTTAATTATTTATTTTTATCTTATATTTGTAATTTGTACCTAAAGGGAAATACATACAGGTTAATTTTTTATTAAGTGCACAAATTTTAATATGTGATTCAGTGTTGTTAAAATAACAAATTTCAGTATTTTTCGTTATAATATCAATCACTTATTTTATTGTTTTTCATAGTAACTCGACCAATTATTGGATGAATTACTATTCATGAACAACCCAAATATCAAAATTTAAAAAAAAAATCTTGACGATAATCACGATCTATCAACAATACTGAATCACGTATCAAAATTTGTGCACTAGTTAAAAAATTACCCTGTATTATAGGTACAAAACTAGTAGTCAGCTTGTAAAGTTAAAAACCCATAAACTGTTTCCACCTATATAATTCAAACAGTTTGGTTTGCTCAGGAAGAACAATATTTATCTAATTCAAATCTAATAGATGCCTTTAAACGAGCTATTCATGTATATACCTATACAAAAAATACAAAAATCTTTATTTAAATAAAACAGTTTATACATAAAATAATAAATTAAAAAAGCAAAAAACTCGCCTGCAGAAATAGGTACTGAAAAGGTGGGAGCAAGATAAAATGTTCAATAACAATAAAAAGCTAACTGAACTCAACGAAAGAAATCGAAAAGAAACTAAACATTGAAACGAATTTAAAACACGTCTATGGCAGTCTTTCAAAATTTAACGCAACGATAAAATGCAGTCGGAGGCGTGCATGAAGTGACATTAAATCCCATGCAGCCACTGACTCCCATGCCTCCGACTGCATTTTATCGTTGCATTAAATTTTGAAAGACTGCCAGCGACGTGTTTTAAATTCATTTCAATGTTTAGTTTTTTTTTCGATTTCTTTCGTTGAGTTCAGTTAGCTTTTTATTGTTATTGAACATTTTATCTTGTTTCCACCTTTTCAGTATTTCTGCAGGCGGGTTTTTAGTTTTTTTAATTAGTTTTTTTTTTATTTCTTGCTTTTTAGTGTAACCTCCTGAGACCCAGATAAATTATTGAGTATTTGAATTAGGAATCCGTTGCTATTTAGTTAAAGTTCAAAACCAATTTTGAAATATGTAGGTACTTAATTTTCCACATGGGTTTCATAGAGAAAATTATTGCTCAAAGATATCTGAGTAAGTAGGTTACGTCGTCGTTTTAATGCATAGATTGCCAATTTACTATTCCAAATTAAATTTAAACACATGACTTGTATATATTTTTGTAATCTCTTTTAAAATCCCTTTATTTTGACATCCTACTCGATAGGTTTGAATAAAAATTTTTTTTTAAAGACTCACAATTTGGCGCCGAAAATCCGTCATTTTGACTTTTCATGAATTTCATGTATCCAGTGTTACTCGCGTTATCAAAACGAATCTAATGATGTATCATTTATCAAAATCGGTTCAGCCGTTGTGTAGTTACGAGAGGACATAGGAATGGACATACATACATACATACATACGGGTCAAACACGGGTTCCTTCTTCGCAGTCGGGTAAAAAGAGATATCCATCAGACTCCAAACTAGGCTGAGCTGTATATTGGTTGTCTGCGAGTGCGATTTAACTTAAACAAAATTTAGTGAACTATTTTATGTTACTAGCTGTTGCCCGCGACTCCGTCTGCGAAGAATAGGGGTAGGTATTCAAATACAGCCTACGTCCTATTCTCAGACCTACCGAATGCAGTGAAAAAGTTACGTAAAAATCGGTCAAGCCGTTTCGGAGGAGTTCGATAACAAACACCGGCGTGACACGAGATTTTTACCTATATTTTCTTTTGTGCCAAAATTATTTTTTTTAAACGAGCGAGGCCATTTTTAGTGGCCAGTACCCAAAACCACATAATTAAAAAAAGCGTGTTAAAAATAAAAACCTCATCCTCGTCATGTCCGACCTGTGGCAGCACCAATGCTCGACACCTCAACGCCCAGTAGATGACACCCCTATGTCACCTGTCTAACTATGACATACGATTGAAGGCGCCATGTATTGGGTCAGTATCGAGCACACGGACGTTTACCTTATACACCGTGAAATTTTAGTGGTTGTTTTCCCGAAACGAGGTGATTTAGTTTCGATTGTACAATCGATTTATAGTTACTATTTTGACTAGAGTCAAAAATCCAATTGTGAAAAACGAAAGTCGAAAATGACCGCAAACCAATAGTAACGCTTCGTTGGTACCTAACCTATCGTACGCTACTTGTACCAACGAAGCGTTACTATTGGTTTGCGGTGATTTTCGACTTTCGTTTTTCACAATTGGATTTTTGACTCTAGTCACAATAGTAATTATAAATCGATTGTACAATCGATACTAAATCACCTCGTTTCGGGAAAACAACCAATAAAATTTCACGGTGTATACCTACCTACAAATTTATTATCATTTCTGAGGTTGACTAACAACCAACAACAACTTCAACTTCAACATTCAACGTCATTTAATTTTTTTTTTGGCATTCAACTTCGCCGACGGTAAACTTAATCAAATAATCAGTTTAGCGTGCCCTACCCACAGTACGCCGACCGATAATCATCCCAGCCTATGTAGGTACTCGTAGGACATAGGCCCCCTTGCACATAAATTCCGAAAACCTGATACCTGATTTACACTCTCGCCTCGTCACCTCGCCTCGCGCCTCGCCTCGTCGTCTCGCTCCGGACGCGAGCCTCACACCTGGTTTACACTCGCGTACGAGTGGCGAGACGAACTGCGGGACGAGCCACGAGAAGAGAGTGTGAACAGGCGCGCCTCGCGCCTCGTCTCGTGATTTGCCTTGATTTTGAGGCTCGCGTCCGGAGCGAGACGACGAGGCGAGGCGCGAGGCGAGGTGACGAGGCGAGAGTGTAAATCAGGAATCAAAATCAAGGCAAATCACGAGACGAGGCGCGAGGCGCGTCTGTTCACACTCTCGTCTCGTGGTTCGTCCCGCAGTTCGTCTCGCCACTCGTACGCGAGTGTAAACCAGGTATCAAAGAAATGCCCCGACCAGTGGTGTAGCGTAGTGGGGAAGGGGGGGGCGAGCCGCCCAGGGCGACATTTTTAGTGGGCAGCAAAAGTTCACAATAAATAATACATGGCACCTTCAATCTTATGTCATAGTAAGAGAGGTGACAGTTAGGTGTCATCTACTGGACGTTGAGGTATTGAACATTGGTACGTTTACCTCAGAGGTTCCCAAACTTTTTTCTCTGATAGACCACTTTCAAAATTTAGCTGGTTCCGGTGGACCCCTTGCAGCTACATTTCTACCATATATTCCTAAAACTCGACAAAAATGTGAAGATTGGATCTAACTATGGACCCCCGTCGAGTCTCCCGTGGACCCCTGGGGGTCCACCTGGACCACTTTAGGAATCAACGGTTTACCTTAACAAGAGTAATTCAAGACTAATTCCTTTCTCGTATTTCAAACAAGTACTTAGTCCGTGGTCTCCTTTCGAGAAAATTTTATCCCCGACGGCCATCGATTTGCGTGCTATATGGCCTGCCCATTGCCATTTCAACCAGCTAATCAGTTTGGCTATGTCGGTGACCCTTGTTCTTCTATAGATCTCCTCATTCCTGATTCGATCCCGTAGAGAAACCCTAAACATAGCCCTCTCCAAAGCTCAGCGCAAGTCACTTCCAACCGTAATGATTGTATCAATGAGGGAGGCTTATATCCAGCAGTGGACGTCCTACTGCTGATGATGATGATTTCAAATAACGATTTAAACCAATTTTCTAGAGCGTGATTTACAAACTCAAAAATACTTTCAAAATGTTAATTATCTTTTGATACCTACTTAGGTTGAACTCAGAAACTTCATGGGTTGCTGAGCGAAAATGTCTTGCTTGACAGGTGACGGACGGACGACGAAGTGATCCATTAAGGGCATACCTAGCTTTTCGCGCTAATCGATTTTGGGTGGGCGATTTCGGGCGTGGGGGAGTCACGATGGCTCAAGATAGGTTGGTTGGACTGCGCGTGTTTTTGGGTATTTTCATCTTATTACTAAAACAAATACATATTTTTAAAAAATGTAGCAACACTACGCCTTAGAAAACATCTTGTTTTATTAACATTCAAAAAGCCATGACCTGCCGTGCAGTATTAGCGTCGTCTACGAATTAATTTTATTTTTTAGAGACGACTTTGGATTTTTTTTCTATCGAGCGAACTATAAGTAATCGTAAATATTTTTTTTTTTTTAATAGCAATACGGCTTTTTTTTTACGGTTTTACCGCTTTTAAATAATCTTATAAGTAATCGTGTTTCGATAAACACCTTGTCATTAGAGTGAGTGAATCGTCAAAGTTCTTACACATGAATTTCAAGACTATATAGCTTTACTTGTAATGATAATGTACAGCACGAGATTAAATGAATGCAATAAATGCGCCAAAAACACGGTAGGCCCTTAAGATATCCTATCGTTTTGAGAATTGTCCTGCGAGTTATCAATGTGCGACTTTTTTTTGTATTTGTCCATCAACTAATAATGTCAAAGATATACCGAAACAAGGCCGCAACTTTTTGGGGCTAACAGAACAAACAACACATGTGTTCCACTTGAACTCTTTAACAAGCTTTACTTAATGTATTTGATTAGCAAATAGGCTGCTTCAACTACTATCCACTTGCCATCAGAACCACAAATCGATCTTGCTTGTCTCCGACGTAAAAAAAATGTTAATCTTCGTCTTCCGAATTCCCGATATAAAAAGTATCACCAGCGCAAAAATTCTTCACTCTTGAGTTGATGTGTAAAATTAAAAAAAATTTGGACAGCTGTCACTGTCAAATTAGTACGGCGTTTCGCGCCAAAGGGACAAACATTCGGGACACGATTTCACGGTACAGATGCGTTCGAGTAGCGTGAAATTTTCTAACAATTCAAAGAAGCGTTCAAAATTGAGTATTGGATTTATGGTGCAGCTTGTTGACTGTTTGTGATACGTATAATAACAATATTTAAGTTTTTCTAGGTCGCTATCTTCTAACTTACCTACTTAATAAAATATTTTCAAATACGTTTTAAACATTAATGACAGGAGATCTATGACAACGCGCGCTTTCCCTTCTGACAAAAAAATGTAAGGTGCAATATCCACATAAAGAAAGCGATCGTCTATTGTTTCATGTGACACAGCATCATAAGTTATAAAGGTCTATGGTCTCATGGCATCCAGCCCTAAAAAAAAACATAAGCAATAGTTGCTTTCTTTGCAATTTTAATTTCTTTAAGTTTTTTACTTACCTATTTCATTGCATGTTTGAGAAAAGCACTATACAAGCCTCGGCCGGAACAGGGGTTGCCGGTCAAACCTACTCGGCCGGCAACCCCTTACTTCCCGGTCTCTGTAGTAAAGTAAACTATAGCATGAAATTGTAGGAACACAACAAATTGCCATAACGTTTCAACTCCCTGCTTGGAGTTGTGGCAAAGTCAATAGCCATACAAAATAATACTGAAAACTTGATTGGGAACAACCGTGTAAAATTTGACAGACAAAACTTGTCTGACGCTAAATGATCGTGATCACCTCGAGTTCAGTCGGAGTCTAATACTTAATGACTTTATTTACAAACAACAGATAAATAGGTACAATTGAAATAAATAATAAAAAAAACTAACCTAAAAATAACCTAGGAGCTAATTCAATTTTCAATTCAAATTTTGGGATATTAATACAGCCCCCATTGGTGCAATGATGCGAATGCGTGCCGTGCGTGCGTAAGTTGTTGTTTAATTATTTTCTTTTAAAATGTCTATGGTTATAAAAAAGTTTGGTTATGGCTACTCCGAATTTAGTATTGTCCATCTCACTCACTCTCGTATCAAATAAATATTGTCTTAAGCGGGATGGCACGATACGAAGTTCGAATTTTGAACTTCGCAGTATAAAGCCAGTTCGTTGTGTTGAGGGTTGTGTGTGGGTGATTGAATCTATTTAATGTTTTTTAATTATTTCCTCACATTTGAGAAAAAGCGCTGTGAATTCCTTGGCGGGAACATGAATAATTGCCTGATTCTTACTCGAAAACACTTAAAGTATTTAAAACGCCTACGTGCCGCATCGAATTCGCAAATATACCAAATTCCACCGAAAACCGGTGTGAAAATCCAGACGTGACCGCCATTTTGCGCAGCGATGTCCATCTAACGTATATAACCGATAAATTACCGATTCATATCGAACTGCATCGTTCACACGCGATTTAACTTCGCCGCTTTTTCGAATTCGAAATTTAAAATTCTGAACGTGACGTCTGGCTTTATGCGTCTAGAAACTGCTTATAAAGCAATGTGATTTCGACTTTATTTTTAGTGGATAAAGTGCGATGTTGGTTTAATTTTCTTTGACGTTAAGGCTGTGATAGCATTACGATTCTTTGGGTGCGTTCGATAACTGTCAATCGTTGCTGCGTCGGCCATAAGAAATAATATTTTGCGAAGGGGGATTCGATTTTATGTCGGTTTTCCGTGAAAATTTTACAAATAGAATTTAATGTCAGTTTGTGATACGAATCAGATAAATGGTTTGTCTTGTCTGTTCACTGAGTGGCGGAGACGTTTATTTTGTTTTTTTATTTGACAGTCTTTCCTGTTAATCCTGGATTTTCTGGACAACATAATGCATAAACTTGATTAGTGTATTAGAGCCGAAAAAATAGAATTTAAATTTAATATTTCTTAGCTTGGTCTTACTTTAGTTTGTGGAGGGTCAAGTTGAGTTATTTGTATTTTTCTATAAGAATTTAAAAATGTAAAATGACTTCCAAATGTGGCAAAAGCACCATATTCTATTGTAACGGTTTTGATCACAATGAAGTTTAAAACTGATCAGCATGTTATTCCAAGTTAACTACATCTCGCGGACGATTCTATTTTCCCTGATTAATTTCACTCTGTAGGTGTAGAATGGAAGATGCTAAGTATTGAGCTATCGCAAATTACTAACAGACGCGTACAGGTATACTCCGAAATTCGTATCATGCCGTCCCTCTTACTCCTATTAAATAATTTATTGAATCAGGCGTTATTTTGCGAAGGTCCATATTAATGAACTGAAACAATTAAGTACTTTGCTCAATTGCGGGTGAGCAAAGTTCTTTCTTATTATGAGAGGGATGCAAACGAGCAAGCGGGTCATCTGATGGAAAATGATCACCACCGCCCATAAATATCAACAACTCAAAGAGAGTCACTGATCTGTTGTGCCGGCCTTTAAAAAGGAAAGGGAATAAGGGAGAGGTATTGGGCTTGGGCCCCCGGCGCTCTCACTGACCGTACGAAACGCAGCAGGAGTACACTGCTGCTTCACGCCGGTGTTCTGTGAGAGGATGGTACTGCCCCGGACGAGCCGGCCCATTCGTGTTGCAGCGGCTAGCTAAACATGGCTCTACCACTACTAAAGTAATTGTTTCAGTTCTTATTCAATTTGAATACTCGTACTATTAGCGTGAGCGGGACGACATTGTTGTGATTTTGTCTTTGTGCCAAGATTCTAGCGGCGCATAATATACTTCTAGGCAATCATGTGGTCTTTCCAAAAACGCTTAGACTCAAAAAACGTCATGTAAAAAAAGCCTTACCTACACCAATACATTTTTGATTATGATTTTGACATGAAACGGAGTTCGAATTTTAAACTTCGTAGCGTCAATCGGTGTTTTTAAAAGTCATTTTTCATATGTTGGACGGTTCTAGTTGAATAGCCCAAGAAAATAAATTCAGTGTTTATACGACGCCCTACTTCGACTAAAACCCCTCAATCTCAATTCTTACCCTATGACGTCATAACGTCGATATCGATGACGTCACATCCACTGGCAGTGGGCGGGGCGCTGACGGTGTCTCTTTTTATTGACCATCGTCGCAGATTGCCTCGGACTCTGGATTGAAGAAAAAATAAAAAAGTCTGTCCAATAAAAAAGTTTGAGGAGGAATAGTGATGGGAAAAACGACGGTATAGTTATCGGTTTTAGCTATCGGGGCTGGAGAACGGACAATAATAGATAGAGTAAAGCTGTTTTTGCCTTCAGATTAAAAGATACAAACTGCAAACCGCTCTAAATAACAGCACTAACACACGTTAGAAAGTTTTTTCTGTACGAAGCAGTACGCTTACTGACTAACTCCGCGCGTTAGGTCTCTTTCTGTCAAACGGTATAAGATGGTGACAGAAAGAGATGGGGAATGTTATAGCAAGCGCCCTTCTTTCAACGTATTGGCGCCATACGACAAGGAAACGCAGCTAGCCCTATGGGCAGGCTAGGCTACCCAATAGCAGCGATCTGGGCGGGTATCTATGGTTTCACATAATTTAACGGCTCTATATCTAAATCCCTAATGATTGTTTGTCCTAATGTAATGTTTGTCCTAATGATCGTTTGCCCTAACTCTTTTTATTTAAAATCTATTAATTGTTCTGGATTTTTATAAAACAAACCTAACCTAACCTATAGAGTTCTAGAGGATAATCACAAAAAAGTTCCTAAAAAATTCACGGTTTCCGAGAAAAAAAGTGTTAGGGCAAACGATCATTAGGACAAACATTACATTAGGACAAACGATGTTAGGGATTTAGAATGAGAGCCAATTTAACAAGTCATAATGTATCGTTACCCAATCCTCATTTTCATCAGAGGAGGCCTGTGTTGTGCCCTACAGTGGGACGTATAAAAGCTGGAATGATGAATGTTCCATTCTCCATAGTCAAATTTAGTCATAAAGTGATTTATTTCGAAACAGTATTTTCTTCGGAATTGTTCATTATAAATTATAAAACAAACCTAACCTAACGTACTGCATTCTACGAGTATAAGATGGCAATTAAAAAAAAACTAAAAAGAATACTGTTTCAGAAATAATCACTTTATGACTAACGTTGATTATGAAGAATAATAATAATAATAATAATAATTTATTTCCGAAAACATGTCCATAGTTGTTAGTAACAAGGTTGCTTAGAACTACAGTTAGTAAACATAGAACATTAGTTTATATTAAAATCATAAAACCATTACATTAACAATGTCAAAAATAAAATAAAATAAAATTCAGATTCAAAACTACAAAATAAAATAAAATAAAATGATAAATTATGATTTATTTAACTATGGGAAACGAAGGTGCGCAGATCTGGGCGATATTTGTAAATTACAAATTTTTACTTTTTAGGTTAAGATTGAGTTACTTTGTTTTTACGTATTTTCTTATTTATTTTGCCAAAAATGTACTGAATTGGTGAATATTATCGATGATTTATTTAACTTGCTAAAAATCTCTTTACTTTCACTCGCGTAAACCCCAAAAAAAAACAAATTGTGACTTCGTCACCCTCTAACACTAAAACGCTGACCGGAGCTTTATCCGCGACTCCCGCTGTCGGTTTACTGCAATTTACTCAGCCATTTAGTTTTATTAGCTCACTTTTATTGGTATTTAATGGAGCTGCCTTAAAAAAAACATTTAGGGCAAACTGTAAAATTGGTGTGGGAATTCATTGTACCTATTGTTGTATGCCGCAATTGAGGATGTCTAGATATTTTTTTTGTAATGTAAGTACAGTAAATCGAAAACCATTTCGAGATTAATGCTTTTGTAATCGTTTTCTGCAGTCGTTAATTTTTAATAATGTAATGCATTTATTACATATCAAATAAGAAATTACCTTTATTTGACATTGAAATATATGTCGTGAAATATAAGTTGTAGGTACTTCATTTTGTGTGGAATGGAATTATTTAGAATGCAAGCCGCTTCTAGTCGTAATGATTGGGTATCAATGAGGGAGGCCTGTGTCCAGCAGTGGACGTCCTGCGGCTGAAATGATGATTTCCTTCACCGTAAAGCTCATGGTAAATTTGTAAATGTAATTTCACGGGCTCGGATCGTATAGTGGTGGCCACAACGGCTAACTAAATAAGGGGTCAATTTTTATTTTTTTGTATGTTTTGACTTTTTTTTTATTTAGAAAATTGTTCGTGATTTCTGTTCAGAAAAAAGTGTCCCAAAACTCCCGTATAATTTTCGATTCTTCCATTTAGTTACGGTCATATAAGTCTATGAAAAATGGTAACTTAACGGAAAAAAACTTGGGGCACTTTGTTCTCCTAGTAGGACCAACAAAGCTTATGATTCTGAGCAAAATTCACATAAAAATTATCAAATTAAAAAACAAAAAACCCGCCATGTTCGAGTCGGACTCGCGCACGAAGGGTTCCGTACCATTATCTATAAAAAATTGCGGTTTACGATTTATGACGTATTAAAAAAAACTACTTACTAGATCTCGTTCAAAGCAATTTTCGGTGGAAGTTTACATGGTAATGTACATCACATATTTTTTTTTAGTTTTATCATTCTCTTATTTTAGAAGTTACAGGGGGGGGGCACACATTTTACCACTTTGGAAGTGTCTCTCGCGCAAACTACTAACTAGTTTAGAAAAAAAATATATTAGACACCTCAATACTTATCATTTTTGTAGACCTATTCACAGATACTTACCCCACACGTAAGGGTTTGACGAAAAAAAAATTTTTGAGTTTCAGTTCTAAGTATGGGGAGCCCCCAAATTTTATTGTTTTTTTTTCTATTTTTGTGTGAAAATCTTAATGTGGTTCACAGAATACATCTACTTACCAAGTTTTAACAGCATAGTTCTTATAGTTTCGGAAAAAAGTGGCTGTTACATACGGACAGACAGACAGACATGACGAATCCATAAGGATTCCGTTTTTTGCCATTTGTCTACGGAATCCTAAAAATTGGGTCATAAGTGTCATAACTTAAAGCTTTTGAAATTCGATTTGTCGCCTAACTTGTCATGCTTTTCTTCAGGCAACGACTCGGAACCTGACCAGGAAGACTCCTCTGACCGGCGCGAGAGCAAGGCGCGGCGCCGGCGCACAGCCTTCACCTCGGAACAGCTGCTCGAACTAGAGAGGGAGTTCCACGCCAAGAAGTACCTGAGTCTGACAGAGAGGTCTCAGATCGCTGCCGCTCTTAAACTAAGTGAAGTTCAGGTATTTTTTTTTATAAAATATAGGCTTGAGTTTGCATACAATCACGCCCGAAGATGAGGTCTACGATGGAGCACGCTTGCCTAGTAAATGCTCATTAGCCCTAGACTCGAAAACGGCCAGATTGCAGTGATGTGTGTAGAGTTCAGGAAACACAATCGCAGGCAGGGAATTCCACTCCTTAACTGTACGGTTGATGAAGGAAGAGCGAAAACGCTTTTTGCGGGTTTTGGGAAGAGTGACAACGTAGGGTGGAGACCCCGCCTACTTCTGGTCGTCCTGCAGAAGGAGCAGGTGGAATAAGGTCGTGCAGTTCCGAAGTAGTTACATAAATATCGATTTGGATAAATGTGCCGGCTATATTGATACCTCCCGGTATTGCTCGCGACGATGGAAAGAGACCGGTTTGACGTTCATACCCTGGCCAACGGATCGCCTCTTTATCTGGGACGCTACATGTAGTACACACACGCGTCGTCTCATATAGCTTCATGATTCATCGTCGCTCAAACCGGGCGGGGCAGCAGCACAGGCTGAATCAGCAAAACGTTGCAAATACGCAGCTCAAGAGACTACGTATTTGCAGCTTTTGCTGTAGAAACATTACTCACAACATTTCCGGCCAAATAAAACACAAATTGTTCGAAATTACCTGTGACTATAGGGCTGATGCATTTCTCGCCTAACGTATTGGCATTAAAATCCAGCGTGGAAACACTACCAGCCTTATGAGCACTTTTCCACAGGGACTCCTAGATAGATAGATAGATATAATCTTTCTCCTAAGGTGGATTGTTCAGACTTTAATTGTTGAGCCACTTGCCACTGTTCATATTTTAGCCGAGTAATGCAAATCAGGTTTAACAGCTTACACGGCTAAAATACGAATATAGTTAAATTATTTTACGATAGTTTTTTGTTTTATTCAAATTGTTCCCTTGTGCATTTTATTTGTCTTCTATATACTTGTCGTCTACGATTACTTCCCAGATACCCCCGCTATATGTTGTTCTTCCTATCCCTTTGAAAATGTCAGACTCAGTCTCACAGAAAAGTTTCAGATAGTGAAGTCCAGATAACTTGAAACTAATTTCGATACTTGACAGTCTTTACAAATAGCTCCCAGTGGCCTCCATAAAAAGGTGTCGCGGTGCATTCCCTTCGATGATCTATAAATTCATAGCCACACGACCCCGCAATGTAACGAAGCTAGCACGTTATTTATCTCACCATCTGAATAGCTTTAAAAATATCTCAGACTGATATAGGTCTTTGATCAACCATGTTAAACATGCGGCCCACTGAGAATTTTCCTGCTGCCTTAAGGATTTACCTCACTGGATGCGTTCTGCGGTCTGCGTTCAGGTCAAATTGAACGCAGCGCGCATTATGTATGAACATTGTCGGTCTCTATATATTTTGCATAGATATGAGATCTAACCGTGCGACCGTCACGGGCTATCTACCACGACCACGGCCTTCATGCAACTTAGAGTTTCATATGAATGCCTTAGCTTAGATTAAAAGTCCAGGTAATAAAGTAATCAAACACTCTTTACACCTGCTTCCCAAAGACCTCCTTTAGAAGGCGTTCGTTCTTAGTCTTCCTCTATAAAACAGGGCACAAAACTCATATATTTTAAACCAAATCTCTTGTTACAGGTAAAAATATGGTTCCAAAATCGTCGCGCCAAATGGAAACGTGTTAAAGCCGGCCTCGCGTCCGGCAGCCATTCCAGCGGAAAAAACGGATCCGGCACCAAAATAGTCGTCCCTATACCCGTCCACGTCAACCGTTTCGCCGTACGCACACAACACCATCAAATGGAGAAACAGAACCAGTTCAGACTAGATAGGAACCAGCCATGTTCTCTGTTACAATCTCAGACATCGGCATTTTCTAAAAATTCCGAATCGTTAAACTTGAGTCCGTTTCTGAACGCATCCAAATGCGAATCGGTAATCGGTAATTTGAACGCGCGGCCCATGTTCGACGCTAGTATGTCCGCTAGGTTGGCATCGTTGAGTCAAGCTGCCAATTTGAGGTTTGGAGGGAATCAAAATGGCCGACCAAGTTAATTTATATTTGATTTAATTTACAATAATGGTGGTTTTTTGACTTAGTCACGGTTAACTTCATGAGAATGCTTGCTACGGGATGGAGAGTCTGTTGATTTCTGGCGACAATGAAGCTATGACTTAAACAGCTTTTGTCAATATCATCATTGCAACTTCATTTGATTCCATAACCTCAGGCGAAATTGTCCCATTGGAGAGACGCCATTTTTTTAAAAAAATCATTAACCTCCACAACTTACCTACAAGCAAAAGTCGACTTTAAGATGACGAACCTATTCATTCCGCGGCTGTACCCACAATCTAACAAAGTCTATTGAATATAGCTTTTTGGTTAACCGGAACAGAACTTCAAACATACATGGTGCTCCAATTTAAATTTCCAAACCTGATTTATTTAATCGACCGCTCGAAATTATTATTTGGATTCAACCAAACAAAACAACGTGAGGAACCTGCGAAGGAATTCAATGGTGTGTGTGAAGTTCCCAATCCGCACTGTGCCCGCGTGGGAACTACGGCCCAAGCCCTCTAGAGCATTCTGAGAGGAGGCCGGTTCCCTGCAGTGGGACGTATATAGGCTGTGGTGACGGTGATGCTGAAACAAAATTAATCTAAAGCGTAATTTTCGATCGAGCGCGCGAGAAGCGCGAGCGAAGCGTCTCCGTTTTATCTTGGCAAAAATACTTTGAAAAAAATTTTTTGGGAAAAATTCGTGTCATAACTCCTGACCAGTGGTGGTGTAGGGGTAAGCACCAAGCACGGAATGCTGAGGACCTGGGTTCGATTCCCAGCGCTGGTCTCTTTTTCTGGGTTTATTCTTTGTGTCCATGTTTCAGTTTGTATTTAGTATGAAAATATTAAGATTTCACATGATGACCGTAAAAGTAAAAAATTTGGAGTTAAAAATAAAAAATACAAGAAAACTCCAAAAAACCAATCTTGGAAAAATACTTTCGTATGTCAGTCTGTTAGTCCTCCTCTACAGGTTTGTATATAGTATTTCAACCGATTCTCGTGTAAGCAATTCAGTTTTAAGCAATAATGTAAAGACAGCGGGGCTAGGTACTATACGAAAATCTATAAGTTCGTCTCCTGCCGTCCTTTACACTCTTGGGCTTAATACTATTAGCGGGAACGAAACGGCTCGATACGTAATTCGAAAATCGAGTTCCGTTGAGGACCAGACTTGCGAGGTACCGCTCATAGAGGCACAAATAAATATAGCATGGGATGGATTTTGAACCATTTTTGAATCATATTTTCGAACATCGATCTCAAAATTAATCCACGTTTTTTGATTTTCGAGTCTAAGTATGTTTAAATGAAGACTTAAACTATTTGCAGTGAAAATACAGAACACCGTTATTGTAAACGTACTCATGGTCTTAAAATGTAAATTGTTTATTATTTATAAGTTATGCCTACATATTGTAACGAAAAGTAATAATTAGATAATAAAGAACGTGTGATAAAACTTTATTTTGTAGTTTTTTTTTCATTATTCCTGGTTAACAGATTAAAAAACAATAGACGTAAGAAACATTACAATTTTATTGCTCAAAGAAATACTAAAATTGTTTTATTTTGTGTCTCAGCTCAGTGGTCTGGTCATAGAATAAAGTACCTGTACATATAAGTACATAATAATGCATTATTCTATAAAATTACGCTTGCTTATATATAACTAGCTGTTGCCCGCAGATCTGTCTGTAAAGAATTCGTTTATCGCTATCCCGCGGGAAATATGCAATCTTATGAAAAAAAAAACTGCTACTATCTCCATACCAAAATTCATTCATCTAAGTCGGTTCAGCTGTTTGAGCGTGAATAGATAACAGACAGACTTAAATTTCCTTCAGTAAGTCATCAGCAAGGATGTTACTCTGAATTATATAGCCTTCTATAGGTGAAAGAATTTCTAAAATCGGTTCAAAAGTTTTCTCTGCATGATATTACTTTAAATAGGTACCTACCTCGCACGAAATCATAATAATTGTTTTTTTTTAACAACTTTGGCATGAAATCCAAATTTAACAATCAGCCTGTATTTCTACCGTTTAGTGGGCGTGCCATGCACATTTATTCTTCATCAAACAAACCCCTCTCAATACAAATTCAACCTTATAAACAAGCAAGACGACTCAATTCCAAAACCATAGCAGCCGTCAGACGAGCGATTTCAAATTTGGAATCTTCGTCCGCCATTTTATGGTCTAGTTTTAGTTATCTATGGTTCATGTTTAAGCTTATAAGCGTTTTGAATCTTATGTTAGTGTAGTAAAGTTGATTTTTTACTTTGGTTTAAGTGTTTTTGTATGAAAAAGTGCAGCCATAATGTCAAAAGCACAAACTATTAGTACAATTGCTCTCTGACGTTTCATACAATTGGCGATGAAAGATGGCCAGTATTAACGGATTTGTATGGATTTGTAGGAGGGTGAGGTTGGGTAATTGAGTAAATGTTGACGGGAAGCGCTAATGGGTTCGAGTCCCATTTGCAGTGAATTTTATTCAGATTAGTTTCGTTGTGGTTTAATGCGATCGGATTTGTGCCGTTATTGTTGCATTACGGGTACGGCGTAGTACCTAATGTAGGGTTGCCATAAGTGTGGGGACTCAGACCGGGACATTTAAAGAAAAACTAGTAAAGGTAGAAAAAAAGAAACTTTTATTACAGCAATAGGTAACTTTAAAGGTTTAGTCCTTGCCTAAACACAAAACAACTTTTAACACAGCCATGAGCCATTCAAAGCCAGCGAGTTTTTTACTTTTTTTTTGGGTTTTCTGTTTGTTGGCGCTTTTCGCTATATTGGTGAAAATGCACATTATCGGCTACGAGCGCAGCGTGTAGCATGCGCTGCCGCTAGGTATATTACTGCTTACCAAGTCCAGCCCTCTATTAAATTACTATGATTTTTAAACCGGGACAATTTGCTTATCGGCCGGGACGCCGGGACACCATGCTTCAAACCGGGACATGTCCCGGCGTACCGGGACGTATGGCAACCCTAACCTAATGGTAAGTCATGTTCAGGGTTACGAAGGAACAAGGAACACTTATAGTTTCGCCAAGACCAAGACCTGAGGGATATAACAGGAAATTGAATCGCGTAGGTACATACCAGGGCGGAACTTTTTCACAACCAATTTCACGATGATTTCTTTGGCAGATGTATGGAATGTCAACATGACATTTGCAATGACAAGGGTTCACCCTAGTACGTGATTCAGTTTCCTTGGTTTTACATCCCTGTACCTAATCATCGTCGTCATCATTTCAGCCGTAGGACGTCCACTGCTGGGCATAGGCCTCCCTCATTGATACTCAATCATTACGCGGCTCGCATCCACCTGCGGCCTTCACCAAATCGTCCGTCTATCTCGTTGGTGGACGTCCCACGCTGCGCCTGCCAGTCTGTGGTCTCCATTCCAGAACTTATCGGCCACAACGGCCGTTTGTTCTGCGTGCTATATGTATATGACTTGCCCATTGTTATTTAAACAACAAATCTCTGTAAAAACTAGAGATAATAATGATGTATGTATGTATGTATGATATATATTTATTCATAAAAAGTTACACTTTCATTTAAACCATGCCCCGCAAAACAGCTTACACAGTTTGACTGCAGGTAGCTCGCTTTATATAAACATAGCTTATAAATTATTAAATTAGATTATACTTATAATATAATTAAATTACGTAAATGTTTACAACGTATTTAACAAGTGTTTTTTTAATAAACTCTTAAATTTAGCAAGAGAAGGCTCACGTCTTATGTCCTCGGGTAAACTATTCAGTAAATAAGGAACTCGTTTCTTTAACGTTCTATCTCCATAGTAATTTTGTACCCTGGGTATTTCAAATTTACCTTTGGACATTAACCTTGTGCCAGTTTTATGTTGCACCAAATTAGTGAAACGATCCTGTTTACTATGATTGTTTACAAGTAGAAGATAGCATTGTTTCAGGCTAGCCGGTAGAATTTTACATATTTTATATAGTTTATAGTAATCTCCTTTACATTGATTCTTTGTCTTTTTATTTACGAGTAATTTTAAAAATCTTGTTTGCAATGATTCTATTTTATCTATGTACGTTTTAAATGTTAATCCATAGCAATCAAGAGCGAGAAGAGATGAAATATCTTTCGATGCTTATATACGTCTAATATACCGCAGTGCCTCAAGGCGAATCTAGGTAAGTACCAAGTAAGTACTCATGGGCCTCAAAGAAAGCTCAAAGTCACTCACGGATTTGTCACACTGAATGCGTTCTGCGGTCGCGGTCAGGTCAAATTGAACGCAGCCCGCATTATGATGATGATGAACAACATTGTCGGTTTCTATATTGCGCGTGCGTGCATATCTATACAAAATATATAGAGACCGACAATGTTGTTCATACATAAAGCGGGCTGAGCTCAATTTGACCTGACCGCGACCGCATAACGCATCCAGTGTGGGAAATCTTCAAAGTGCGATGGAGCGAGCTATGATCGTATATTCCTTACGTGATCGAATCAGAAATGAAATCCGCAGAACTAAAGTCACTGACATAGTTCTAAGTTCGAAGAGTCGCCGGACTGAAGGCCACCACTAACCGAAGCGCGGGGCGTGCGCGCGACGGCGGCGGAGCGTGCCCAGCGCTGTCTATAACACTGAATCAAATACGCTGTGCCGCGCTGCCGGTGTGTGTCACCGTATATATGATTTAGTGTTATAGTCTATTACTTATAGAGCGCGCTGGGCACGCTCCGTCGCGGTCACGCGGTTCGGTTTGTGGCATTAAGTGGCAGTGGGCAGGGCACTTTGCTTCCAGGGGCTAAATTCAGGAACGGCCCAACACGGTTTGCGAGCGGTAATTCAATGGTTTGGGAGAGGATAGGTGGGCTGAGCTTGGGATGAGCTTTATTTTCGTATTAATTCGCTTTGTAAATAAATAATGATTTTGACGACCAGATGGCCTAGTGGTTAGAGAACCTGACTACGAAGCTTGAGGTCCCGGGTTCGATTCCCGTGTCGGGGCAGATATTTGTATCAAAAATACGAATGTTTGTTCTCGGGTCTTGGGTGTTTAATATGTATTTTCTCAAAAATATCCGTAAAAGTTGACATTATTCTTTACATATCAGAACGTGAAGTGCATAGTTTATGGTCAGTAAAAAAAATAAAAAGTTAAAAACATTGCAGGCTCGATAACTCGACAACAATGTCGTATACAAATTCCATTGGTCGAGTCTCAAACTTTTTAAAAAGTTAAAACGGCCATGGTAATAAGTTGGCACTATTCCTATACAGCCAATTCAAATGACCGGTATCAGTTGTTTTGTTGGAACTCCAGAATTTTTTTATTGTGTTTGAAACAGCTTGTGGTGTTTTCGGTAGAAAAATACACCTGCAGTTTTTTTTTAATGGAAAAAGGTGGGAAAGGTTTTAATGACATTTAATTTTAAGTGATTTGCAATTCTTTGTACCTACCTATTTCAGTTAATAAAAGTTTATTCTATTTTTTTCCTTCACCATTTTTGAGAAAAGCTTTATATTAGTCTCGGCTGGAATAGCAATTGCTGGCTGGCTAGCTTAATACTCATATATTTCGTACTAAATACAAACTGAAATATAGATGCACAGAAAAAACCCCAAAAAAAAAAAAATAAGTACAAAAAAAAAAAGATACTTCATAGCTAACTTGTTTAAAGTTGCACAGTAGCGCCATCTCTTGTCCAGGTGAGCGGTTAGTTCCGAAGGAGTGTTAAAATCTCTCGATGAGGGTGTAACATAGATGTGCGCTTGTCACTGCATAAGGTGATGATTTAGCAGATTGAAATGTATGATGTATAGGAAAGATTCGTGTCTAATCTCTAGACCAGTGGTGGTGTAGGGGTATGGCACGCGGCACGGAATGCTGAGGACCTGGGTTCGATTCCCAGCATTGGTCTTTTTTCTGGGGTTTTTTCTGTGCATCTATATTTCAGTTTGTATTTAGTACGAAATATATGATTTCACGGGATGACCGTAAAAGTAATAAAAAAATGAAGTTGAAAAAATAAGTACAAAAAAAAAAGATACTTCATAGCTAACTTGTTTAAAGTTGCACAGTAGCGCCATCTCTTGTCCAGGTGAGCGGTTAGTTCCGAAGGAGTGTTAAAATCTCTCGATGAGGGTGTAACATAGATGTGCGCTTGTCACTGCATAAGGTGATGATTTAGCAGATTGAAATGTATGATGTATAGGAAAGATTCGTGTCTAATCTCTAGACCAGTGGTGGTGTAGGGGTATGGCACGCGGCACGGAATGCTGAGGACCTGGGTTCGATTCCCAGCATTGGTCTTTTTTCTGGGGTTTTTTCTGTGCATCTATATTTCAGTTTGTATTTAGTACGAAATATATGATTTCACGGGATGACCGTAAAAGTAATAAAAAAATGAAGTTGAAAAAATAAGTACAAAAAAAAAAAAAAGATACTTCATAGCTAACTTGTTTAATACTCATACTCAGCCAGCAATTGCCTACTTCCAGGCCACGCCAATAATGTACTATTAAGTATTGTATCTATCTATATAAGTATGTTTGTTTATCCGTTGTCTAGCACCCATAACACAAGCTTTGCTTAGCTTACTTTGGGGCTAGGTCAATTGGTGTGAATTGTCCCGTGATATTTATTTGATATTTTTATTTATTGAATAAATAATTAAATAAATAAATAAATAAGACTCATCCCAATCTCAGCCCAAACCTAGCAAACCAGTGATTTTTGGCGTTCCTGAATAGCAATTCATCCCTATCCTCTCGCAAACGAATGAATTACCGCTCGCAAACTGTGTCGGGCCGTTCCTGAATTTATAACCCCAGAAACGACATCCGATGGGGCAGTAAGGTGCTCAAGTGGCGTCCACGGACCGGAAGACACTGTGTAGGTAGGCCTCCAACAATGGAGCAACGACCTGGTTAAGGTAGCGGGAACGCATTGGATGCGGATGGCACGGGACCGATGTGTTTGACGAAGGTCCTCCCTATGTTCAGCAGTGGACGTCTTTCGGCTGAAACAATGAACGGCAATAGAAATTATGAATTAAAAATTAATTTCTCACCACCACCCGCCTTCTTTGGCTTTTTTCTACATTGCATTATTTGTAACATTTAACTTCCATGCACAAATACAATCAAGAACAATAATAAAAATGCAGTTAAATTTTCGGACATAAAATGATCTCGTCCCTAAGCCTTCGCAACAAGGTGGCTTTTAAATTATACTTGAGAGTGTAGCTGTGTTTTTTGTGTTGTGCAGTGTACAGTCACGCCCATTTTGGA
Organism: Archips crataeganus; assembly: GCA_947859365.1. Classification (NCBI taxonomy): domain Eukaryota; kingdom Metazoa; phylum Arthropoda; class Insecta; order Lepidoptera; family Tortricidae; genus Archips; species Archips crataeganus. Next base: position 2,429,015 of record OX402075.1, read on the forward strand.
CAAATGGTTTGTCACATTGACACGCCCATGGATTAGGAGCGATTATTTGCGCATCTGGCGCGTATACGTGTTTTAAAAAGTGAGTTATGAGTTTAACTGGTAGCGGTTATATTCTGACATCAAATAATTACAGACTGCATTGAAAATTTCAAGTTTTATTTAACATTGTAAGGTCCATTGTACAAAATTTACTTAATATTGAACTGTCATAGTCACTTGATGTGGGATTTACAAAGTTATTTAACGATAAAACGATAATATAACGATATTCAAAGATATCATAGTGAAAATAAACGGATCACTCACGTCTTAAAACGAGTTTAACTCGACATGATTCGGGCTAATCCGTAGCCCTTCTTCTCAGAGTCACACATCACGGCGGCTGCCAAACGCGCACATTTGCCCGAAACATGCCCAGCTAAACTCGTTTTAAGACGTGAGTGATCCGTTTATTTTCACTATGAGTCAGTCTCACGATAGTTAACCTTATGTCTCCAACACTCGGCTTATATAACGTCCCGTTATAGGGCACAGGCCTCCTCTTAGAATGAGAGGGCTTCGCCCGTAGTTACCGGGCTCGCACCTCTCTTAATTTTCGGAATTTACGTGCAAAATTACATTTGTTATTTACCATGAGCTTGTGAAGGAAAATATTGTGAGGAAATCTTCACACACGAGAAATTCAATACTGCATGTGAAGTTCCCAATCCGCACTGGTCCCGGGTGGGAACTGCGGCCCAACCCCTCTCTGTAAGGCCTGTGTCTCGCAATGGGACATAGGCTTGGCTGACGAAGATGATCTCCCAGGTTCTACTTAATTTTTTTATCATTAGAAAAAAAAAGTGATCTTTACGTGTCTTTTATCGAAAAACACTTTTGAAAAATAAGTCACAGTAAATATGTACTTAACAATTAGCAGCAGAGTTGCCACCCGTCCCGATTTTGTCGGGACCGTCCCGATTTCGAAGACATTGTCCCGGCTACCTATCGATTTTGTCCCGATTTTTGCAATAAAAAATAATAAAAAAATTAATAAAAACAAAATAAAGTTTCATTTTCCTTAGACTCCGAACGTCTCTGGTGGATGCTCGATTTGTCCCGATTTTTTTTTCCCCTAAAGGTGGCAACCCTGATTAGCAGGGACATTGTCATTTACTTAGTACATTCTTTTGGTTTCAAGTAATACTTAGTTACTATTTTTTTAAATCGTTTTACGACAAAAATACTCGGCAAGATTGTTTGTTGACCCTTTTTCATGAAGTTAAATAATTACTTAGGTACTTTGCTCACCCGCGACCTCACGATAGTTACGTTTATGAATAGCTCATTTACGCTCGCGTACGAGAGGCGAGACGAACTGCGAGCCGAGCAACGAGACGGGAGTGTGAATAGACGCCCGCGGCTCGCCTCGCGCCTCGTCTCGTGATTCGCAACCGCAACGCTCGCGTCCGGAGCGAGACGCCGAGCCACAGGAGACGAAGCACGAGGCGAGGTACGAGGCGAGAGTGTAAATCTATTATAAGAAATACGTGTTCACACTTGTGAGTAGGTAACGCCTGATTCGATAAATTACCCTTTTTCAAAAGCCAACACTTAAAAACGAAGTATCTATAGATGATGCTTATTTAATGCGACTACCTAGTTAAGAACACAGATTGTAATTCTGCTAAGTTGTGTGTATATTTTTTTCCCTTAATCTCTCAACAAAAAGTCAATCGATCACAATAACAGTTTACCCGTCACATTAGCACTACAAAACGGCGACAATTAAAAAAAAACGTACCATAGAGCACTGCCACGCCCCCCAGGTCCGCACACCCGGCATTTTGGGCGCGAGTCTGTGCCTTTTGTCTACTAAACTACGATTTTTAATTTCGTGGAATTCTGACATTTCTTAGTGTTACACTGGATGTGCATTATAAGACTGGATAAAGCGAGCGTAGCAGTCTCTCTAGGGTAGAGAAAGTTGAGTTAGTTTCAGGGTAGAGCAAGTGAAGCAAGCTGCTTTAGTGTAAAGCGAACGTAGCAAGTCTCTCTAGGTTAGAGAAAGTGGAGTTAGTTTTAGGGTAGAGCCAGTGAAGCAAGCTGCTTTAGTGTAAAGCGAACGTAGCAAGTCTCTCTAGGGTAGAGAAAGTGGAGTTAGTTTTTAGGGTAGAGCTAGTGATGCAAGCTAACCCAGGGTAGAGCAGTGGAGCAAGTTGCACTAGAGTAGAGCAATTATAGCAAGTTAAGTTGCTCTAGGGTAGAGCAAGCGAAGCGTGCTGCTCTAACAACCCTAAATGTAACAAGTAGCTTGATTAACTTTATTATGAAATTAACGATTAGTATTAAATATCACGAATGTCTAAAAATCACTACTATAATAACTCACTGTTTTTGGTTTTGGTTCTGTTAAGCATATTAAATAATGTTTCTGTATTCTACTCCTATTCCTATTGACAAGTCTTGTAGGATTGTGTTGATGCTAGATTTCAGCACTTTTATTGTCCTCATGGAAGAGCTCCGACTGATGAAAAACAGGTTTTACACCTAGTTTGGCAGCTGTGGCCCACTTTATTTATGATTTTATCTAGTTTCCACATATATTTGTATAAGATACCTGTACCTTTTTATGGAAATAAAGAATTATTATTATTATAACAATAATAAATACAGAAGCACATCAAGGGGCACTATTTAGCATACCACAATTTAGTAAATCTAAGCTCATACCGCAGTAAGTAGCTTGTCAGTTATCAGCTAGGGTGCGGGCTATGAATTGTGATATGTATACCCCTGTAGTGACGTGGTCGTATTACGTATATCGATAAACATTAAGTGGATTTATATTAAGAAGCGCAAAATAGGCAGTTTTCCATGTTTTCGCCCTCGATTTTTGTTGTTACTTTAATGTGCAAGAAAAAATATTTAGACCTGTACCTACTTACAATATGTATCAGTGCCGGATGACCACCTTATGGATGTATTTTGAATTCAACATCCAAACCCTGCTTTTAATCACGTCCATCAATAGACTTTAGACTCGGCAACTCTTGAGTTTTTTACGGATTAGTTAGTAATAACAAAATAATTTTCATAAACTTTACCATGGCAATAATAGAGTTTAAAATATGTTACGTTAGTCAAAAAACTCATCAGATGTTGTGACCATAGTCCAGTGGTCAATTAGTAGTGTCCAATAAGTAAGTTACTGATTTTTAATTTTGTTGTTACTTTTACTTAACTGCTTATTGCTGCTCGCGTGTTTTCAACCGTCTCCAAAAAATCACGAAAATTAATTTTCTAATGATCTTTTTCAATGAACTAAAACAATTACTTTGCTCACCCGCGACCTTACAATAGTTACGTTTATGCAAGAAATGTGCGTTCATGCAGTTCCTCCACCTCCACACTGTACGAACACACACAAATCACATAAACCCAACCATCACCAACCACCAAGCTACACTGACGCGTTTCGAACTCAACCAGAGCTCATCTTCAGAGTTACCACAACCGTATGCTATGCTACCAAATGTTAAACTAACAAACCAAAACAAATGTTTTAACTTGTCACTGTAACTTCTCAAGTACCCACTTTATTTTTCTTATTCTCAAACTACCCCACAAAAATTAACTTTTATTGACATATTATAAAACTACCTTGAATTTTTTTTTTTTGTTTATTTATTTATAAGGCATATTTAATTAATACTAACTGTTCAAATTCGACCCAAGCCGCAGTAAAGGAGAAGATACTAAATTTACCTGTTCATTAATAATAGACCCCATAGTGTTGTACCTAATTATTTCCATGCATTCCAGAGCATCCAGACGCAACCCCTTGCCGCAATAATGTAACACTTCATAAGAATCTGAATCTAACAATGAATGATTTGATTCCAACAAATGTTTTGCAAAATTCGATCTATCTGGATGCTCATTCCTATATGCCGAAACATGCTGTTTAAATCTAGTATTAAAACTTCGGCCTGTCTGTCCTACGTATATCCCATTGCAGTCATTACAAGTAAGCTTGTATACCCCCGATCTAGTTCCCTTATCTACCTGTTCTTTGTGGTTACATAGCCTAGAGTACAAAGAGTTGTTAGTCTTAAAGGCAACATTAATATTGTTTGATTTTAAAATGCCATAAATCTTATCAGACAAACCCCCGACGTAAGAGATGCTAGATCTATATTTGTTAGTAGACTGAGAAGGTAACGCAGCGTAAAGCATGCTATTTACTAACCGTGCCTGCTTCTTTTGCCTTTCTTCTTTCTTTTTTTGTGCCTTTAAGACTAACAACTCTTTGTACTCTAGGCTATGTAACCACAAAGAACAGGTAGATAAGGGAACTAGATCGGGGGTATACAAGCTTACTTGTAATGACTGCAATGGGATATACGTAGGACAGACAGGCCGAAGTTTTAATACTAGATTTAAAGAGCATGTTTCGGCATATAGGAATGAGCATCCAGATAGATCGAATTTTGCAAAACATTTGTTGGAATCAAATCATTCATTGTTAGATTCAGATTCTTATGAAGTGTTACATTATTGCGGCAAGGGGTTGCGTCTGGATGCTCTGGAATGCATGGAAATAATTAGGTACAACACTATGGGGTCTATTATTAATGAACAGGTAAATTTAGTATCTTCTCCTTTACTGCGGCTTGGGTCGAATTTGAACAGTTAGTATTAATTAAATATGCCTTATAAATAAATAAACAAAAAAAAAATTCAAGGTAGTTTTATAATATGTCAATAAAAGTTAATTTTTGTGGGGTAGTTTGAGAATAAGAAAAATAAAGTGGGTACTTGAGAAGTTACAGTGACAAGTTAAAACATTTGTTTTGGTTTGTTAGTTTAACATTTGGTAGCATAGTATACGGTTGTGGTAACTCTGAAGATGAGCTCTGGTTGAGTTCGAAACGCGTCAGTGTAGCTTGGTGGTGGTGATGGTTGGGTTTATGTGATTTGTGTGTGTTCGTACAGTGTGGAGGTGGAGGAACTGCATGAACGCACATTTCTTGCATAAACGTAACTATTGTAAGGTCGCGGGTGAGCAAAGTAATTGTTTTAGTTCATTAATATGGACCTCCGCAAAGTAACGCCTGATTCAATAAATGATCTTTTTCAAGTCGGTGCCTTAGCACAAATATGCCTTATTATTATTATTATTACTAGCCTATTCTGTCCCACTGCTGAGCAAAGGCCTCCCCCCAACATTTCCACTGCTCTCTGTCCGCTGCATACGAGGACCAATCCTCCGTGAAGAAGTCCAGTTCATCTCGCCATCGCCGTCTGGGTCTGCCAGGTCGCCTTTTCGCGTTTTTGGGTTTCCACTCGGTGGTTATCTTGGCCCACAACTCGTCTGGCATGCGGCAGACATGGCCAGCCCAGTCCCACTTCAGCTTAGACGCCGTTCGACCTGCATCAGTGATCTGAGTCATGGAGCGCAGGTCGGTGTTCCGGATCCGATCCATTAATTTAATACCTAGCATGCTGCGCTCCATGGCCCGCTGGCAAACCCCGATTTTGGACTTCAGAGCTTCCGTCAAAGACCAAGTTTGAGCACCGTAGGTGAGAACTGGTAGTACGCACATGTCCATGAGTTTCTTTTTTAAGGAAATTGGGAAGTTACCCTTCATGAGATGTTTCATGGACCAATAGCTCCTCCAGGCGTTTTCTGTCCGTCTTTCGACTTCTTTTTCTTGCCGTGCCTGGAAGGAAACTAATTGGCCCAAGTAAATATACTCATGGACATATGCGATCTGTTCACTGTTTATCTCTATCCTACGTTTGGTGCTATTTGTCATTAACTTGGTCTTTGACATATTCATCCTTAGTCCAATCTCGAGGCTCGCCTTGCTTAGATCACTAAGCATGCCTTCGAGGTCGGCGGCTGATGAGGAGAAGAGGACTATATCGTCGGCGAATCGAAGATTAGTTAACCTTCGATCACCGACGACCAGTCCCCTGCTCTCCCAGCTCGGCGCTAGCTTCCGAAAGACCTCTTCGAGAGTGCTGGTAAAAAGCTTAGGCGATAGCGGGTCTCCCTGTTTGACTCCTCTTTGTATAGGGAAGGAAAGTCCTGTTGAGTCTAGTTTTATTGCGGCTGTACTATTGGTATATATGGCTTCGAGAAGATTAATGTAGGCACGTTCAATGGTTTGAATGTGTAATGCTTCGAAAATGGAAGAATGTGTAAGGCTGTCAAAGGCTTTAACAAATATGCCTTAGCAGCCTTATATAAATTTGTCTTAGCAGGAATTGCCCAAGTCATCGACCCTACCTACATACTGTCTATTGGCCCTCTACCACTCCTGCTGGCTCGTGCTGAAGCACTAACTTCAAGATCAGTAGAAAGTTATTTTCGTGATTTTTTGGAATCAGATATAATTTTTTTATCTTTCGTTTTTTTGTGCAACTAATCTTACCATATATCTATCTATCATATATCTTACAATAGCTTAATGTCAACTGCTAGACGAGACGTTAATTTTTCAGGAGTCCTTCTAGTGCTTCACTATCAGTTCCATCCCCTGAAAGTGTCTGTGGAAATTACTGGTGCATTGCCGACTTTTTTAGAAAGAGATAGAATAATACCGCCAAGGGAAGTCCATCCCACAATACAAATTCAAATTTATAAAGTATGCTACCTATCGATAAAATATCGAAACTTCTCTGCAAAATCGTTCACATCTCTATTTTTGCGCGTCAAAATCCAACATGATTCGCATTAGCATCCCAAATGCTACACGAAAATAGATTTAAAACGACACGCTCGCGTTCTGGGGGTTCCGGGGCTCCGGGGGTTGGGGTTGCTTATTTGTTTATTGATTATGTTAATTTTTTACATATTATTTATTATTTTGTTTTGTATTTACGGCAAAATTTTGAGTGTTCGCTCCAAATCACTTTTATAGGGACACATTTTTGACGAGAACATAACTTTACTTCAATTACCTAGTAACTTTTGTGTCTTCAATCACCACTGTTTCACAGGCTGTCTCTCAGCATGAGAAGATTGGGATGTACTTAGGCAAGAGTGCAGCCGTCATCTCAATCTTTTGCATCTTTTTTTCTCGCGGCGACTAAGTACGTAACAACGTCATTATTCGAATAAAAAAAAACTAAAACCGTAATCTTCTCAGAATCTATTAAAACGGCATCGTTTAGAATACATTGTTAGGTTCGTTTTATAACAATCGTATAAACTTTACGGTTTCAGAATAATAAATAATACGTTAAAAAATTACCTAGTAATAGTTTTTGTAGTAATTTTCTCTAAGTATTATTTTATCTATCTGCTTATATCAATATGTTAAATATTTCGTTATTTTTGCTCGATATTGATAACGGCAACAGGTAGACGCTTGAAATATTCACAGGATATTTAATGATATATTACTATTAGACGACCAGATGGCCTAGTAGGTAGAGAACCTGACTACGAAGCTTGAGGTCCCGGGTTCGATTCCCGCGTCGGGGCAGATATTTGTATGAATAATACGAATATTTGTTCTCGGGTCTTGGGTGTTTAATATGTATTTAAGTATGTATCTATCTATATAAGTATGTTTATCCGTTGCCTAGTACCCATAACACAAGCTATGCTTAGCTTACTTTGGGACTAGGCCAAGTGGTGTGAATTGTCCCGTGATATTTATTTATTTATTTATTACTTTAAAAATAAATAATTAAATTAAAATAAAACAAATATTAAAGGGGGGCTCCCATACAACAAACGTGATTTTTTTGCTGTCTTATATTTAGATAATAGTACGGAACCCTTCGTGCGCGAGTCCGACTCCACTTTGCCGGTGTTTGTTTTTTTACTGTTGGAATGGAGCTGAAAGACTACTGTCCGAGCCTAATATCATCGGAAAGGTCAAATCTGCTAGACTCCGTTGGCTCGGGCACCTTGAAAGGTTGTCGCCTAGCAAAGCGTGAAGAGAGCCCACGTCGGGTGGCCACTAGGAGGCGTCCGGTTGGTCGCCCCAAGTACCGCTGGTTAGATGAAGTGGAGAAAGACCTTCGCGCCCTACACGCAGCAAACTAAAAGGAGATCAAGTTGTGTGCACCCATATTTTTACACTTGTCTGTACAATTACTGTACCTATTGTAAATTATATTTGTAACAAATTTAATATTGTACATTATATTTGCATGTATACTTGTGTATGTACTTTTTTTTTTTAACGTGTGGAAAATGCACCTTATGCATGTCCCCCGCTCGAGGCAGCAGGGGGGTCTTTCGGGCTCTCCCACTTTTAAGGTGGGCCTACCGAATAAAAACCGCACGAGTTTCCACCTTCGCTCGTTACTGCAGACGCCACGCACGGGAATATAAGAGTCGTCCGCGAATACTTGTGTAGGTACTTATGTTTAATGTTTAATGTTTATTTGGACAAAAAACGGCACAATATAATGAGTGAACTTAAAGAAAAACTTAAGTTAGGTATACATAGGCCAGCAAATATGCCACAGTTAATTTATGCTAATGAAGTAACACGTGAAAATACAAACAGCCAAAAATGAAAAAGAGAAACGGGCGTTAAATAAATAAAATAAAAATAAATAAATAAATATTAGGGGACAATCTTACACAAATCGACCTAGTCCCAAACTAAGCAAAGCTTGAACTATGGGTACTAGACGACGATAAACATACTTATATAGATAAATAAATACTTAAATACATAGAAAACATCCATAACTCAGGAACAAATATTCGTGCTCATCACACAAATAAATGCCCTTACCGGGATTCGAACCCTGGACCTCTTGCTTCGTAGGCAGGGTCACTACCAACTAAGCTAAAGCGGTCGTTAAAAATACTAGGTAAGTATAAATAAATCTAAACGACACAAAAAAAAAACTAAATGCCAAAAATATGACTTGATTTGATTTGATTTAAATCAGTTTGGGAAAAAAAATTGCGAGACATTAGTAAACCACTTTCAACTCATTGTAAAGTTTTCCTAATGATAGTTCCGACACGTAGCAGCTAATCCTGGGGGGTTACTACGAAATTCGAAGTTCGAAGTTCGGATCGTGCGGTCCCTCTCACTCTCGTAATAAATACCACTAGCGTGAGCGGAACGGCATGAAACGAAGTTCGAATTTCGCGCTTCGTAGTATAGGGCCTGGGCCGAACTAAAACAATGGTGTCTAAAAAAATCGTGTCTGAGAAGTGGTTCCAGTTACGGGCGGGGAATAACCGATCACACAACAACCTCTATACCGGCTGCCACACAAAACAACATTGCGAAAGTTTCAAAAAGATTTGGCACCCTTTGAATTAGTAGGTACTACTACAACACATACATACAAACATACAAACACGTATTCCCAAATGTTTATTTTTCTGAAACTAAACTATTCAGGATATACTTCAGGACTATTCTGTAGGTTAGGTTAGGTTTTGTTTTATAACAATCCTGAAAAGTTAACAATTAAAAAAAAGTAAACAGTTGGGAAATGAAACATTTCGCTGCTTTGCTAAAAAACCGGCCTAATTCGAAATGATACGCTGTGTAACTTAATACTTTAATTATTGCAAATTAGGTGGATAGTTACACAGCGTATCATTTCGAATTAGGCCGGTTTTTTAGCAAAGCAGCGATTGCCAAATGAATCAGTTTGGAAATATGTATTAGTGGGATGGGATTTATAAAACTTGTATGGCTGCCGCCATCGAGAACACACCAATTCCAAAATAATAAAGTCAGAATGTCACAACTCTATTGTCTACGTCAGGCGCCATGTTTTTTTGTGACGTAAAAACGTCTTTGTCTCGTTTTAAGGTAAATCCGGCGGAATTGAGTTTTTTGAGGATTATGAATGGTGGCGCCATCGTGCGTGACCAGAATCAAACGATTTGGGTCATTATCATCATCCCAGCTTATATACGTCCCACTGCAGGGCACAGCCAGGCATTTTATAATGTAGTTTGCGGATTAGGAACTTCACATACACCACTGTTTTTCTTCTCAGATGTATAGCGGTTTCCTCACGATGTTTTCCTTTACCAGCTCATGGTAAATTATTAAAAATGTAATTTCGCACATAAATTCCGAAAAACTCACGAGGTGCGAGCCCGGACTCGAACCCACGACCCTCTGCTTGAGAGACCATAGCGACGATAACGATTTGGGTGATATATATGGATTTTATTTAAGATAGCCATGGCCTCTTAAGCATAGGGTCGTGAGTTCGAGCCTGGACTCGCACCTCTTAGTTGTTCGGAATTTACTTGCGAAATTTACCACATGCTTTACGGTGAAGGAAAACATCGTAATGAAACCTGCACACATCGAGAAGAAATTCAGTGGTGTGCTCGGAATCCGCACGGAGCCCGCCTGGAAACTACGGCCCAAGCCCTTTCATACTGAGAGGAAGTCTGTGCCCTGGAGTTTAACGTATACAGCGTGAAATTTTAGTGGTTGTTTTCCCGAAACGAGGTGATTTAGTATCGATTGTTCAATCGATTTATAATTACTATTTTGACTAGAGTCAAAAATCCAATTGTGAAAAACGAAAGTCGAAAATGACCGCAAACCAATAGTAACGCTTCGTTGGTACCTAACCTATCGTACGATCGTACGCTACTTGTACCAACGAAGCGTTACTATTGGTTTGCGGTCATTTTCGACTTTCGTTTTCCACAATTGGATTTTTGACTGTAGTCAAAATAGTAATTATAAATCGATTGTACAATCGAAACTAAATCACCTCGTTTCGGGAAAACAACCACTAAAATTTCACGGTGTATAGGTTGGGATGATGATGATGATGATTATGAAAATATAACACAAATACGAGGGTAACGCACATAATCCTTGTCACATTCCAACTAACACAACTAAAATGTTCCCTCAACGCCACTACTCACAATTTTCAATTCAAAACAGTAGCACCAATAAAAATCCCTAAACGCACAAACCCAATAAACCAATCACACATTTACATTCATTCAGTCATACATTCTCTATGGTGCGCTTTGAAGCGCCGCGCAGACATAGACTTAAAAACGAATAGATCGTGCAATTAATTCAAAAATTTAAATCAATCCTACTAATAGGACGTGCTTGTGTTTGTGTGCCTGTTTCTGTGCCTGTGCCGGTGTCTGTGAGCGTGCCTGCGTGTTTTGTGTTCGTCACTATTTCACGATAAAACTGCACGGTTTGGAATAAGAATAGTTTATTGTTCCAACTAATAATAATATCTCTAATATATAAAAATCTCGTGTCACGGTGTTTGTTACCGAACTCCTCCCAAAAGGCTCGACCGATTTTTATTAAACTTTTTTCTCTGTATTCGGTAGGTCTGAGAATAGGTCGTAGGCTATATTTTATAATGGGAAAACAACGTTTGCCGGGTCAGCTAGTATTAGTATATTAACAATCCAGATTTTTCGAATGAACGCTTTCAATCGGGCAGCGAAAGAGAGAGAGAAAGAGAGAGAGAGAGAGAGAGAGAGACATTTATTTGTACATTATGTATTCGATACACATGAAAAATATATTTGGAAGAAAAAACTACAAATTAAAAACGTCGAATTGAGCCCCACTCAACATAAAAACCTGTGGGTAGTGTCCTGGGTAAAAAAACATACTATTATTAATATTCTACAAGTTAAATTATCAAAAAATATTGGACATGTATTTTTTCTTCGGACAAACAAACAAAAAATGGCAAATATAAAGCGCGACAAAGTAGATATTCAGGCCGTCTTTCCCACTCGGGCCTAGGCCAGATTGGGAACTTTTAAATTAAACTGCAAGCATGTATTGTATAAAACGCTAATTTAAGTAATACAGTTTTTCTATCCTCTGAAAAATATGCAAATCAGACTTATGCGGTATTGTTTGCCAGGAAGGTTATAGTAGATTGTACGCCAAGGGGATAAAGCACTGCATTATGTCACGGGCGCGATATTGAATCCTGAGCGTATCGAGGGACTCCAGATTTAACTCCCGAGCGTAGCGAGGGGGATTTTAGCTGATTCCCGAGCGAAGCGAGGGAATTAATATGGAGTCCTGAGAGTAGTGCAGGATTTAAGCGCGCCCAAGGCAAAATCAGTTTTATCCCCGAGGAGTATACTCTACTTTTCTCACCTTTTGCGAGACAATAAAAACCAAGGCTACTAGAAAAATACTCGAAATAGAAACAGAAGCACTGATTCTGACATTGACTTTGCGCCTTTCGCAGTTTACCATTTGTCGAAATCTTTGTAAGCTTTTAAGTATTTTTCCTTCGACTTCTCTGGGAGTACGTACATTATTAACAATTTCTAAGGCTGGCTTGCGCAGACCTGGGTTAGCTACTTAACTCCAAGCGAGTTAACTGCTAACCCAGGGTTAACAAGTGTCAAAATGTATGGAACTGCCATTCTTAACCCAGGGTTACCGATTTAATTTTTTACCCTGAACTGTGCAAGTGGTCCTAAGGCGTCTAATTTAATGGAATCAGGAGTCAAATCACTTTCGTCACTCGATATTTTCTTAATGTTTTATCTTCTTTTGCAGTTTTGATACTTAAACAAAAGCCGCGAGTGTTTCAATACACTCGCGGCTTTTGTTTGACTTTGTTTTCGTTCGGCCGCGGAGCTGCAAATAAATGAGGTGCGGCGCGGCCCCCGCGGGGCTGAGCACGTTGAGCACCAGCACGTGCACGAGCTGCGCGCCGGCCTGCACGCCGGGCGATTTTGAAATTAGACTTTAAGTGCATACCAATAAGAGCTACGAGAAGTGTGAATCACATTACTGCTCGGCGGGTTATAATGAAATTCAGTACAACATTACTGCCCGGCGAAAGCCAAGGGCTATAATGATTTACTTTGAGAGAGGTTAGCATGATATATAATAAATAAGTCATTGTCGAGCAGGTGGTGTGAAAAAATAACTCCGTGCCTATTTGTTGACTCTCAACGACATTAATACACTACCTAATAATTCAAACCCATACGGCAATAACATGAGGGTATCAATTATCTGTAGGCTAATAGTCTAACTCCCTCGCAATCGCCATCGCGTTCATTTTGACAGTTCTTGTATGGGCTGACAATTGTTATCGAAAACAGCCAGCTGTCACAGCCATACAAAAACTGTCATTTCAATCCTATCCCGGATGTCAAAAAAGTTACACAATTACCCTGCCGCACATTACTGTTATTCATTCCGGGTCGCCAATTACAAGTCTTTTTTTAATCGCACCCGTTAGCTAAGCGAAGATCTCTTCTATTAATTCCAAGGTCTATGGTAGACCATAGACATTTGCTTTTAATTTCTTTACGACGCCGACGTCACGCGTCACAGAATAGATGGCCGTGACCAGAATGATTTACAGGCGAGTGTAAACATTCTTGGAAAATGAGGTTATTGCAAGTTAGCAACAGGGAATAATCGAGACAGGTACAGTCACAAAGCTGTGGTAGTCTAGTGGCTTGACCTCTCTCTATCTCATCATCATCATCCCAGCCTCTCAGGCACAGCCTCCTCTCAGGATTGGGAACTTCACATGACACACACCATTAAATTTCTTCGCAGGTGCATCACGATGTTTTCCTTCAGTAAAGCTCATGGTAAATTTCAAATATAATTATGCACATAAATTTCGAAAAATTCACAGGTGCGAGCCGGGATTTGAACCCATGACCCTGTGCTTGAGAGTTCATAGGTCAAACCGCTAGGCCACCACGGCTCTCTATCTAATATATTAAAATCTCTCACGGTGTTTGTTATCGAACTCCTCCGAAACGGCTTAACCGCAGTGTTGCCCCTTACGCGTGGAACAAGTAGCTAAGCTATACTCAAAAAGTAGCCAGATACGTGAAATTTTACCCTCGCAGAAGTGGCTGAAAAATGTAGTTAGATTATTATCGATTTTTAATTATTTATTGATTATTTAAAGAAAAAAAATTAATAATAAAGTTGATGTCAAAGGCGAAGGTTTGTTGTTTGGTTTGGGCTTTTTGATTCTTTCAATTTCCTGTAGAATGTTGGCTGAAACTTGGTATGCGGCACACGTCTCATTATTTTATTTTTAAAATATTGAATAGTTAGTATCAAATTTAATGTTAGTAAGTCCATTATATTCCTATTTTTATTTTTCACAATGTTCACTGTGGAAAATATAGCCTCTCCACTTCATTTTATACTTTTAATTGTAATTATATTCTAAAAATTAAAAAGTGGCTAGAAAAATTGGCTAAATTATTTAGCTAATGAATTTTTATTTTGTAGCTAACAAGTTTTAAAAAGTTGCTAGATCTAGCCAAGAAGTGGCCAAAGTGGCAACACTGCTTAACCGACGAACCGACGAAGGCGTCAAAATTAAGATTTATTTGAATGGGCGGCAAGTTGGCCAGGCGTCCCACACGCCGATGTAGACTTGACTAACAAAATATTGGCTCTAGACCCTTAACTTTTGCCATGTCCACAGAAGAGACGCGAACAAAAAAATGTGTATGACCCAGGTCTGAGAATAGGTCGTAGGCTACTTTTTATGTTCCCTATTCTACGCGGACGGAGTCGCGGGCAACAGCTACCTAGTCTAATATATAAAAATCTCGTGTCACGGTGTTTGTTACCGAACTTCTCCGAAACGGCTCGACCGATTTTTATGAAACTTTATTCTCTATATTCGTTAGGTCTGAGAATAGGTCGTAGGCTATAATTTATATGGCAAAACAACGTTTGCTGGGTCAGCTAGTAACATATAAATTCCTCACTGACTGACTGGCTGCCTCACTGGATGGCAGACTCATCATCTCTATCAACTCATTATATGACGAGAGTGGGCTGAGTTTATCACGTTGGTCGGCGTCCTTACTCGGTATGGGTACTGGCAGAATACCAGCGCTGCGGCTTGCTGCAGCATTAAGCTGAGCCAGCGCCTATTCTTCAGGGCATCACATGGCTTCTCATCTATATGTATGTGTCTGATCTGTTTAATTGTTGTTTTTTTATTAAGGGACAATCTTACAGAAATCGACCTAGTCCCAAACTAAGCAACGCTTGTACTATGGGTACTAGACGACGATAAACATACTTATATAGATAAATAAATACTTAAATACATAGAAAACATCCATAACTCAGGAACAAATATTCGTGCTCATCACACAAATAAATGCCCTTACCGGGATTCGAACCCAGGACCTCCTGCTTCATAGGCAGGGTCACTACACTACACCAACTAGGCTAAAGCGGTCGTTCATGTTTCTCTTTGTTATCGTAAGTACCTTGTTTCGGGCATAATTTTAAGTGCTGAATTGTTAGTTTTATTATTCTTTAGTTACTAAGCCATGTCTTTGTTTTGAAGAATAAGATTATATCTATCTATCTATCTAACGCCTAATTGACGTAGGCAATACGGATTTTTTGAAATTCCAACGGGTTAAGGAAAAAACGGGTATATCCCAGGAGTTCCATAGTTCTAGTTCCATATGGAACAATCGGTACATATGTAAATTTAATTTATTGAATCAGGCGTTACTTTGCGGAGGTCCATATTAATGAACTAAAACAATTACTTTGCTCACCCGCGACCTTACAATAGTTACGTTTATGCAAGAAATGTGCGTTCATGCAGTTCCTCCACCTCCACACTGTACGAACACACACAAATCACATAAACCCAACCATCACCACCACCAAGCTACACTGACGCGTTTCGAACTCAACCAGAGCTCATCTTCAGAGTTACCACAACCGTATGCTATGCTACCAAATGTTAAACTAACAAACCAAAACAAATATTTAACTTGTTACTGTAACTTCTCAAGTACCCACTTTATTTTTCTTATTCTCAAACTACCCCACAAAAATTAACTTTTATTGACATATTTAAAACTACCTTGAATTTTTTGTTTATTTATTTATAAGGCATATTTAATTAATACTAACTGTTCAAATTCGACCCAAGCCGCAGTAAAGGAGAAGATACTAAATTTACCTGTTCATTAATAATAGACCCCATAGTGTTGTACCTAATTATTTCCATGCATTCCAGAGCATCCAGACGCAACCCCTGAATGAATCAAATCATTCATTGTTAGATTCAGATTCTTATGAAGTGTTACATTATTGCGGCAAGGGGTTGCGTCTGGATGCTCTGGAATGCATGGAAATAATTAGGTACAACACTATGGGGTCTATTATTAATGAACAGGTAAATTTAGTATCTTCTCCTTTACTGCGGCTTGGGTCGAATTTGAACAGTTAGTATTAATTAAATATGCCTTATAAATAAATAAACAAAAAAATTCAAGGTAGTTTTAAATATGTCAATAAAAGTTAATTTTTGTGGGGTAGTTTGAGAATAAGAAAAATAAAGTGGGTACTTGAGAAGTTACAGTGACAAGTTAAATATTTGTTTTGGTTTGTTAGTTTAACATTTGGTAGCATAGCATACGGTTGTGGTAACTCTGAAGATGAGCTCTGGTTGAGTTCGAAACGCGTCAGTGTAGCTTGGTGGTGGTGATGGTTGGGTTTATGTGATTTGTGTGTGTTCGTACAGTGTGGAGGTGGAGGAACTGCATGAACGCACATTTCTTGCATAAACGTAACTATTGTAAGGTCGCGGGTGAGCAAAGTAATTGTTTTAGTTCATTACATATGTAAATGTCAAATAATTGATCCCAATAGTTCCATACCGAACTACATCTAAGTTTGACACCTGAATTTGGCTTGAAACTGATTTTGGAAAAAAGCGAGTTCCATAAATCTTAAAGTTAATGAATATTGGGTTGAAAATAAGACGTTGGTTTACTCGCGGCAGTTCCTTTAGCAGTTCCTTCGAAGGAACTTGTGCGAATAACTATAAATTGAAAATATTAAAAACCCCCGACGCAATTTGGTCACATATATTTTGAAAATATAAATGCCTATTATGCATCTAAGATCCCTTCCGCAGCTAGCAAAATAGCTGATAACTTTGAAATGGCTGGACCAATTTTGATGAAACGTGTCTAAAAACCAGCGCCAAGAAACCAGCCTTTAAATAAAAAACATTGCATCCGAATCGGTCCACCCGTTTAAGAGCTATGATGCCACAGGCAGACACACACACATACATAGCGGTCAAACTTATAACACCCCTCTTTTTGTGTCGGGGGTTAAAAATTGGTTTCGTATCGTAGTATATACATGTAAAACATACATACAGCCCAACATAGAACCTCCTACTTTTTTGAAGTCAGTTAAAAGTCGTATCTACTTATGGCTATGCATTCAGTGGATGGAGGATGTTATAACAATAAAGTATTTATTTTTAATTAAACTGAGACTGTATTGCTTGAGAGAGACCTCACTATTAAATTCGTTTTTGGCTGGGGATTAATATTTTTCAACTCCTGGTCACCGATTAAAAATCATCGTGTATTGTATAAAAAATAGTGCGTGGAGTGGAACTTCATAATAAAAAATAAAAAACCAGGCGGTCACTCATCCAAGTACTGACCGCGCACGACGTTGCTTAACTTCGGTGATCAATGAAATTTTCATCCCCCTTTTGTAACCCCCGCACCCCCCCCCCCCACCCATCTCGCAAACGTCTCGTAAACGTCAACTTGCGTTGCTTTGCGATGCGTTGCGTAAGTAACGCAACGCATTTTTGTTGGAAGTCGCATTAGAAGTTTCACTTAAAAAGTTGACTATAGATTTTATTTGAGCACAGACGACTTCGTAGGCAAAAGCTAGTAAATAAGGTAAACGGTACCAAAGCTAGACACCTCAACGCCCAGTAGATGACACCCATCTGTCACCTCTCTTACTATGTCATAAATAAATAAATAAATAAATATTATCACGGGACAATTCACACCAATTAACCTACATAGTCCCAAAGTAAGCTAAGCATAGCTTGTGTTATGGGTACTTACAAGGCAACGGATAAACATACTTATATAGATACTTAAATACATATTAAACACCCAAGACACGAGAACAAACATTCGTATTTTTCATACCCAGGACCTCAAGCTTCGTAGTCAGGTTCTCTAACCACTAGGCCATCTGGTCATCTGGTGGTCATTGAAACGTGTATACTGTTTATTGCTATACGTTCCCGCGGTAGATAGGTACCTGGAAGCCACGGTGCGCCGGCGCAGCCATTGATGCAGCCGCTTCCAATTATACTATTTGCATAACAAACCGCTGCCGGGGTACTGATGGCGACTTGCGTACTACGTTGATTACTAATCAGCTGAGGAAAATGGTATTTAAGGTTGACGTCCGATTGGTTTCTCAGTAGTTGCGATCCTTAACATTTATGTGCGCTTCTAACCGTAATGATTGGGTATCAATGACAAAGAGCTATGCCCAGCAGTTAATGGGTATTATCCCAGTAGTTCCTTTGTTCTAGTTCCATATGGAACAATCGGTACATATGTAAATGTCAAATAAATTTTACACCTGACTTTGGCTTAACACTAATTTTGGCAAAAAAACGCGAGTTTTATAAAACTTAAAGTTATTGAATATTGGGTTGGAAATAAGACGTTGGTTTGCACGCGGTAATTCTTTTAGCAGTGCCTTCGAAGGAAATGTGGGAAAAACGGGTCACGTAAAGTATTATACCTATATATGTAAAACATACATACAGCTGAACATAAAACCTTCTCCTTTTTGAAGTCGGTTAAAAGTCGTACTTGAGCATTTCTTTTTTTTTGTCCACGGTTCTGATAATTGGCAAAATAAATAAATACGCTTATATTGGTATTTTATTGAGACTATTTGGTAGAATACTTAATAAATTTAGTTATAATTTTTTTTTTTTTTTTTGTAATAAATTTAGTTATTATGATATAGTCACTTCATTTAATTAGGTTTAATTCGATTAAAACTTAAAATTTCCACGAAAGGTACAATTGTCTTTCCAATTTTGTTACTTTTTATTAAAAACTTAAAATAATAAATAGTGGGCTAAAATCATTCATTTATGGTTTTCTATTGAACAATACAATGTAAACAATTTAATCAACTGAATTAAACACTACTAAATGCTCCTTTCATCCACTCAAGGGTTGACTGGTAGAGATCCCTTAAAGGGATAAGTTCGCCTTTGTACATGCATTTCAACGGTTGTCAATAATGTATTTCTTTTTTTCCTTATTTTTGTACAATAAAGAGTTTACATACATACATACATACATACATAAACATTTGCGAAGAAGATATTTCTTACTTTATTCGATGCTATACATTTATTTTGTTACTCGGGTCAAGAATCATGTATAATATTTAAATTTAACGAACAAGTAACCCAGAATTTTAGCTTTCTAGTATCCTATACGGAAAATATCAATTACAATTAACTTTCTACGCCTATTTCATTAATTTAGATATGTTAAAAAAGCGAAAAAATCCAAAATACGGCAGTTGAAATCTTGGGACAGTAGCAAAGAAAGACACTGGTAACAAAATAAATAATGTTAGGCTAAGTTCATCATAAAGCATGAAAACCGTATTCAAACTAAAAAGGGGTTAGATGATGTAAGGTGAAAATAAAATAAAGAAAAACGATAATTTAAAATTATTTACTTATTTTTTGGGTACCAAGAGATCGAATATAAAGAATAGCGCCTCATCTTTTCAGCCGGTTAATGGCATTTTCTAACCCTGTACGACAATAAAACACTCCCTTATATTTTTTCCTCCTTTGTTACTCAGTTTTCCTTAGATACGAACCCACGTGAAAGTAACAAAAAAAGAAGTAACGAACACTACTTCAACTACTTTCAAAAGTTGTGGATGGCTCAAATTTAACTAAATAACAGATTAATTTACATTTTCTAATAACTAATAGTATTAACTATACAAGAAATTTTAGCAAATTATGTTTTTGTATGAACTAACCTTCAAACCGTGGTATCAAAAACAGAACTTTACTTTGGTACGAAAAGTAGCAATGTGTTTACGTGGCAATATTTCGACGATGGCTGACGTAATAACATGGCGGCGTATGTTAGCACATATTTTAGTGTTGCCCGATGGTAAAAACAACGAAGTTTGGTAGAATTTCTTATAATTTAGTAACCAAAATGAGTAACAAAAAAAGAATTTTTGTATGGAATATTTCCTGGGACAAACTTTATAAAATATTTTCTACTATAAAGCGATGCTAAATAATAAAAAATACACTGTAATATGAATCTTCTTACAACAGTGCAGAGTTTAAAATCAAAAGGTTCATATAGTGTCTTTGACCGTTATTAATAAAAATGAGTTTGAATTAGCGAAATGTTGGATGGGACACGCCGGTTTTCATACATTTGAAATTATAATGTTTTGGTTTAAATTTTATATTTAATAAATTACAAGGTATTTGACCAAAAATCAAATTTCGTGTGTTTACTAATTAAATGAACTTTCTTCACAAAATTGTAGTTTATCGTTTTTTATAGATTAAATATTTTTTATTGAAATTCAAACTTGTGGGACACTGAGCAAAGCAAAACTGCTGTGGACAAAAAAAAAGATATGCTCACTTAGTTACAGAAGTAGTCGTTAGATATGAATATGTACTGGTAGTTCCATATCCTTTAAAATGAATGTCCCATTAGTATTAGTTCCATATGGAACTGAAAAAATATGGAACTCGTGGGTTATCCCCCAACGGCTAAAATAACGTTGATGAGTGTCCCAGTGCTGGGCAAAGTCCTCCCCCCTTGACCTCTACAACTCAATTTATTTTTCAAAAGCGTTTTTCTATAAAAAGACACGTCAAGACGGCTACCTTCTTTCTAATGCTAAAAAAACGAAGTGTACCTAGTGAATGTGTAAGCCCACAATAAAGATAACTATACTTGTAGTAGTTAAATGCAGCCCTAAATTCAAGACTCGTATTTGAACAAGTCATTAAGGAAACATTTAATTTTATAGACGACAAACTATACAATAAAACGAAATTAAACACCTGGTTGGTAGATACAATGTTGACAGGAAATCATTTGATGGGTCTCCTAATTCAATATTTAATAACTTTAATGATGAAGGAAGGTAACCAATAACTAAAAAATATATTATAGATAAATAGTTTTACAACATAGGTACTAATATGGACCACTTATTTTTCGGGTGAAATAGTCTGGCCTGGACCCAATTGCATAACAAATTAGAAGCTCATAATATTAACTAAGTATTTTGTATTGAAATTCACTAAAACCATTTGCTTGTATTTTGTTATGCAATTGGGCCCTGGGTGGATTTTCACCCAGAACGCCATAATGTGGTGTGGTTGGCTTTCAAGAGTATTTAGAGTAGAGTGGAGGCGGGGGTTCGGATGTTTAGTATTAACAGACTCTTGATGATCATCCTAAAACAAATACCTAAAGATAGGTGTACTCTATTTCAGGAGCCGGATCATCGGCCAATTTTCGTGCTTGATACAACCCTGTATTTTTAACACGACCCCGTATTTCTCGACTCAAAATTTACAACAATTACGCACCTGAGAATTCAAACCCTTATACCGGCTCCAGACTCACGCGAGGCGAGGCTCTCGGCACGAGTCTTGGCGAGTGGAGGCTGCAGGAGTGCTATCCATCCATACTCTCGATTTATTCAGTTGCCCGCTACGTCACCCCCTTATGTCTTGACCCGCGTTCGAAAAACGGGCATAAAGCGAAGCGACGCGACGGCGAGGCGAGGCGAGGGAAATCGAGGCGACACGAGCGCACCATCCTCACTCTCGTACTTTTCTCTATAATTGTAGTTTAATTCTAGACAACCGTCCGCGAAAGCCTCTCCGCGCAACTGAGCCGGTTGCGCGGAACTCCGCGTAATTGGGGATGTATGTTTTTTTGCAATGTATAGTAAATCGAAAACCATTTCGAGATAAATGCTTTTTAACTTGTTTTCTGTAGTTATTTAATTTCAATATTATGTTATGAATTTATTACATAACAAATAAACAATGACCTTCATTTGACATTGGTGTAAATTGCGTAACCGTCCAAGTCGTACTTTATTCTGTGTGGTTAGAATTCTTCACAATTTACGCGTGGATTAATACTACGGAGTTTGATTTGGACCCGCTGTCTGACATCTAACACTTTCACAGTGCCAGTAAAGTGACACAGTGTATAGTGTACCACTACGCAAAAAATAATTAAAGGGGTTGCCTTATCGTACGCATTTAGATAGATTTAGTGGCATTGTGGGAGCCTTCAATTATAATCTGACGTCATCAACTAAAATAGTTTCAATAATTAATTTTGAAAAAAGTAGAGAACTTAATGACAAAATATTGAAATTAGTTTCTTATAATTGACTTTTCTATACAAAAAGAAATATAAAAACCAGTGTTAATTTTTTTTAGACATTCCCAATTGTGCCACACTCGTCATGACTTAACACTTCTACAGGGTTATTTGTAATTCACTAACATCCTCTTAACCCTGAATTCCTATCAAACAAATGTTTTTTGTTTTACGATTTTTTACAAATACACAGAGTATCGTAAAAATAAGAGGTAATCTCAAATTTTCAAAACGTTATTACACCAAAAATATTAAGTTATGACAAAAGCCGTAAATCAAAAAACATTTGTTTAGGGTTAAAAGGATGCTAGTGAATTACAAATAAACCCTGTATTGTTTTTTCTGTTCTGTGTGTAGCCTTGTGGAGAGTCTGATAGGGCATACAGAGCAGAGCGTCAGCGAGGCAAGGCGAGGGAAGACATATCAGTGTGGATGGATAGCACTCCTGCAGCCTCCACTCGCCAAGACTCGTGCCGAGAACTTCTAGGAGGCGCCTCACGATTCTGGAGCCGGCGTTATGGCAACAACATGAGGCTTTGAATCATCAAGTCGTGTTTCAACCGCACCCGTCAACAGCTAAAGTTACGGCACAAATCAATAGCAGCCTAACAGTAAATCAATATTCTAATCTAAAACAAAATCAATTAAATGCAGTCATATGCATTAGGATGCGACGCACAACCTCATTGATGCGCCGCCGTACGCCGCGGGCATAATGTGCAACGCCTTGATCCGGCCGCAATTAAAAAAAAATTAAAAAGTTTATTGACATTTCGATATTGGCGGGAAAAGAGAACACTTGAAGTGTAGGTATAGGTATACTTCGTTTTTTAGTTAGCATTAGAAATAAGGTAAACAATCTTGACTTGACGAGTCTTTTATTAAAAAAAAACTCTTTAAAAATAGTACCTACCTACTTAACTACTGACCACATTTCCTTTCAAATTGTTGGACTTATTTTTCAAAAGTGTTTTTCAATAAAAAGACACGTCAAGATCGCTTACCTTCTTTCTAAATGCTAAAAAAACTAAGTACCTATGGGTTAATGTGATGAGATAATATGATGTTCCCGTGACAGCGATCAAGAAATAAAGTTTATTTTGTACAAAAATTTCGTTGTTTTGCTGTCTCAGTTGGGGTTTTTGTGTTCTATACCTAATCCTTTTCATATACTTAGCATGGGTACGGTGACATTTTGTTTTTTTTCCATTCCATTTATTTGAAACTAGCCTTCCGTCCGCAGCTTCGCCCGCGATAAAATTAATTTTCCCGCGGTATAAAGTAGCCTATGTCACTCAATGATAATGTAGCTTTCTAACGGCAAAAGAATTTTTGAAATCGGTCCAGTAGTTTCGGAGCCTATTCAATGCAAACAAACAAACAAACAAACAAACAATCAAATCTTTATAATATTAGTATAGAAGTATAGATACACAATCCATATCCATACTAATACTGTACTGTATCTGTCTGTTACCTCTCCACGCTTAAACCGCTAAACCGATTTGGATGAAATTTGTTATGGAGATAATTTGAGACCCTGGGAACCTATGTCACTCAGTGATAATTTAGCTTTCTAACGGCAAAAGAATCTTTGAAATCGGTCTGGTAGTTTCGGAGCCTATTCAATGCAAACAAACAAACATACAAACAAACAATCAAATCTTTCCTCTTTATAATATTAAGTATTAGTATTAGTATAGATAAACAATTTCAATTTCAATATGTTCACAGTAAAACCCGGCTTCTAAACGGAGTTCTGTAACTTCTAAGGACGTATTGATAAGTCGTTAGTATTGGGTGGCTTATAGATTATTTTAGTAGAGGCGTCGCGTGCCTGCACGCTTGTACCGAAAGCAAAATACTACGGGGTTTAAGTAGAGGTTTTATTCTTAAAACAGCAATAACTGACTTTAAAAATAATATAAAAATAAAATATTTATTCTCAGACAATTACAATCCATATAGTTGTTAGTATTCACCTATAAGCTATGTTAATGTTTTGTTACAGTACTTACAGTCAGTTGTGGCAGATCTACCGATCCGCATGTTTGTGAACATGCAGTTCGATATATCGCCCCAAAATGACAGATTTAAATGTGGATAAAATGGTAGCTTTTAATAAATAATTAAATAACTAAATCTCTTTCTGTCTTTCTCTTTCTCTCAATCTCAGTTTTTTATACATAAAACGGACCCATAATTGACCATGGAGGTCACACCTACTGATGAAAGTTAAATGATGCCAAAAGTGTATCTCACTGGTTCAGTAACAGCCTATTTACTTCAGATCCTATTGAGCCGTTTAGGCTGCAGGGCGTGCCAAAGAATGATAGTTACATACATACTAATATAAATAAAATACACACGCTCGAAAAACATAACCCTTCTTCGACAGTCAGGTGAAAAGCGAATTCTTAAATCAAATTTGATATTAGGATAAAAATTACAAATCATCAAAGTTAAATAAGAATAACAATTTGAAACAAAAGTAAAATTATGATATGTATAAAAAATAATACTAACTAAAATTAAATTAAAACTTAGGTACCTACCTAAATATCATCGCACCATTCCCGGTGCAAACGCACCCTAAACGAATTTGTTCCTGATCTGATTGACATTCAATTATATTTATGTGCATTAAACAGAATGCGGGTAACACAGGTGAAATTGTCTTTTTTGCCGACGGTACATAATCCGGCAGCGTTCGGCCGCCTCTCCGCGAACAAATCTCTTTATTATGCTAATTGTCTATAGACGCTCTATTGTCTTTGGTAGGCGCCCGTTTTGGAAATTAAAAAAGTGGTCTATGACTTTTTTTATACTCCATGACAGCAAAGAGTAGAAAATGGATGCAGGAGATGCTAAAAAAAATGGGTGCGGAAAAAACTCGACCGCGAATGAATGACCATAAATTTATCATCATCATCATCATAATTTCAGCCGTAGGACGTCCACTGCTGGACATAGGCCTCCCTTATTGACGCCCAATCATTACGGTTATAAATAAACAAATAAATTTATACGACCCGACAATTGAAACACTCATTCAAATGGTTTGAATAATTGGGTTGATTCGATTTGTGGCATTCGAACATGGCGGATGTAGATAGATAGTATCTAATTTTGGTATTTCTGTTTCTTTGGCTAGTTGTAGTATAATTTTTATAGTGTTTTATGCGGCGATTAACCTTAACTGTTACAGTGATCACAAAATTCTATACTGCTCTCGCGTCTGACATTTTTTAATGCGCAAGTTGTCTCCACGTGGTTTCTGGAATTTTACTATCAAGTTGTAAAAACTACAACCACCGTACAACGTCGCTCCCTAAGAGAGCAATTAACTGACATTGGCACAAGCCTATTGGCCGCCATTAAGGAAGAAGAAGAAGAATAATTAGGTTATTCGGGGTTGACAAATGGGGGGTAGTATTTTAACCTCATCCCTAAAAAAGACATGTAACTGTTGCCATCATCATCATCATCCCAACCTATTTAAGTCCCACTGCAGGGCACAGCCATTCTCTCAAAATGAAAGGGCTTGGGCCGTAGTTCCCACGCGGGCCCAGTGCGGATTGGGGACTTCACACACACCATTGAATTTCAACGCAGGAGTGTGCTGGTTTCCTCATAATCTTTTCCTGCTTCAGAGTACAAATTCCGTACTAATTCTAAAAATGAACAGACTCCAAAAAATGTACAATAATAATTAATAACTTTAATAAGCGAGAAATAAAAAATGAACCCATACCTAACCCTTTCAAACGAAAAAGATTATTCCAAATAGGTTCAACCGACTTACAGTTACCGAGATGCACACATAAAAGTTTCTAATGATCTGACAACTTCCTTTTTTGACGTCGGTTAAAAACAACAGTCGCCTCTTACACCGTCACAACACCAATTCAATAATTAATTGTCAATAATCATCATCATCACTTTATTGTACACCGAAACCGTCGAATTAATCATCAACAAACAATTGTTCTTAATTAGTCCAAACAATACTCCAAAGATGGCGTTCGCGCCAAAAATCCAATATGGCCGACGAATTAGCAGACGATTATGTCCGTAATGCGCGCGATTGTATGCAAAAATGTGACATGTGATTAGAGTAGTTATTAACGGAAGCGACAGACGCGGTGTAGGTTTTTGCCTAAAGGATGAGTGTATTGGAGAGGCGATGCACCGACAGCGTTATGTTGGTGCGTCCTCGATAAAGATAAATTTTAATTTCCCAAATGATTCATTTGCCAACTGTTTATTTGAACGTATTTTAACATACCCTAAAAGCGGGACTGAGTCTGTCCCGCGCGTGACATTTAAATTTTGGCCAAAAATTAGGACGTGCGGCATCGTTGCGCACAGCTCAGCTAGAAGGGCTCTCTACAGCCCCTTGAGTACCGTTTGGTAACCAACATTTCATAACTGCTTACAGCCACAGCTGGCGTACTGGGTGTATACGAAATTTCGGTTACCAAACGGTCTAAACCCTACAACCTAAAGAAATGAAATGAAATGAAAAAGTTTATTTCTCACACAAAACACATAAAATTACAAAAAATATAAAATAAAATAGTTAGTTAATTTTACAAAAAATAAATTCAGTCAAATAAACCCACGCTCCTAGTCGCTTCTGGCGCAAAGGTGCCCATAACACTTATTTATTTATTTATTTTATTTTCGGAGAACCAACAGCTACAAATTACAGAGTAGGTTAAACATGTAATAACATAGGAGCCAATTATAGGATCTCACAAATAGAACCAAGAAAAAAAAAAAAGAAAGTACGCGAACAGTCGCAAAGCTATGCCACACAAATTTTGATACAAAAAGATATCAGAACTAATCTCTATACAAAAATAAAACATATTAGTAAAAAGCAGTCACTACCTAGTACCTAAGCACGCTCAATCAAACCACCCCCCCACCAACCGCCGCCTCACCGTAGATAGATTACAGTTGAATATATCGATATCCAGCTCTTCCGCAACGCCGTTCACACTACGACAAGCTCGCCTCAAAAAACTTTTCCTCCTGTATTTAGTTGTGCCAAACTTAAGGGAAATAGGTGGATAGTATCTTTTTGACCTATTAGGGGTATTAAAAGATATACTGGACAGCAGTTCGGGACAATCAACCTTACCGTTGGTGATACTAAGGGCATAGATGATGTCCGCTATCTCACGACGCTTGTGCAACGGGATAAGGTGATGCCTCTTACAAAGGGTGCAGTAATCAGATGAACTATATGGGATCTTTAACTTAAAACAGAGAAACTTTATAAACTTTTTCTGTACACGCTCGATCCTATCAATATATGTTTGATAGCAGGGATTCCAAATTTGGGACGCATATTCAAGTTTGCTTCTGACATATGAACAGTATAAAATCTTAAGAGTTTTAGCTCTAGTGAAATTCAATGAGCTGCGCATAATAAACCCAAGCATCTTCAAAGCACTAACAACAATACCATCAATATGTACATCGAACAATAGCTTCGAATCATGAACAACACCTAGATCTTTCATAAAAGGCAATCTTTGCAGCACAATACCCTTTAAACTATATACCGTTGGAATTAAATTACGCTGCCGAGAAAAGGTCACTGTAAAGCACTTAGATGGATTCAAATCTAGCTTGTTAATGCGGCAATATTCATCAAGGCGCGCAAGGTCAGACTGGATAAGCAAGGAGTCAGCTTCAGACTTAATTTTGGCATAAATTTTCATGTCATCAGCGAAACATAGTAAATTCGAAAATATGCAGCACTTGTTAATATCATCAACAAAGATATTAAACAGCAGGGGCCCGAGCAAGGAGCCCTGGGGGACGCCGCTTGGGATAAGTACCCAACCAGACATGTAATTATTGTCAACTACAGCCTGTGACCTATTATCAATGTAAGATGAGAACCATCTCAACAAGTCTCCATGAATTCCCATTTTATATAATTTTGAAATAAGTACTCCGTGATCAATTCTATCAAATGCCTTACTGTAATCGGTATAGATAACATCAACCTGGAAACCGTTGTCCATCCCTTCTGTGACGTAATCATTAAGCAGTACTAGGTTAGATACAGTAGAACGATGCCTAATAAAACCGTGTTGATTGGAACTAAAACTATGTCTCAAAGCACTAAAAACTTGATTATATACTATTTTTTCCATTACTTTAGATATTATACATAGTTTAGATATAGGTCTGTATGTATCTACATCAGTTTTAGGGCCCCTTTTATGAACCGGTGTTATAAAGGCAGATTTACAAATTAATGGCACGTAACATTCGGAGAATGAACGCTCAAACAGTAACGCTATAGGCCGCACAACACTTTCAGCGCAATTAATCAAAAATTGAGGCGGTAAATCATCAGGACCTGCAGATTTGGAAGGATCAAGTTTAAGTAGGATGTTCTTAAGTTCCTCAGGGTCAACTACGATTTTACAAAGGCTAGCTACGGAGTCACCGGTAAAATTAGAGACTTGATTCAACGAACGGTCACCAGGAGACGAGAAAGTAGTAGAGAAATAATCAGAAAATGCATTATAAATTCCGTCACCTGTATTGAATAACCTACCATTATATTTAAGAGTGGAGGGAATTCCATGAGAACTAGAGCGCGACTTGATGAATGACCAAAAATGTTTGGGGTCCTTCTCGATGTTATTTTCCATACGACTTATATAAGCATCGTAACACGCACTCTCCAGTCGCTTCACCCTCTCACGAAGCACCCCATAGGTGACCTGATCTGATTTATTACGATATATTTTAAACTTCCTTAAAAACTTGTGTTTTTCTTTAATGCATTTTTTAAGCGATAACGAATACCAAACTGGAAAAGTGTCAGATCTAAGTTTTACAAAAGGTATGTAGGTTAGCCTGACCTTTTTAAAAACGTCATAAAAGAAACTGACCGATCCCTCAAGTGAGAGTCCAGAAAACTCCTGCTCCCAATCAATGGCAGATAGCTCCTTATTAATAGCTGAATAATCACCTTTATTGTAAAAATACTTAAAGCGCACAGCTGGTTTCAAATTAATAGTCTCGGAGAATTTAATGGAAATCACCAGAGCTTTGTGATAAGGATCGATGGG
The DNA here is from genome assembly GCA_947859365.1 of Archips crataeganus. Taxonomy (NCBI): domain Eukaryota; kingdom Metazoa; phylum Arthropoda; class Insecta; order Lepidoptera; family Tortricidae; genus Archips; species Archips crataeganus. Next base: position 2,458,376 of record OX402075.1, read on the forward strand.
AACGAGAGCATTCAAACACTCACTAACGGCTACAGTGTCATTACATAAAACCAGATCCAACAACTTACCGTAAAGGTAACACTTGCGGCATTTCCGCCCTGGATCGCCAAGGAAAGCCTTTGCCTCAGAAACGATTCGGAGCGGGGATCTTCACCCCTCTGCCTAAGACGACGGCCTATGTCCTGCACAAGCCGTCTCGCGTCCTGCCCCCAGCAACCCGCCGCTTCCACCGCCAATGGGACAAAATAGTACCCCTGCCCCAAAGGGGCATACTTCTGCCGCTTCATTGCCGCCTGAAATTCGGCCGCAGCTATTTATTATTTATTTATTATTTCTTTAAAAGACAAAAAATATTTTTTGTTTCAGATATCCATGTTTAATCCAATGGTAAGTAATAGTACTTTGCGAGCAAATAAAATAAAATAAAACATAAAACATTAAATTGTGTGTGAAAAAGGTCTCGCCTCAGCATAAATGCGGACTCCTGAGGTGGAGCCAGCGCTGGTCTTCCGGCGGGATCCTTTTTATCAGTCACAGAAACCCCGTCGCGCAACACGGCCTTAAGCGGTATGCTGAACGCAGCTGTTGCGACTGCAACGAGCAGCGCTGTCTGGCGGCGAACAAACGCAACGCAGACATTTGTACCTAAAAGACCGTGCGCACGATACGACATGGTTACTGTGATGTGACTGTAAAATGTAATAAATACAACAAATAACTAACGCAAAACGGATGTAAAAAATATAAAGTTAGCCTAATTACACAAAAAAAAGAAGACAAAATGTGAACATCGTGCAAGAATACTTGCTAATTCCATTCGTCAATGCAGGTGACATTGTGCACATACGACCATTAAAAAGTATGTAATCGGAGAGAACAAAGGGAGATATTGTTTTGTTTTCTTAAAGGAAGACAAAAAACAGGTATATACTATCCACTATTACAACACGTACTAGATAGACTAAAGAAAAGAAAAACAAAGAAGAACACAGACTACCTAAACTAAACTAAAACTAAAAACAGCTTATATTTGAAGTTAATGTTTCCTGTTGCCGCTGGTGTTCATACATAAACTTTTTAAGCGCTTTTCTAAAACCAGTATCACTTTGCAGGTTTCTGAAGGGCGGCGGGATATTATTCCAGCAAAGGTCGATTCATATAAGAATCTACAGACGTTGAGCGTGCCAGACAGTTGCCGTATAAGACACCGACAAAATATTGTTTCCTTGCATACTGGCCGGGCATGGCCCGTGTCTTTCAGTGTCTGCGCGACCGTGTTAGAGTCTGTCAAGCGAGTCGTGTCCATTGAAGACAGGCGGCATTTTCAAAAATATTTTATATTTCAACACAAATAATACTGAAAACTATGATTGATACTCGAATTTATGTAGCAGTAAGTAAGTTAAGTATGAAGTATCTTTTTCTATTTATTTTTTTATTTTCTTCAACTTCATTTTTTTTTTTTTTTATTACTTTTACGGTCATCCCGTGAAACCATATATTTCAAACTAAATAGAAACTGAAATATAGATGCACAGAAAAAACCCCAGAAAAAAGACCAATGCTGGGAATCGAACCCAGGTCCTCAGCGTTCCGTGCTGCGTGCTTACCCCTACACCATCACTGGTCTAAGTGAGACCAGTGATGGTGTAAGGGTAAGCACGCAGCACGGAACGCTGAGGACCTGGGTTCGATTCCCAGCATTGGTCTTTTTTTTTTTTTTTTTTTTTTCTGGGGTTTTTTCTGTGCATCTATATTTCAGTTTGTATTTAGTTTGAAATATAGCAGTAAGTAGTTAAAAAGGCAGCTTCATAAATACACTACACTCATCTACACTTTTCATCAGGTGAGATAGTGGTCAATCACGGGTCAGTTTTATGTAAAAAAAAAAAAAAAAAAACAAGTATAAATCATAGTTTTCAAAGTCTGATTAGTGTTGATATATAGAAGATTTTTGAAAATACCGCCTGTTTTCAATGGACACGGACTCGCTTGACAGACTCTACGGTAGATATCTGAATTCGTTATTAGACACTGTACAGAAGAATATTATTTTGTCTGGCGCGCTCGGTGTCGCTGGACGTCCACAGACTCAGTGGAGCGATGATCTTCACAAGGCGGCTAGCAAGAGCTGGATGAGAGTGGCCGAGGATCGTGCTCAGTGGCGTGCCATGGGAGAGGCCTATGTCGAGCAGTGGACGAGCATGGGCTGATGATGATGATGATGCTCGGTGTCTGTAGACTAGATATGTATCGACCTTAACCATCTACGCTCGTTGCTCTATGCCCATCTCGTATTAGCTGATTGGTGCCGCGGCGGACGTGAATACAAATCGTAAAATTAAACGTAATATTAGTTATCGACTTCTAGGAATTATTTAACGGTTGCAGGATATCGGTTTTGTTATTATTAACGTGCTAATGTGAATTTTGAATGCGGGCGTTGCGGAATGTTCATAGAATATGCAACACAGTTTACAGAGTGGTTACTCCACTCCCCGCAAGAGCTGCCACCCCTCCGGATTTGGCCCGGAGTCTACGGGTCTGAATAGTGCATATCCGGGATATGGGTATCACAGCGATATATCCGGGCGGTCAGAAAAAGTCAAACTTTCATCGGACAACGTATCATCAGTTCGTACAAAGCAACAACTTTTTATCGATTTCAGTTGATTTACAATGTGCTGTGGCGTTTAAAGTCATAATTTTTACTGAATTGCCGAAAATAATAGGCGAAATGTTATCAATTCCTATAATGATCTAAGTATGGACTCGTAAGACTCACCGTCCCGCACCCCTCTCGCTCTCAAATTCAAACCCAAGGCCTTATAACTGTCTAACACTTTCACCATCTCTTTCTGTCACCATCTTATACCGTTTGACAGAAAGATATAGTGATTGCGAAATCAAACGGCAGCGCGTTAAGATTGGTTTTTGGAGTCTTTTTACTTATTTTTCAACTCCAATTTTTTTTACTTTTACGGTCAACCCGTGAAATCCATATACACCGTGAAATTTTAGTGGTTGTTTTCCCGAAACGAGGTGATTTAGTATCGATTGTACAATCGATTTATATTACTATTTTGACTAGAGTCAAAAATCCAATTGTGAAAAACAAAAGTCGAAAATGACCGCAAACCAATAGTAACGCTTCGTTGGTACCTAACCTATCGTACGATCGTACGCTACTTGTATCAACGAAGCGTTACTATTGGTTTGCGGTCATTATCGACTTTTGTTTTTCACAATTGGATTTTTGACTCTAGTCAAAATAGTAATTATAAATCGATTGTACAATCGATACTAAATTACCTCGTTTCGGGAAAACAACCACTAAAATTTCACGGTGTATATCATACTACATAAATACAAACTGAAACATGGATGCACAGAAAAACCCATAAAAAAGACCAGCGCTGGGAATCGAACCCAGGTCCTCAGCATTCCGTGCTGCATGCTTAACCCCTACACCATCACTGGTCAGGACTTAGACACAATTTTTTGCTATGTGTCACACACCTCAGCTTGTTTAATCACTTATTGCAGCGATACTAGCGACATCTCATCGTTAGACGATAAATCTGACGGACTACAAACAATCAACTAATCAGCCACATCGCTGTCAATGCGGCGCCATGGTGGACATACTGGGTCACCATGGCCTCTCATGTGTCCGGAGCGCTGGTAGGATCTCCCGCCACGCCAGCATTAATGACATCATCCGTCGGGCCCTTGTCAGTGTGAGAGTGCCGGCAGTCCTCGAGCCCAGCGGGCTGGCCAGAGTGGCCAGGGACGACGGCAAGAGGCCTGAGAGAATGTCGCTGGTGCCTTGGAGCATGGGTCGGCCGCTAGTTTGGGATGCTACTTGTGTTGTTCCAAGCACCAACGTCACCGCTGGCGCTGCGGCATCCTCGGCTGAAAGCCTCAAACGCCGCAAATATGCCGCCCTAGGAACTAGCTACATGTTTGCGGCGTTTGGCGTTGAAACCTTGGGGCCATGGGGGCCAAGTGCGCGTCGGCTATACAATGATTTGTCGACGCGCCTAATAGAGGCCTCGGGCGACCAGAGGGCTGGCCACTATTTCGCACAGCGAATAAGTATCGCTATACAGCGAGGAAATACGGCCAAACCTTGCCCATTGACGGCGATTTAGGCCAAATTTTCTATTTATAGTTTAAGTTTTTATTGTTTGTTACTGTTTTTTAACCTGTTGTACTTAAGGAATAAACTACAAATTACAAAATAGAATTCAATTCGGACGTTCCCAGACACATTCTGAATCAAGATAAACCGGAGAAACCCGGACGAGCAGCCCCAGCCCAAAAGAAAAGGCCTACGTTTATGAACGATCCCTGTTATTATACTTGTGACTTGTGTATTTTCGCCGATGATTCACACATCGTAAACACAACAGGTGTTGGAAGTGGGGGTCGTAAAACATCATTGCTTCCGATGACACTGTGATAAGAATCGTAAGCAGCCGTGATGTGCCCCATTAACATGTTAACGAATTTTATGGAATAAAGTGGCAAACACGCGATGCCAAAAGCGCGCTTTTTTAAACGCCCAAATATGTACCTACACAAAATAAAAGTATCTACCTACAAATGTATGTGTATATGGCGGAAAAAAGGGGAGGCCTTTGCCCAGCAGTGGGACACTTTAACACGCTAAAAAAAATAAAAATAAAAATGTACCTATACCGCTTTAGTCCCAGCCTAGCGAGCGAGAACATACATTCGTATTTCTCATATAGCTTCTAATCTTCTAACTTGCAATGTACTTATGTTTGTTTGGTTAGAATCTTACAGTTCAATTTTGAAGTAGGTGTTCATCCAATTGAGCTGAAATGCCATGATTGATTTGCATGCAAAGTGTAAATCGGATGACGATGCATTATTATTATGACACAGAGCTTATCTGACGATGGTGCTGGAAGGTGGCCATAGGAACACCCTTATTAAAATTACATAACTCCATCTATAGTACTTAACATCTACACCGTAAAATTTTAGTGGTTGTTTTCCCGAAACGAGGTGATTTAGTATCGATTGTACAATCGATTTATAATTACTATTTTGACTAGAGTCAAAAATCCAATTGTGAAAAACGAAAGTCGAAAATGACCGCAAACCCATTACCCATTACCCATTTTATGGTAACGCTTCGTTGGTACCTAACCTATCGTACGATCGTACGCTACTTGTACCAACGAAGCGTTACTATTGGTTTGTGGTCATTTTCGACTTTCGTTTTTCACAATTGGATTTTTGACTCTAGTCAAAATAGTAATTATAAATCGATTGTACAATCGAAATTAAATCACCTCGTTTCGGGAAAACAACCACTAAAATTTCACGGTGTATAGTAATGGCAAAAAGGTACAGTTAGCAATAAAGCTTGTATTAAAAATAGAATTTTTAACAGTCTTTTCTTACTTTATCCGTTTACGACTGTACACAGTCTTGACCGCAATGACGTCACTGATCACCGATCATCACAGCGCGCCAATGATTTATAGCCGATTCATTAGAAATATGGTAGGGCACGTGTGTTGCTTGAGACTGATGTCATTATCATTACTGAATTACCACGAACTGAGACGTTATTGTTTTACGCCCTTGGAATCGCAATTGCTGGCACCACTTCCTTCTGTCACGCGGTATAAGGTTAGGGTGGAAAGAGATGGTGGATGCAATTGCGAGCGCGCGTTAAGGCGCAAGAAGGGCGCAAGCCACACAGAGAGACGTGGGTCGGGGCCGGGGCGCGTCGCAGTCGCACAGCCCCTTGAATCAGGTTTCATACTAAATGTACCTATGGTAGCATCGCGATCCAAAGCAGATAGAAGAGACGGGGCGGAGACGACTGATTAAAGCAAACCCGGGAGACGTGGGTTCGAATCCCGAAGGGCACCCGAGAAACTTTTTCGCTTTTAAATAATCTTAGATTCGGTGAGCAGCCGTACTGCTAATAAAATAAATAATATTTGAATAAATAGATGTGTTACATCATTTCTTACGCATTTCCAATGTAATTTGGAACGTAGGAGTCCTAGCTTCTAATAGTTGCGGTGGATGTTACCACACGCCACTGTTGGCGTACCTATGTAAGCGATTAAGAATTTCGGGGGAGTCGGTTGGATGCGACGTGGTTCAATTGGTAGAACACCCGTTGGGGCGCATACCCGGGAGACGTGGGTTCGAATCCCGCCGGCGCACCCGAGAAACTTTTTCGCTTTTAAATAATCTTAGATTCGGTGAGCAGCCGTACTGCTAATAAAATAAATAATATTTGATTAAAGCAATTTGCCAAAATCGTAATTTCCTTGTAGCAAAATTTCCGTTCGCATTTTTTCCCAAATGCTTTTTAGGGTTCCGTAGTCAACTAGTTAGGGTTCCGTAGTCAACTAGAAACCCTTATAGTTTCGCCATGTCTGTCCGTCTGTATGTCTGTCTGTCTGTCTGTCCGCGGCTAAGCTCAGAGACTGTTAGTACTAGAAAGCTGTAATTTGGCATCAATATATATATCAGTCACGCCGACAAAGTGATTGAATAAAAAAAAGTAAAAAAAATTTTTTTAGGGTACCTCCCATAGACGTAAAGTGGGGGTGATTTTTTTTTTCTCGGCTAACCCTATAGTGTGGGGTATCGTTGGATAGGTCTTTTAAAATCATTGCAGGGTTGCTAACATGATTTTTCTATTCAGTGATCTGTTTGCGAAATATTCAACTTTAAAGTGAAATTTTTCATTAAAATCGACCGTCCCCCCCCCTCTAAAATCTAAACTGTTGGGTGGAAAAATTTGAAAAAATTCAGAAGGGTAGTAAATATATCAAATTTACTAGGAAAATTATAGCGGCTAAGATTGCTTGGATATTATTTGTAGTTTAAGAGTAAATAGTAGCCTAAGGTATAAAACATACCTAAACTTGGATGATTCCGTACACATACGAAATCCTTAGAAAAATATTACTTGATTTTTTCGTAATGGCTACGGAACCCTACCTTGGGCGTGTCCGACACGCTCTTGGCTGGTTTTTCTCACTATCGTTTTTTACTGAAGCTTATTTTCACGATCGCGTTTTTTTAACATAGGTAGGTTTAGGTTATGTTAAGTTTTCATCGGCCCGAAGGGTCAAAAGCAACAGAAGCACTGTTTCTGTGTCAATTCAAATTGGGAAAAAACGCTACTGTGAAAATAAGCTTCAGTAAAAAACTATGGTGAGCAAAAAAGCATTTAGGAAAATCTGCGAACGGAAATTTTGCTACAAGGAAATTACGATTTTGGGGAAATGTCTGGAAGACGCGGAGATGCGGCCTACATTGACGTACAATAAAACAACTAGACTCCCAATCGCTTAACAAAAGTTCCTCAAAAAACGTCCGAGCGGCGTTGTGTGTACGTATACATCAATTTATGCAGATAACATTAACAGCATTCATTCAAATTAACACCTTATTTCGTAGCAGTAATGTTTAATGTTTAATGTCAATTGAATACGATCGTGGAAACCGCCTAAAGAGTAAAGAATGCAGTGGAGTGGTCATGCGAAGCGGAAGCTAGACTGTCTGTCTTTTTTTTTCTCGTAAGTTTGATTACGGTGCGAAAGAGACATATACGAATACGGGGCGAGAAGTGACGTTGTAATCAACGCGCGGTCGAAACACAACTGAACCAAAACTCTGCACAATAGACGCGTGTGCAGACTTTTGCTTCGGACACTTTTTGAGCGTGATTGGGAGTCTAGTTGTTTTTAACCGACTTCAAAAAAAGGAGGAGGTTCTCAATTCGGTTGTATGTTCTTTTTTTTTTTTTTTTAACGTGTGTTACCTCAGAACTCCGTCCTTAATGAACCGATTTGGAAAATTTTTTCGTTGTTTGAAAGCATATGCTTCAAGGTTGGTCCCATTGTTACCAAAATCCAGTTCTGATGATGGGATCCATGAGGAATTGAAGAAACTCCTCAAAAATTCAAGAGAAACGTATAGCGATTTTAGTATTTTCGGTGACAAATCGAGCATTTACATTCAGAAAGTATCATGGAACTCTGTAATAAAACGACACAACCCCGTCGAGCATTAAAAATAGAATTTTCAACATAAACTTATTTCGAAGTCAAACTGATGATTTTAACCTACGCATCTATTTTAAACAGAAACAACTAAAAAGCAAAAAATAAAAATTTTTAAATAAAAAATTAAACCTCCTTCAAAAAACATCCAAAAAACTATGAAATAATAATTGAACCAAACCGACCACAATAAGCATGAAAATATCTTTCTTCTAATCTGTTCGAAGTCGGTGCCTCAGCACGAGCCAGCAGGAGTGTGAAAGCCCTATAGATAGTAGGTATGTAGGTAAGTTAGATTACTAGGTCCACTCCTGCTGCTGGCTCGAGCTGAGGCACCGACTTCGAACAGATTAGAAGAAAGATATTTTCATGCTTATTGTGGTCGGTTTGGTTCAATTATTATTTCATAGTTTTTTGGATGTTTTTTGAAGGAGGTTATATTTTTTATTTAAATTTTTTTTATTGTACGTCAATGGCGGCCTACGAACAAACGACGCGGACTGCGACGCGCCCTCGTCCCACTTTTCTTCTGTGTTTGCTTGCGCTTTAGACATATTATGGTCTCTGGAAGTTAAAGATGCACGGACTTGGAAGGGTGCGCTTCCAAAGAAGCGGAGCGGAGGAGAGCGATGCGGAGATGTGCACAATGTCACCAAATCGAAATCAAAACGTTAATTCTGTAAGGAGGTCGCAAAGGGCTCTTTAACATACCTATCTCTTTATCCAACCTTTGTGTGGATGAGAGAGGCATTCAGTAATTTTGTTAAAAAACAGAAATTAAACTACAATCACCTTTGGTATATTTTGAGTCAAGATACCCAAAGTAGGGCATCATTTGGTATTTTTTTTTTAATAGTCGATTGGATGTTCCACTGCTGGGCAAAGGCCTCGCCCGTTTCTACCACCCGTCACTATCCTTCGAAAACCCACCAAAATGAGTCAAAATGGTCCAAGTCATCCTGACATCTACGTTTTGGCTTGCCCCTTCTCCGGTGCTCGTCTAATTCTAATTATGATATTATTTATTAATTCAGATTCATACTAGCACTCTTTGATTCGAAATTTCGATACGTTTTGGAACGAAAATACCAGAAAGCAAAATATCTTTTTTTTACTATAAATTTGCATTACACCGGATGCGATCTGGCCACCTGCCGGCAAGAGGCTGAATGAATCCTCGGTCTAAGCCCGCGTGACTTGCAAAAAATACAATAGGCCAGAGACAATCGCGCCAAATTTCCAAACAAACGCCACAGATACGACCACGATATTATCTGTGGTAAAAAACAATGAGCGTTTTAATAGTGTTAAAAAGTTATGCTGTTTGGTGGTTGGATTGTCTGTTTGTTGCAAAGTTTTTAAAATAATATTATACTTCTTTTATAAATAAAAAGGTTTAAGTAAATATTTTATGAAAGAGTATGCCGATCGAACAAGTAGGTTAGGAGATAGTAGAGTCCATAAAAATCCTCAGTACTCCTATATAATAATACCCTTTGTTCTACCCAATGAAATACAAGATGCCAAGAACATACCTACTTAATAGGTTGTAGTAATAAGTAAAAACTGGCCAAGTGCGAGTCGGACTCGCGCACGAAGGGTTCCGTACCAATTCTATAATATAGTTTCCCAAAACTTTTTTTTCTCATAGACCACTTTCAAAATTTAGCTTGTTCCGGTGGACCCCTTGCAGCTACATTTGTACCATATTCCCAAAACTCGACAAAAATGTGAAGATTGGATCTAAATCTAAATCCCGCCGAGTCTCCTCTCCCGTGGACTCCTGGGGGTCCACGTGGACCACTTTGGGAATTACCGATCTATAAAAACGGCAAAAAAAATCACGTTTTTGTATGGGAGCCCCCCTTAAATATTTGTTTTATTTTAATTTAACTATTTATTTATACATCATCTGTGAAAATCTCAACTGTCTAGCTGTCACGGTTCATGAGATACAGCCTGGTGACAGACGGACGGACAGACAGACGGACAGACAGCGGAACCTCAGTAATAGGGTCCCGTTTTTACCCTTTGGGTACGGAACCCTAAAAATGTCATACGTCTATAGGGGTATGTATTACAATACCGAAGTACGAAAGACCGAATGTATTAAAACATCGAATGGGTCAAAAGACCGACACGATTTTTGTTTGAAACCGTAAACTTCTCAGAATTTATTAAAATGGCATCATACAGAACCCATTAGGTTAGGTTAGGTTTGTTTTATAACAATCTTAAAAAGTTAACGGTTTCAGAAAAAAATCTTGTCGGTCTTTTGACCCATTCGATGTTTTAATACATTCGGTCTTTCGTACTTAGGTATTGTAATACATACCCGTCTATAGACCCCAAAAAAAAACCGAACCCAGAAGACAAAAACCACAAAGCACTTCTAAGAGAAATCAAACCCTTGTAAAACCATTACTTTTCAGCAGAGCAATATTGCAACTTGCTGCTTAGCCACAGGCTTAGTAAGAAAACAGGCCTTTAACAACGAAATCCTGCTACTTAATGTTAATATACTCGGCGTCAAAAATATCGCCCCTCCGCGAAAATCAGATTCAATCTAATCCTAGACCTTAGCGAAATTATGTTACCTAATTAATATTATGTAGTATCAATTAAAAGCAATAAAAATATTAAGAGAAAATAACAATAATAAATTAATACTATAACATGAAGTCATTTATGAAGGCCCTTTCTTCCCGGTTGGTCGACACCTCTGGGGACCCAAGAGCTGGCGCATATTTATCCCAACGGATCGCACTTGCGGTCCAAAGGGGTAATTCGGCCAGCATCATGGGAACCCTGCCACAGTCAGATCTTTTGGACGGGGTATTCTTTTTATAATTTTTATTTTTATAGTGACATGTACATATTTAGTTAATTTTACTTAGGTAGGTTCTAAGTTAGATAAGTTTTATTCATTGTTATTTTTTCTTCATATTTGTATTCTTAGTTTCAATAAATACTAACTTTTGTAACTATAACTATAAATAAAATAAAACTAACTTAAACTAAAACTAAATAAAATTAACAAAAGGTTCCCCCCGCGGCATGGACCCAAAGACACTGGCAGCATTACCTCGCTGTATAGCAATGCTGATACGTTGTGCGAGGTAGCTGCCAGCTCTTTGGTCTCCTGTAGTGTCACAAAGACACTGGCAGCATTACCTCGCTGTATAGCAATGCTGATACGTTGTGCGAGGTAGCTGCCAGCTCTTTGGTCTCCTGTAGTGTCACAAAGCCGTTTACAAAGACACTGGCAGCATTACCTCGCTGTATAGCAATGCTGATACGTTGTGCGAGGTAGCTGCCAGCTCTTTGGTCTCCTGTAGTGTCACAAAGCCGTTTACAAAGACACTGGCAGCATTACCTCGCTGTATAGCAATGCTGATACGTTGTGCGAGGTAGCTGCCAGCTCTTTGGTCTCCTGTAGTGTCACAAAGCCGTTTACAAAGACACTGGCAGCATTACCTCGCTGTATAGCAATGCTGATACGTTGTGCGAGGTAGCTGCCAGCTCTTTGGTCTCCTGTAGTGTCACAAAGCCGTTTACAAAGACACTGGCAGCATTACCTCGCTGTATAGCAATGCTGATACGTTGTGCGAGGTAGCTGCCAGCTCTTTGGTCTCCTGTAGTGTCACAAAGCCGTTTACAAAGACACTGGCAGCATTACCTCGCTGTATAGCAATGCTGATACGTTGTGCGAGGTAGCTGCCAGCTCTTTGGTCTCCTGTAGTGTCACAAAGACACTGGCAGCATTACCTCGCTGTATAGCAATGCTGATACGTTGTGCGAGGTAGCTGCCAGCTCTTTGGTCTCCTGTAGTGTCACAAAGCCGTTTACAAAGACACTGGCAGCATTACCTCGCTGTATAGCAATGCTGATACGTTGTGCGAGGTAGCTGCCAGCTCTTTGGTCTCCTGTAGTGTCACAAAGACACTGGCAGCATTACCTCGCTGTATAGCAATGCTGATACGTTGTGCGAGGTAGCTGCCAGCTCTTTGGTCTCCTGTAGTGTCACAAAGCCGTTTACAAAGACACTGGCAGCATTACCTCGCTGTATAGCAATGCTGATACGTTGTGCGAGGTAGCTGCCAGCTCTTTGGTCTCCTGTAGTGTCACAAAGCCGTTTACAAAGACACTGGCAGCATTACCTCGCTGTATAGCAATGCTGATACGTTGTGCGAGGTAGCTGCCAGCTCTTTGGTCTCCTGTAGTGTCACAAAGCCGTTTACAAAGACACTGGCAGCATTACCTCGCTGTATAGCAATGCTGATACGTTGTGCGAGGTAGCTGCCAGCTCTTTGGTCTCCTGTAGTGTCACAAAGACACTGGCAGCATTACCTCGCTGTATAGCAATGCTGATACGTTGTGCGAGGTAGCTGCCAGCTCTTTGGTCTCCTGTAGTGTCACAAAGCCGTTTACAAAGACACTGGCAGCATTACCTCGCTGTATAGCAATGCTGATACGTTGTGCGAGGTAGCTGCCAGCTCTTTGGTCTCCTGTAGTGTCACAAAGCCGTTTACAAAGACACTGGCAGCATTACCTCGCTGTATAGCAATGCTGATACGTTGTGCGAGGTAGCTGCCAGCTCTTTGGTCTCCTGTAGTGTCACAAAGCCGTTTACAAAGACACTGGCAGCATTACCTCGCTGTATAGCAATGCTGATACGTTGTGCGAGGTAGCTGCCAGCTCTTTGGTCTCCTGTAGTGTCACAAAGCCGTTTACAAAGACACTGGCAGCATTACCTCGCTGTATAGCAATGCTGATACGTTGTGCGAGGTAGCTGCCAGCTCTTTGGTCTCCTGTATTGTCACAAAGCCGTTTACAAATATCTTTGTAAAGACTTTTTGCGCTGGAGCCCCACGGACCAAAGGTCTCAACCCCGAATGGAACAAAGTTGTATTCAGAGCCAAGACCTTTGTATTTATTTTTCTTAAGCTTTTCTGCCGCTTCTGCTGCTGCACCAGCTTGATTTGCTGTTCCGCGGATGTGGGACGGAGCCAGTGTGTCTACACAAGTAGCGTCCTACACTAGCACACGACCCAATTTCCACGGAATCAATGACATTCCGTCTGGTCTCTTGCCATCATCTCTGGCGATGCCCGATGGCTCCAGTAACGCAGGCACATTGACGGTGGCAAGAGAGCGACGGATAATGTCATTGAGAGCAGAGTGTCTAGAGAAAAAAGCACGTTTAATGTGTTCTAAATTAACAATGTTTAATTTAAACGAAACATAATGGCTTGTGAATCAGAGCGTTTCGGAAAAAAGGTGCACAAATAGGAGGGACGTTATTTTTGACGCCGAGTATTGTACATTGTTTCGAGAGTGACATAGGGTTGTATTTTTTCACCCATAGTTTAATTGATTCCTGTTAAAGGCAACACCTATTTAGTATATAAAATTAAACGGTTTTACTTACGTTGATTATGTAAGTATGTATCTAAACCCTTTATTGTACAAAAATAAAGAAAAAGAAAAACGCTCTGAAAATATTTGACATAACATGCACACAGGCAAACTTATCCCTTTAAATGGATGTGAGGAGCATTTAGTTAGGGACCGACAAAAAGTAAGCTCGAAAGTCAGAAATAGTGAAAGACGCAACACATTCTTTAATAATTACAATTTATAAACTCATCGTAAAAACCTATTATAAAATATGTATCATTATACGAGGGCAGGTCCAAAAGTTTCCGGCCTAACCAAAGAAAAGAGGTAAAGTCAAGGAATTTAATTCCCTACCCTTTTCGTAAAAATGTCGTGTAATATTCGCAATGCATTAAGGTCGAAATGTCAATTGGAACACGTCAAAAGCTAGCTCTTATGGTGACAGTTTGCCGTACGATATTCAAACTTAGGTGGGTAGGAAATTAAATTCCTTGACTGTACATAATATTAATAAAACTTTTTTTATTTTTCGACATAGTCTCCCTCTATTTCAATGCACTTTTCAGATTGAATTGAAATAGAGGAAGACTATATCGAAAAATAGAAGAAGTTTTGTAAATTTATGTACTTCCTTTCTTTGGTTAGGCCGGAAACTTTTGGACCTGCCCTCGTATGATTAGCCGGGAAGAGGGGTAAGATTAAGTAGTTTCAGTTTTTTTTTGACGTCGTTTTTTTCACTAGTAAAATAAAGCCATTTCATTTTTTGCTATTACAAATCATGTCACATAAAGAGCTTCAATAATACTAAAGTACATAATATATATTTAATTTTCAGACAACGCCACGCGATACTCTAGTACATAATGAAGTGGAAAGTGACAAAACATTATGTAAATATCATTATTTAGTTCCAGCGAGTCATCGGACCAATTTGTTGTTTAGACTCCGAGCCGCCTCACACCCTATTGATTGTTCGGGACGAGAATGATGTGGAGTAGATAATGATGCGCATTTTATTTTTTACTCTTAAGGCCACAACAAACCAGGAACGCGGGGCGCCGACGGAGGGTGCTCAGCGCGTTCAATAACACTGAACTATATACGGTGTGCCGCGCTGCCGGTGTGTGCCATTGTATATTTGATTCAATGTTATAGAGCGCGCTGGGCACGCTCTGTCGGCGCTCCGGGCTCCCGCTATGTTGTGGCCTTCAGACTTTTCCCTTACCCTTACTTTTACCCTTAAGGCCACCACAGATCGCAGCGCGGGGTGTGCGTGCGACGCCGGCGGAGCGGGCCCAGCGCGCTGTATAACACTGAATCAAATACACTGACACACACTGGGCGAAGGACCAGCAGTGTGTGTCAGCGTATTGATTCAGTTTTATACAGCGCGATGGGCCCGCTTCATCGGCGCCCGCGCTACGGTTTGTGGTGACCTTTAGATCTCGATATTTCTGATATTTGAACAGAAATATCGTGATTTCCTAAATATATAACGTGGTGTTCATTAACGCTGCTTTAGAAACACTCGCGCCAAGTTTAATGTTTGTATGCGGAAGAAATTTTGGGATTTTATCCCGATCCTAAATACGAGTACCTGTACCTATTGCCAAGCAGTCGCCGATGCCGAAAATGGCAAAGAAAATTATCGCAGTAAGTATTTGTTCCAAATATTTTCACTTTACCTAGTTTTAAGCTTCCAGATTTGTCTTCTATCTACAACATTTCTATGTATATAAAAGTATGGTTATAGTTAAAGAACTGAAGCATTTCTCAAAAATTATGTAAGTACATTTAATTTTAGACTCCGGACTTGCATAGAAATTCACAGGTAAGTAAGTAGCATAAATGCAACTGAACTGAACCTAACTAACACAGCCTCCCAAAATGTGACTCATTTAGTACGGAAATTTCCTATTCTTGTTACCTTTGTTGTTGTGTGTTTGGCTCTGTTGCATTCACGCTAGTTACCTGTAAATTTCTATGTAAATCGGAGTCCAAAATGAAATGCATAAATTTTTTGAGAAATGTTCACCTAACAAAACAATACGATTGTGTCCACTCAATCAACAATAAAATAAAAAATATAAATCTAAAATCAAACAACGTCTCCATAGTTTTTTGTAAGCGATCTGCATTTTGAAATTGGAACGCTGCGAGCCATAGACAATAATGATGGTATCGTTAACCGTTTAGCATAGAACAAGACCAGTTTGGCAATGGAAACCTGTATACAGCCAGCGTCAATGTTTAAATATTTTTATCTATTCAGTTATTTAAACATTCGACTAGGAAAATAAAAGACAATAATATGCTATGTAGAATACCTACATCGTTAGGAATTAACGTGGTCATCATTGCTTTAAAATCGGAGGACAAGTTATTATCGTTATTGAATAGGCAAGTATTATCAATAGCTTGCTATCTTGCATCTAAAATAAAGGTTAGTGTAGCTTTCTATTAATAGAAGAATTCTAGAGTTGGTTCAGTAGTTCCAGATATCAGCTTCCTTACGATATAGGTAAGTACTATTTTTTTGGGCAGGTCCGTAACTATATATTATACTTATTACTAGCTGACCCGGCAAACATTGTCTTGCCATACAGGGGCATAAAAAATAGCCTACGACCTATTCTCAGACCTACCGAATACAGATAAAAAAGTTACATAAGAATCGGTCAAGCCGTTTCGGAGGAGTTCTATAACAAACACCGTGACACGAGATTTTATATATTAGGCTAGCTGTTGCCCGCGACTCCGTCTGCGAAGCATAGGGGTATAAAAAATAGGCTACGACCTATTCTCAGACCTACCAAATGTAAAGAAAAAAATTTATAAAAATCGGTCAACCCGTTTCGGAGGAGTTCGATAACACACTCCGTGACACGAGATTTTTATATATTAGAAAGAAAAGATTACCTAAAGCTAATGTGACACGCACACACACGCACACACATACTCACTCACACACACACACACACACACACACACACACACACACCCTCTATTTTTTTTGTTGTTGTTAAATACTTAGTTAAATATATTATCATTATTATTGTACAACATCAGTGGCTCCGTTTCTTTCAAGCCGCATGTTCAAGTTTAATCCTGTATGTTTTGACTCCCACGATACAGGCTCTGCCTAGTGTGGGTGTCGCAGAATTATTTTTGTTCTAAATTGTCTCTAATTTTTTGGTATTATAGAACTTTTACTTTTTTTTTTATGTAGCTGTTGCCCGCGAGTCCGTCTGCGAAGAATCCGTTTGTCGCTATCCCGCGGGAACTATGCAATTTTACGGGATCAAAACTATCCTATGTCCTTCACGGGGTCTTAAATTATCTCCATTACAAATTTCATCCAAATTGGTATAGCGGTTTAAGCGTGAAGATAGGTAACAGACAGACACAGTGCAATTAGTAGGTATGGATATGAATTGTGTTATAGTTTAATATACCGATGGGGCCGAAAGGTTCTGGAGTGGCGTCCACTGACCGGAAGACACAGTGTAGGTAGGCCTCTAACAAGATGGAGTGACGGTTAAGGTGTAAGGAGTGGTTAAGGTTGTGGGAACGCGTTGGATGTGGATGGCGCAGGACCGATCTGTTTGGCGAGCCTTGGGGAGGCCTTTGTTCAGCAGTGGACGTCTTTCGGCTGAAATGATGATGATAATAGTTTAATATTGTGTTTAACTAAGTACAGTTTTAACGTGGCGTCTTAAGAGTTTTACCCCTATTTTACCACTCTCAGTTAATCAACCATCACTGTTTAAACGAAGAAAATAAATAGAGACGACATTACAGATATCTGTCACAACATCATCATTCATCATCATTTAGGCCTGTGCGTCTGTTTCAGACGAATTATGGCGTATTGCCTGTGCACAACGCTTTTCGTGGCTGATTAGCCCGATGCGAGAGCGACATGTTCGTCCACAGGCCAGACAAGAGAAGTTTGCGGAGGCTGGTGCAGAGCTGCCTTGATGTCGCTTCTGTCTCTTGTCAGCAAGTGCCTTGAACCAGGCCTCATCGCAATATTTGCGACCCTCCAACACACGTTCGCGCCAAACAGCGCGGTTTTCCGCCAGCTTTTCCCAGTCGCATAAGATAACAGGAACTTAACGAGTGGTATAAGTTCCATTCCAGGCCCATAAAGTGTAAGTTTTTAAATAGACGGTTATTGAATGTAGAGTTGTTTACTTTTCGACAATATTAATGAAATAGAATAGAGATAAATATTAGTAACTACAGAAATGAAAATAATTAATACTTACTAAGTAACTACCATGCTGAACAATCGGTGATAGTTATTTTGCTATACTTAGGTCAACATCTTCTTGTTTTACATTTTGTAGAGTTTCAATTACTTACTTAAATGTAAAAACAACATAGGTACTTACGCAATCATTTACTTCTCAAATATTAGCAGTCTAGACCAGCAGTTAAATATGAATAAAGTATCCTTGTAACGTAGTTATAAATACCACAATTCGCATCCAAAATAATTAATTCCGTTCTCTACAATATCAGAATTTATGGCCTAGTAGCGACATCTGTCGGCGAGTAGCATCACCAAATTCTATTTATAAAAGGTAACCTTATTATTTTCTCAACCTTGTCTATGGCACTTGGCACAAGTGCCCGAGTGAAGTTCAGTTTTGACAGTTGTAATAGTGGTCATCTTATATTTTTTACCTCCTTGCATTTTGATACAAAATATTTATTTATTCGCAAAGTGGTATTACGTGAACAAGATGAAAATAAGGGCCCACGCAATTCGAGAACGGTGGAATGCAACCCGCTAGCTCAAGTGAGTCTTAAACAGGCGTAAAACGAATGTAATGTCCTTATTTTTAACTGATTAAAAAAACTGTAGTCAATTGGCTGTTAACCTTTTAACTAAAAGCGAGAGATGCGTAATTTGACGCTATGTCCGTGTATAATTTTATTACGATTCGGTCCGGCAACGCATACATTATATCGATAGTCAGAGCTATGTTTTGCGGCGTTTATTATTTAAACTCTAATCGTTACCTTATCAAGTATTATTTGTATCGTTATCTATACACGTAAAATCATATTTAAACCGTTGATTGGCTCTAAACTACTCGATAATACGTTAACTGGCATTCGTTTTATCTTTAAGAAAAATTAATCAGGTATTTTATTTGTGATCTTTCGTTGGTCAAGTGGCTGGCTGTATAGTGAAAATACCGCGCTTTTTTGGACACCCTTTTAAAAGTTACAAAGGTTGGTCTATGATAAATAATGATAATTTATTTTTAATAGAATCTTAACTGTTTAACTTGCTCTGCTCTATCTACACCATTTTTATACTTTTTATAAGCTTCTTTATGTAAGTTACTTAAATTAATAATGTGGTAGGTATATCATATCTTAATTTAATTATAAACACAGAAATATTTACTTTTTTGTTTTTATTACTGCAATTGATTTCTTCCATTTTAATTTGTAGGAAGATTGTGAAGTTTAGAACAAAGAAAATGTTTATGAACTATCTAATCATTATGAAACGTAAAGTTTTCAGAATATTGTAAGTAAATTGTTAAATTGAAACAGCTCTAGGTAGAGAGCATATAGAAAAGTTTTATCAAACCTGCATGACAATATCTTCCTTATCTAAAACCATTTCCTTGCAATTTGTCTAAAAAATTTCTTGCTTTCTTTATTTGCCCTTTTCAATTAGATGTGGTAATTAATCAGATGTTTGAATACTAAGCTTTTATTGTTTTATTTAACTTTCAATGTTTGTTAAGGTAAAATCATTCAACTCAAATTTCACTTAGTTCTTATTTTTGGATTGACTTGAATTTTTTGGTATGGATATGTAGTTTGGATGACAATGCACTCAGCATTATTGTGTTAAGAATGAAAGTGTCCAAAAAAACTTACTATTTATTAGGGCGCTTTGGGCTTAAAACAACTAAATTTCATAATACCTTATTCACTAATACCCCTAATTTTCAAATTACCATGGGCTCAAAATACCTAAAAATACCTAAAATTTCAAATTGTCTCATCTTAAAATTTGAAATTTTAAGCCCAAAACTACACTACTATTATCCCTGGGTTAGCAGTTAACTCGGAGTTATATTTAACACTGATCCGTGCAGATCTTATTACATCTTCTTTACTACAGTAAAACCCTAGCAACTTTTGATTACTAAAACTAATTTACTTTTTGTTATTCATTC
Organism: Archips crataeganus; assembly: GCA_947859365.1. Lineage (NCBI taxonomy): Eukaryota > Metazoa > Arthropoda > Insecta > Lepidoptera > Tortricidae > Archips > Archips crataeganus. The sequence continues at coordinate 2,478,060 of OX402075.1, forward strand.
ATTGTTTAAGCATTATGTCCATCTACACGGAAAACATTACATTGAAAGAAATAAATAAAAAAAATCTTTAACATGTTCACCGCGGCAATTTAGTTTAACTTGTCTCTAACCATACATGTAAGATTTTAAGACGTGGTGGCCTAGTGGTTTCAAGCAGAGGGTCATGGTTTTGAATCCAGGCTCGCACCTCCCGAGCTTTTCAAAATTTATGTGGGAAATTACATTTTAATTTTACCATGAGCTTTACGGTGAAGGAAAACATTGTGAGGAGATCTCCGTGTAGGTCTCCTCACAATGTTTTCGAAGTAGAGATCCTCAATCTTTTGTGTTTCGTAGACTCCTAGCCATATAAATGTGGTTTTATCATGTACCTTAGAGGTCTTTGTTGACCCCTGGGGGTTGATATAGACCACTTTGGGTGTCATTGTTCTTAACTGTCAAGACATTTGTTTATGGACCGTAAATGTTGCCAATTTGATGCGGCTATGATTTCTGTTTGACGGCAAATATGTTGCCAGTATCGATTCTAGGGTTAAGGATAGAAACGTATATTCTAGAAGGTCATTTTCAACTTTTTTATTTCTTAACTTCAGAGTTTGTCACAGATTAATGCGATTGACTTATAATTTAGTACACTAATGCAGGCCTGCTGACATTGCAATAATGCAATAATAAAGTATAAGTAGTCAGCAAAAACAGCTTGTTTCAAAATAATTTGTGTGTTAAAAAATAAGATTACTGCCATTAACCTTAACATAAACGAATATGAATATGAACCCTTTGAACGCCAGTGTTGGCTATAGACAATACGGTAATACAAAAATTAACCTACCCGAATCCGCATAAGAATCAATTTTGTTTGTAACAAAAACTATGTGTGGCGTTCAAAAGCCCAGACCCCATAGATATAGAGCCCAAACTCGATACACCATTAGAGACCTAGTGTAACACTATTGAAGACCGTTTTTAACCCCCAATACAAAAAGAGGGGTGTTATAAGTTTGATCGCTATGTGTGTGTGTCTGTCTGTGGCATCATAGCTCTTAAACGGGTGAACCGATTCGGATGCGGTTTTGTTTTATTTGAAAGCAGGTTTCTTGGTGATGGTTCTTAGACATGTTTCATCAATATTGGTTCAGTCGTTTCAAAGTTATCAGCTGTTTTGTTAGCAGCGGAAGGGATCTTAGACGCAGAATGGGCATTTACTTTATTTTCAAAATAGGTGTGACCACATTGCGTCGGGGGTTTTTAAAAATTTTCATTGACAAAATGACAATTAGTTGATTAATTAATTAGAGCCTCAAATAGTAGTAGCCTAGGGTGCCACTTGCTCACGGTCCGCCCGTGGCTTTGGGTGACGAGAGGCAGCAAGATCCGGTGGCGAGGGGAGCGAACACCAAATTTTGATGGTGGTGTTTGAGGGAAAGGCTGGGGGGTAGACATTGTTGATCAAACTCCTTCAACACCCTCGCTCTACCAGATCAGGCTAGAGACGTTACTGGACAGCAGGACGCAACTTCTCGACTTGAAGATCACAGGGGATCATTTTGAGAAGGCAAAGAGGAGGATTTAGCTGGGCTGGGCAGCATTTGGAAAACTGTTGTGTTTCCTCGTGTACGATACTGCAGTGCCTGAAAATGAAAGTTTTCATTTCATACGTCTTATCCGTCATGGCATGAGAAACGGAGCTAAAACGTGGACACTCAGTAAGGCTAATCCACCAGTTCAAAGTCGTTCAACTAGCTATGGAACGGGCTATGCTCGGAATTTCTCTGAGAGCCTGCGCAGACAGAGAGCGGTCTGGAGTTCCGAGTTCCGCGTTGAGAGTTCTGCGTTCTTTCGAATGTACTGAGTCCCTTACGATAACGATACGATAACGCACACAGCAGGCGGTCAGACCGCGACGGTCAAAGCCGAACGCCGCGTTATAGTGTTCTTTTTCCACCGAGACAGAACGCGGCGTTCACCGCGATGTCTGAAGTTGCAAATACAGAGAAACTGATCAAATTTGTTAGAAAAGGGAGATTAATACATGATTTAAGTCATGTACGCTACAAAAGTCGTAACAAAAAAGCAGAAACTTGGCTTGAAATTGCCGCGGCAAGGGATTCTTCTCGTGTTGTGTTAATTAGGTGCACCCAATATTTTCTTCTTTTTTAGAAGTTTCTAGGCCCCACAAAATCAATGTTTCTTCTTCGAAACATGAACTTTCTAACGACATGTTGCACATACAAAACATGGAAGAAATTGGAACGCAAGAATTTGACTGCCTCTTGTGTGCGTTGTTAGAACTCTCGAGCGGTCAAATCGAAGAACTCTGAACCAGGGGGGGGCACACTTACATATATCACACTTTTCATGCGACTACAGCGATCTCTGGTTGTTTGGTGGAGAACTAAATTAGCGGCCATCTTGGTTGACTTGTCAAACTTGTCAGTTGTCATTCATCGGCCATGGCCATGGCGTACCAAATTGTACGGTCAAGGACTTTAATTGATAGGCCACTTGCCAATGTTCGTATTTTAGCCGTATAGTGCAAATCGGGTTTAGCCGCTTATACTTCGTATATGCTGATTTGAATTAGACGGCTAAAATACGAATAGTGGCAATTAGCCTATCAATTAAAATTACGCGTAATTATAGCTGTACATCACTACCAACATATACATATAGATAGGTATACATCTATAGATACGTCACATTAGTTCTTCACCAGGGCGTAGGGCAGCAGCACCTTCCATACATGCATATTTGACCATAGAGTTGCCACTCTTGTTCATATAATATTACAATACTCTTTGCTCTGAACGCAGAACTCGAAACGCCAGACCTCTCTCTGTCTGCGCGGGCCTATACCATGTAAGAGAGAGAGAGAGAGAGAGAGAGAGACGATGGTGTGATTCCAAGTGTATAAGACTGATAAGGCTTCAGGATGTAAAGATTTAAAGCAACGCAATAAGTCGAAGGTTAAGTTTTACGGTTTTAATTCGGTTTGATGAGCGCATGGCGTAGTAGTTAGAGGACCTGACTACAAAGCTTGAGGTCCCGGGTTCGATTGCAATATTACCGTATGAAAAAAAACGAATGTTTGTTCTCTCGTGCATGTTTAATATACTGTTTTTAAGTATGCTTATCCGTTAACTAACAGTTAGTACGCTCAAGTGCAAAAATATATGTACGTAAACAAGCTGTCAAAAATATCTATAGAACTCTATGTCATTAGTCATTAACCATAAGGATGATGTTTACATATTTTGACGCGATGACTGTATACATATTTATACTTTCGACTGTACCCATAACACAATCTTTTCTTACTTTGGGACTAGATGACTAGATTAATTGGTGTGAATTGTCCATTGATATTTATTTTCTTTTACGAATTAGCTACTTTTTTAAACTAATGGTGTCACTTTAGGTATATATATATAACCATTGTCAAATTAAACTCCTTAATCAAAGCTAACAACTTGAAACACTGAATTAATTGACTCTATTAAAAGTCAAAATGTAAAACAGGTACTAGCCGTTACTTTGCAAACTTTCAAATAACCCGTAACAGACTTTAACACAACTGGCTAGAGTCTATATTTAATGAATAAAACGTTGGCGTCTTACGACAATTTAGCTGTAAGTTAGTGCATCAAAACACCTTGGTATTAACCAGTAGTTTATACGAAAAGTCGTTTTAAATGATGACATAATGGTCTTATAACTTTATTTTGTATATGTTGACTAGGCGATGTGACTTTTAAGTGGTAGAGGTCGTTACCGTTTTAGCGATAGCACTAAATACGGCATTACGTACAATTTGACTACTCATTATTTATTGAAACTAAGAATACACATAAAACCATAGCCATGAATAAAACTTGACTATAAACTAAATACCTAAATACAATCACGCTTCCTTCCCAGCAAAGGGATAAAATAAATTCGTAGTACGACCATTGACGTACAATAAAACAACTAGACTCCCAATCACGCTCAAAAATTGTCCGAAGCAAAAGTCTGCACACGCATCTATTGTGCAGAGTTTTGGTTCAGTTGTGTTTCGACCGCGCGTTGATTACAACGTCACTTCTCGCCCCTTATTCGTATATGTCTCTTTCGCACCGTAATCAAACTCGCGAGAAAAAAAGAGACAGACAGTCTAGCTCCCGCTTCGCATGACCACTCCACTGCATTCTTTACTCTTTAGGCGGTTTCCAGCGCGTGACGTCATGTCACTACTTCGAACGATCGTATTCAATTTTAAACATTACTGCTACGAAATAAGGTGTTAATTTGAATGAATGCTGTTAATGTTATCTGTATAAATTGATGTATACGTACATACAACGCCGCTCGGACGTTTTTTGAGGAACTTTTGTTAAGCGATTGGGAGTCTAGTTGTTTTATTGTACATCAATGAGTACGACGCTAATACGCTGCACGGCAGGTCATGACTTTTTGAATATTAATAAAACAAGATGTTTTCTAGGGCGTAGTGTTGCTCCATTTTTAAAATATGTATTTGTTTTAGTAATAAGATGAAAATACCCAAAAACACGCGCAGTCAACCAACCTATCTTGAGCGATCGTGCCTCCCCCACGCCCGAAATCGCCCACCCAAAATCGAGTAGCGCGAAAAGCTCAGTAGGCCCTTAACACATTTAGTGCCAAGAACCCGCTAGTGGTACAAAAGTTTCTTGACGTATGTCACTGACAATTGTCACGTTGGTGAATTAGAGCCCTGGGGGTCCACCTGGACCACTTTGGGAATCAATGGTTTAAGCGAACCAAACCGCAGCTAAAAGCTAGTAGGCTGCGTATCCACCGGAGCTGTGCGAGGATGCGTTGCGAGGGATGTGTTTGTCATGAACCAATAGAAACACTTCATTTACTTATCCTTGCTCAGCTTAGCTCTGGTGGAAACAGCTCAGCGGAGCGAGGTTTTTGTACATACAAAACAAAAGAAGGGAAAGATGTGTGTGAGGAATGTGTTGCTAGGCGGCGTTGCTCCGCTCCCGCCTCACCGCACCCCACCCGCTTATTTGAAAAGAGCCCGCTACACATCCTCGCTACCCATCCTCGCACCGCTCAGCTACCTCGCACATCTTTGGTGGAAACATTCACACCATTACACATCCTCGTTACACAGCCTCGCACCGCTTAGCTACCTCGCACATCTCTGGTGGAAACGCAGCCTACGTACGCGTCCGAAATATTTATAGCTAGATATTCAGACAGGCTGGCCTCTATTGAACATTTGTATCAACTGGTTTCCAACAAGTCGCATAAATAAATTAACATTCGCCGATACTAACTGTTTGCAAAAAAAACTGAGTCGGTTTTAAATTCTTTGCAACTAGTCTGGTGTATTTGGATTAAGTTTATTTGGAAGTTTTATCAGAAATAAAGTTTTAAAGTTCCATCTCAAACAAGGATCAGGTACATTAAAGTAATTAAAAAACCGGCCAAGAGCGTGTTGGACACGCCCCGGATAGGGTTCCGCAGTAGTTACAAAAAGTCTTTCCATATCTTTTTTCTTTTTTTATGTTATAGAGGCCAGACAAACAAACTAGTGGGTCACCTGATGTTAAATGATCACCACTGTCCATAGACACCCGCAGCGCTTTACGCGATGCCAGTGCGTCGAAGCCCTAAAAAAATTTCTACATTTTATCCGGATTCACTTTGTCTGGATAATTTCTACACATGTCCATGCAAAATTACAGCTTTCTAGCCCTAATAGTCTCTGAGCTAAGTCGCGGACGGACGGACGGAGAGACCGACATGGCGAAACTATAAGGGTTCCGTTTTTGCTATTTTGGCTCCGGAACCCTAAAAACCCACGGTGTATATTTATGACATCGACTGTACTAATGTATCTGGCGTCGCGTGTGGACACTTGGACAGGTTTTTCAAGATCCCAAATCTAGTTAAATTTAGTATTAATGAGTCTAAGTTAAGACAAAAATATAGTTATTTTTAATAATATTTATTATGTAAGAGCAAAAATCCACCGACAGGCGAGACAAAAAAAAATGGTAGCGTAGTGGTTTGATGGTCTCTCAAGCAGAGGATCGTGGGTTCGAGTCCAGGCTCGCACCTCTTGGGTGTTTCGGAATTTATGTGCGGAATTATATTTGAAACTAGCTGGTGCCCGCGACTTCGTCCACGTTAATCATTGATGCTCCGCTCCTATTGGTCGTAGCGTGATGTTAATATCCTATATAAGCTTTCTTCGATAAATGGACTATTCGACACAAAACTATTTTTTTAATTCGAGCCAGTAGTTCCTGAGATTAGCGTGTTCAACCAAACAAACAAACTCTTCAGCTTTATAATCTAATATATAGAAATCTCATGTCACAGTGCTTGTTATATAAAATAATAAATAATATAAATAAATATCACGGGACAATTCACACCAATTGACCTGGTCCCAAAGTAAGCAAGGTAGAGCTTGTGTTATGGGTACTAGGCAACGGATAAACATATTTATATTTATTTATTTATTTATTTATTCTCAAAAAGGTACATAGTTCTAGTTACATCACTAATTTCGCCAAACTATAATGTTTATTGGCGAAGACTACGCTCACTTTAACATCAGCTGTACCCTGCTTAATTAAAAAACTAAACTATTTATATTATAGGTACATACATTATAATACACACGACCCCGAGCCATGCACCATGCACCCATGAGCCCCGGACCGCATGCCATACAATTCTTATTTCATACTTATACTATCATGCCTATTTTTATTCCACAACTACACTAATCTAACCAGGCAATCCATATCAATTTTAGTTTTGCGAATCAAAATTTTCCAGCAAAAGCTTTTTTAATTTATTCTTAAACATTTGCAGACTATTACATTCATTTTCCAGAAAAATATTATTGAACAATCTTGGAGTGACATACATTCTCGTTCTTTATAGATAGATACATACTTAAATACATATTAAACACCCAAGACCCGAGAACAAACATTCGTATTTTTCATACAAATATCCGCCCCGACACGGGAATCGAACCCGTTACCTCAAGCTTCATAGTCAGGTTCTCTAACCACTAGGCCATCTGGTCGTCTTGTTATCGAACTCCGAAACGGCTGAACCGATTTTTATGAAATCTTTTTTTCTATATTCGCTAAGTCTGAGAATAGGTTGTAGGCTACTATTCATCGCGGACGGAGTCGCGGGCAACAGCTAGTCTTCTAATATATAAAAATCTACTGGCTTTTTCTCGCGACGTCGTCCGCGCTCAAATAAAATTTGAAGTCAACTCGCAATCTCTATCCCGTGAGAAATTTCAAAAATCCCTTTTTACTGCACGTCTGTAATCCTAAAGGAATGGTTACTGAGACAGGGTCCCGGTCCCATTGAATTGAACATATAAATCTCATTTTCTCCATATCCTGTGGGATTTTCCGAAAATCCTAAAATCAGTTTTTTACTTTTATAATCACCTACTTGCATGCCAAATTCATCATCAGCCTATGTTCGTCCACTGCTGGACATAGGCCTCTCCCATGGCACGCCACTGAGCACGAACCTCGGCCACTCTCAACTGGGGGCCGTGGGTCGTGTTGACTTGCCATTTGGTCGGGTTTGCTCTAATTGCCACGCTGAGCAGGCGGGTTGGCAATCGCAGTATATGTATTCACACCGGTATCGCTGCTGCCCGACACCGGTGGGACCGATGTGTAAGTACTTGGTCACATAGTCTCTTAGTCGCCTTTTACGACACCCGCAAGAAGAGTTGGGGGAGTGCTATTCTTAAGCCGGCACTCCACGGCATGCCAAATTAAAAGTCTCTAATAATTATAGTTAGGGAGATATGGCTACTTTGAAGCGAAAATATAAATCCCATTTATCGTCCCGTGGGAATTTAAAAAATACTTTCTCAGCGGATCCCCACAATATCTGTGTGCCAAATTTCTGCACAATCCGTTCACTAGTTTGAGCTGTGCGTTGATAGATCATTCAGTAACGGTTACCTTTTATATATACGGAAGAAGAAGATGACTAACTTTCGTTACACAAAGGAAGCGATCGTGATGTTGTTTTGATTAAGCCCTTACCTATGTATAGTCGACCAAGAAACTCCTTTGCCACCCAAAAGTTCAATGTCAGTTGTATGACTTAAGACATCAAAGGCTATTTTCACTAACAAGTCAGTGTGACAATCAGCCTTATTGTTTTTATTCTGATGTAGGAACTGTCACAAAAAATGGTAAACCACTTACTTGGTCGACTATGCAAGTTTTTGGAAAACGATCCAGAAAGAATTAAAGAATGCGAAAGCAAGCGTCAGCACGTTACACAATACGCGTATAGATTTGATATAACGGCAATTATATTCAACGTACGATTTAACGATTTAAACATAATTAAGCATATCTTAAATTAACCAGCGGATACTTCACGTGCCTGTCGTGTCATGCTGTCGATAAGATATAGTTATGTTAAAGATAATGATTATGCATAAAATATATTGACTAAAGAATCCCGTTACGGGTACTTTTAATGTTGATAAAAATTTATCAACGTGTGGAGGTAGAGGAACTGCATTAAAACATATAATGCATAAACTTAGCCATCGTAAGGTCGCGGGTGAGCAAAGTAATTGTTTCAGTTCATTCATTATGGACCTCCGCAACGTAACGCCCGATTCAATAAATCAATAAAAATAAAAGTTTCAGCTCAATCTGCCTATGTTCAGCAGTGGACGTCTTTCGGCTGAAATGGTGAATGATGAAATCGGGAAGTGGGTCAAATTTAACTAGCAAGATTTGATTACAGACAGACAACGGGACAGGTAAATATAAGCTTGTAAAAAGATACAGGGTAATTTTTTAATCAGTGCACAAATTTTGCTACGTGATTCAGTATCGTTAATAGATCACGATTATCTGTTCAAGATTTTTTTTACATTTTGAAATTTGGGTTGTTCATAGTAATTCATCCAATAAATTGGTCGAGTTACTGTGAAAAATAAAAAAAATAAGTGATAAAAATTATAATGAAAAATACTGACATTTGTTATTTTAACGACACTGTATCACATATTAAAATTTGTGCACTTATTAAAAAATTACCCTGTATCTGTATATCAATGGGCCGTGGTACCCTAAGAGCGCGCGCAGACAGAGAGCGGTCTGGCGTTCCGCGTTCAGAGTTCTGCGTTCGTTTTTTTTTTTTTTTGAATGAGTCGCCAGAGGGGCCAAAGACGCGAAGTCTTTGCTATTTTTTTTACTTTAGGGTAGGAAGAGTGACTTGTGCTCGGGAAAAATCCCTTCGGACGAACTGGGAATGGAGGGCCCAGACAGTGTCCGACTTGCACGGACTAAAAGACCCGGTCACAAGTCCCCTTCTCTATTGATTATTAATACAAAAAACGTGTGCTTTATATTTTGAGGAGGGGAGGGGTAGGGAGGGGACTTAATCTACCCACAGTGTCCTGCCTCAGCCATTTGCTGGAAGGCCGGGAGAGGAGCATGCATTCTCCCGCTGGGCACTGGGGGGTGCTTAGGTCGGTCTTTTATGTTTTTACCCGTTGGTTTATTCCTTGACCGTTCTGCGTTCTTTCGAATGTACCGAGACCCTTACGATAACGCACACAGCAGGCGGTCGGAATTCTCGAGCGGTCAGTACACCGAACTCTGAACGCGGAACGCGGAACTCCAGACCGCTCTCTGTCTGCGCGCGCTCTTATGGTTTGACCTATGGTCTCTCAAGCAGAGGATTATCATCATCATCATCCCAGCTTATATACGTCCCACTGCAGTGCACATGCCTCTCAGAGTGCGGATTGGGAAGCAGATGGTGGGTTAAAGCTGCAAGCATTTTTTTTCTTTAAGTGTACCTATAAGATCACGCTAACAGTATCTCCTTTCAAATAAAAAAAAAATTGAAATCGGTTCATTTAATAAAGAATTACATCTGAAAAACCATCAACATACATACTAGGTCATAATATGACATATACAGGGTTATTTGTAATTCACTGACATCCTCTTAACCCTGAATTCCTATCATTCAAACAAATGTTTTTTGTTTTACGACTTTAAAATGAAGCACTTTTTTTCCCATACAAATAGACAGAGTATCGTAAAAATAAGAGGTAATCTCAAATTTTTAAAACGTTATTACACCAAAAATATTAAGTTTTGACAAAAGCCGTAAAACAAAAAAACATTTGTTTAATTGGTAGGAGTTAAGATTTTTCCTGAGGTCGGGATGGATATGCTTTGTGTTAGGTCAAATAAATCTCGCTCTCGATTTCATAGGTGGTCCTTGGTCTTTGTCTTTGAGTTGTATTACGTTCGTTCGTGGGTACTTGATGTTGTTGTGTGTCGGAAATTGGGTTTGATTAAATGAAATGAAACAAGTTGTATTGTGGGGTAAGTAACATTTAGTTGGATTAAATTAATTTGCGTTGTGGGACGTGGGTAGGGTAACATTAAAAAAAACTGTTTATATTAATTTGTATGGTCGCACCACTTACTAAGTACAATAGGGATGTTGACACCATTAAAAAATAATTCAAAGACACGACTCCAGTAAAAAAACGCTTTATTTTAGCCCTGAAAACCAGATTAATTTTCGATTAACTGCAAAATTAGATTTATTGTTGCTTTAAAACAAATAAATAGTTAATTAATTGAGTATGCGAACAAGTGACGTCATATGTTGCTATTGCCATAGAAACTATGGGAGAAATGTGTTTTGACAGCTCATAAAAAGTACGTCAGTTGATTGGTGGTGTCAACATCCCTATTACCTACTAAGTACTTACGATTTGAGATAGGGGTAGACTTATTCTTAGTCTTTTTAAGTTTGGTAGAGTACATAGTGTGTGTTGTCCTAACAGTAAATAGTTAGTTTAAATGTTTGATTGGTTTTTACTGCAGTAAAACAAATGAATGTTTACTGCTACTGTTTACTGTGAACAACTTTTCTCCGTTTCGTATTTTGCATGTTGACGGTACTAACTAACTAGCATCACTGATCCGACTGGCGATGCGACCGACACTGAGCGCTCCCGCTCCCGAGCTTACGCACACAGAGACAATGTGCTTGTGTATCTTCACATACAAGTATGGCTTACCCGCTTTCGTGAGATAAAACATCTGTACCTACCTTACCTACCTATCTAACTAAAAAAGACGTATTTTAAGTCCGCCTATTGTGACGGTCGGGAACTACGGAACCCTACGCTGAGCATGGCCCGACATGATCTTGACCGGTTTTTTTTTTAAATGCCATCTTATAGAATGCAGTAACTACTTAGGTTAGGTTTGTTTTGTAATATGTAATTCCGAAAAAAAAACGGTTTTAGAAATAAATCACTTTATGACTAACGTTGATTATGAAGAATGATGCATTATGACTTGTTAAATTATGCGAAAACATAGAGGCCCATTTTTTGCACAAAATTCTGCCCGGACCGGGAATCGAACTCGGGACCTCAAGCTTCATAATCACTCTAACAACTAAGCTATCCGGCCGTCAAAAAATGTGCCCCAAAATGCGATAGCGGTAAAAGAATTCTTCGCAGACGACGTCGTCGGCGACAGCTAGTTTAATTAATAACAAAGAATTCAAAGCGACGTCACAACTTATCGCATAGCCGATATTATCGCGGATTGACTCATTTATAACTTATTTATTTTCAGTCAGCATTACATTTCGGTTTTCGCGAACTTTGGCGGTGCAGATGACCTGCAGACGAATCATTATGTAGAGCTTGTCTAATTTAAAATGACGCGCCCCACCACCGCATTTACGCACAGGATTTTGAACCTATTGAAGCTGTATTTAGGGCCATTTTCTACAATACAATACAATACAAATATTCTTTATTGATCACCAAAAACAGTACAGTGACATTACAAAAATAAAAATTCAGGTAGACAATAGGCGGTCTTATCGCTAAAAATCAAATCCTGCGCGTAAATGCGGTGGTGGGGCGCGTTATTTTAAATTAGACAGGCTCTACCTTACTTTTGAGTTAACGATGATATAAACCAGCAATGTACTTATAGTGTGCATTTCCTTTCTCAATTGATGCCCCATATTTCTTTAATTAAAAAAAAAGCTGTAACTAAAACACATGGTAAAAAACCGGTCAAGTGCGAGTCGGACTCGAGCACGGAGGGTGTCTGTTGTACGGGAGCCCCCCTTAAATATTTGTTTTATTTTTATTTAATTATTTATTTTTAAAGTGAATATATCAATACCGAACAAAAAAATAACGTTTGTTGTATGGGAACCCCCTTAAATATTTATCTTATTCTGTTTTTTAGTATTTATTGTTATAGCGGCAATCGAAATATATCATCTATGAAAATTTCAACTGTCAAGCTATCACGGTTCATGAGATACAGCCTGGTGACGGACAGCGGAGTCTCAGTAATAGGGTCCCATTTTTACCCTTTGGGTACGGAACCCTAAAAAGCTTGTAAAATAAACCAATCCATGTCACTTATAAACGATAATCGATAAGTACAATACAATACAATACAATACAAATATTCTTTATTGATCACCAAAAACAGTACAGTGACATTAGAAAAATAAAAATTCAGGTAGACAATAGGCGGTCTTATCGCTAAAAAGCGATCTCTACTTAAGAAGTACTTTTTGTCCCGGAAAATTGCATAATTCCCGCGGGATGGCGATAGACAAATTATTATATATTTTTATTAGCAATACGGCTGCTCACCGAATCTAAGATTTATTAAAAACGAAAAAGTTTTTCGGGTACGTGGTTCAATTTGTAGAACACCCGGGTTGGGGCGCATACCCAGGAGACGTGGGTTGGAAAATTTGCGCACCCGAAAAATTTTTTCGCTTTTAGATAAACAAATTGTTTGCATATAAAGTCGCGGGCAAAAGCTAGTCTTAAATAATAATTTAAAGACTTTGTTTATAAATCTATGCTTGTTCCAATAGACTGATATGTCCACAACACGAAGCGCCGTCAACGCAATCCGCGCTCGCCGGGGGCACAAGGAGCGGTCCAAGAACTTCACCGAGCTGGAGAAACGGACTGTGCTCGAGCTGATCGCGCGGCACCGCGACGTGCTGCGCCAGGGCCGCTCCAACAACGCCACCAACAGGAGCAAACAGGTCAGAGCGATCAAAATTAAAACTACCATATGTTACAGAAAACTACCATCAGTTACCAAAAACTACCATTGGTTACTAAAAACTACCATACGTTACTGAAAACTACCATAGGTTACTAATAACTACTATACGTTATAGTAAACCATAAGTTACCAAACACTATCTTATGCTACCATGATTGTTATCGAACTCCTCCGAAACGGCTTGACCGATTGTTATGAAGCTTTTTTCTCCGTATTCGGTAGGTCTGCAAATAGGTCGTAGGCTATACATATTATTCGCAGACGGAGCCGCGGGCAACAGCTAGTAAATAAATAAATAGTAACTAATACATTTATTTCCAGAACAACAAAAATAATAATAATGATAAGGGCTCTAGGGCTATTTATCAATCGCCGTGGACTGTGGCATGCTGGCCTGGCCGCGATCTCGCTCCACCGCAAAATCGCCGCAGAAAATCGCTTGTGTGGGAGTTTTAAACAAAAATATACTAACTTAAAGGCCCTACCACACAAGCGATTTTCTCAAATGTGGGAGTTTTAAACAAAAATAAAACTTGCAAAGTTTATGCTTACGTAATTAACAAAACTGATTAAAAAAAAGATAATTTAACGTCATGGAAATTTTATGCTTGGTAAGCTGGTCAGATTACTGAAGGAAAGGTTGACATTTTGTTATACCTTAACTCTCCGAAAATTACCATGGTCTACCAAGAACTACCACATGTTACAAAAAAACTACTTTTACAAGTTAAGTATGAAATATCTTTTTCTATTTTTTTTTTCATTTTTTTTTTTCGCTAACTTCTAGACCAGTGATGGTGTAGGGGTAAGCACGCAGCACGGAACGCTGAGGACCTGGGTTCGATTCCCAGCATTGGTCTTTTTTCTGGGGTTTTTTCTGTGCATCTATATTTCAGTTTGTATTTAGTTTGAAATAAATAAAAAAACTAAAAAACACGCTTTAAAAAATAAAAAATAAATTTTAATAAATTTCAATTCACTATTCTTATAGTGCAGTAAAAAATCTTAATAAGCAATTATTATATTGTTATATCCAGATCAAAATTTGTAAACAATTCTAAATATTGATAAAATAAATAATAATAGTTTAAAATATTTTATTGTAAAAAAGCGTGGGGTGCATGGTGTCAATTGTCAAGGATTGTCATTTTGATAACATCTTAAAAAGCACCCCACGCTTTTTTTACAATATAAAAATTTTAAATAAAAAATATAACCTCCTTCAAAAAACATCCAAAAAACTATGAAATAATAATTGAACCAAACCGACCACAATAAGCATGAAAATATCTTTCTTCTAATCTGTTCGAAGTCGGTGCCTCAGCTCGAGCCAGCAGGAGTGGACCTAGTAATCTAACTTACCTACATACCTACTATCTATAGGGCTTCTACACTCCTGCTGGCTCGTGCTGAGGCACCGACTTCGAACAGATTAGAAGAAAGATATTTTCATGCTTATTGTGGTCGGTTTGGTTCAATTATTATTTCATAGTTTTTTGGATGTTTTTTGAAGGAGGTTATATTTTTTATTTAAAATTTTTATTTTTTGCTTTTTAGTTATTTCTGTTAAAATAGATGCGTAGGATAAAATCATCAGTTTGACTTCGAAATAAGTTTATGTTGAAAATTCTATTTTTAATGCTCGACGGGGTTGCGTCGTTTTATTACAGAGTTCCATGATACTTTCTGAATGCAAATGCTCGACTTGTCACCGAAAATACTAAAGTCGCTATACTTTTTTCTTGAATTTTTGAGGAGTTTCTTCAATTCCTCATGGATCCCATCATCAGAACTGGATTCTGGTAATAACGGGACCAACCTTGAAGCCTGTGCTTTCACACAACGAAAAAATTTTCCAAATCGGATCATAAATGACGGAGTTCTGAGGTAACACACGTTAAAAAAAAAAAAGAACATACAATCGAATTGAGAACCTCCTCCTTTTTTTGAAGTCGGTTAAAAATATTTTAAACTATTATTATTTATTTTATCAATATTTAGAATTGTTTACAAATTTTGATCTGGATATAACAATATAATAATTGCTTATTAAGATTTTTTACTGCACTATAAGAATAGTGAATTGAAATTTATTAAAATTTATTTTTTATTTTTTAAAGCGTGTTTTTTAGTTTTTTTAAACTATTATTTATTTTCTATTTTTAGTTGCATTTTTTTCTTTCTAACTTTACCCCCTCACCTACAACCCCCAAACCCCCTAAACCCAACCCCCCAACATCCCCCACCCCATTTCCCCAAACCCCCCCCCAAACCCCACACCCTTACCCCCAATCCCCTAAACCCCCCTTACCCCCTCCTCATTTTACAAACCCCCGAACCACCTAAACCCAACCCCCCTAACACCGAACCCCCATACCCCCGGAAACCCTCCCCCCCCACCCCCACCCCACCCCCGTCACCTGCCCCCCCCCCCCACCCCACCCCTCCCACACCCCCCACCCCGCCACCTACCGCCCCCCTTCCAGTTCCATCATCAAACCCTTGTTACCATCTAGGCCTCTTACCCCCTCCCCATTTCCCACAACCCCCCAAAATCACTTACCCCCGAACCACCCAACACTCCCACCCTATTTCCCGTAAACCCCCCCCCCCCATCCCCTAACCCCAACCGCCACACCCTAACCCCCAACCCTCTAAACCCCCGACCCCCTTACCCCATACCCCATTCCCCCCCAACCCGCCACCTACCCCCCTTCCAGCTCCATCATCAGACTCTTGTTACCATCTAGGACCAAAGTACTCGTCAAAACGAATCAAACGAGCCCAAACTCGATGGGGTTGTTTCGTTTTATTGTGGAGTGCCTTTGGCCATCTTCCAGCTCCATCATCAGACCCTGGCTACCATATGGGATCAAAGTGCTCGTCAAGACGAATCAAACGAGCCCAAAATCGATGGGGTTGTGTCGTTTTATTGTGGAGTGCCTTTGGCCATCTTCCAGCTCCATCATCAGACCCTGGTTACCATATGGGATTAAAGTGCTCGTCAAGACGAATCAAACGAGCCCAAACTCGATGGGGTTGTGTCGTTTTATTGTGGAGTGCCTTTGGCCATCTTCCAGCTCCATCATCAGACCCTGGTTACCATCTGGGATCAAAGTGCTCGTCAAGACGAATCAAACGAGCCCAAACTCGACGGGATTGTGTTGTTTTATTACATAGTTCCTATGGCCACCATCCAGCTCCATCATCAGATCAGCTCCATGTTACAATAATATTGCATTGTCATCCAATTTACACATATGTGCAAAATTTCAGCTCAATCGGAAACCGGGAAGTGGGTCAAAATCGCGCCCTAAGGAGTCGGTTACAAACAAACATACAAACATACATACAAACATACATACATACAAACATACAGGTGAAGCTAATATAAAGCGTGTAAAAACTACTTATCGTATGCTACCAAAAAAGCTACTACAAGATTGAAACATGTAGGTAACGAAAACAAAAAAAAGTAAGTAGGTTAAATTATACAAATTTACCATGAACAGCTTAGCAATCATTCGAGTTGTATAAAATTTAATTTTTTTTACACCCTTTTTGCTGACGGTACTTGATTTACCTAAAAAATTGTCATCAGAGCTCTAATACATGTACCAAATTTCAAATAAGATTAGACGTGATTAAATTATTTTGGTTGTTTCATTATAATTCTTAATTATTTGTTAGTTTACTTACAAGGTTATTAAAAAGGCCAATTACGGCTACAAGCCGTCAGCTGCCTAATCGCATTAGTAATCTTGATTATTATTAAATCATTAACTCATTACGTATAGCAATAACAGTTAAATTTCTTTGTAGCAATGATAGTAACGATACTGCCTGATAATACGATAACTCGCCTACGTGTGTTAGGGGACGTACGCAGTGCATTTATTGTCAGTTTTTAACAAAGAAAACTACTCATAACTAATATCACAGCCGGGTTTTAACCATCACGTTATACTGCCAAAGTTACGTCGACTTGATCACTACAATATATTGCCAAAATTACGTCGACGAAACAAGAGAATTACGTTGAGGTAATTTGAGTAAAGTATTCTAAAATGTATCCGCATAAATAGTTTTCTGAAATCAAATGAAATCAGCAGATTAGTGGATTAGTTTGACCAGGGGTGTTGCACTGGACGAAACGCGTCAGGGTTTATGCCTGCCTCTTGGCGCCCCTGAGGGGTGATTCCTGCCCAGGGTCATCGCCTAACGAAAAAAATCAAAGGAATTTTTTTTTGTATTATTTGAAGCTTATCTTAGCTTGCTTTGTTTGTGGACTTTGTGGCTTGTGCAGGCCAATTCTAGTAGAGAGAGAGAGAGAGAGAGAGAGAGCTGTTTATTTACACATATTCGATATACAGGAAATACAGTTGACAGGAAAAGATACAAATAAAAATCATCGAGTAGTATAAATTGGGCCCCACTCGGCATAATGTTGCGGCAAGCCGCAACGCTGTTTTTCAGTGGGACCCATTTAAAAACTAAACACAAAAAAAAACACAAACACATTGTGATGTCACGAACGCCAGCGGAAAGTGTAGTTCGCAACAAAACCTAAATAGGTACAAACCGGAAGTATGTATGGCAACACTTGATCAGTTTAATCGTATCTGAACCATTAAACCGCGACAAACTACGCCAAGGATTATTCTGGTTACTTTAGTGAATTATCAGCAATTTCAATTAAATAAAAAAAAAAGTAAATGATGTGTTACCCCCTTCGCGTTGACTAATTGATCTTCGATTACGTTCATTCACACCTTTAGTTTTGATAACAAAACAACATTCTTTAACAGGAGGTATCAAATTAAGGAGTTGACAATTAGAATACAGTACACATAAAAAAAATCCAATCTCGCCGCCAAGACGTAAATAATAATCTGCAATCTAAAAGCTTAATTCATATGTACTTAATTTTTAACCCCCGACACAAAAAGAGGGGTGTTATAAGTTTGACCGTTATGTGTGTGTGTCTGTCTGTCTGTGGCATCATAGCTCTTAAGCGGGTGCACCGATTTGGATGCGGTTTTTTTTAATAGAAAGCAGGTTTCTTGGCGATGGTTCTTAGATATGTTTCATCAAAATCGGTGCAGCCGTTTCAAAGTTATCAGCTCTTTTGTTAGCAGCGGAAGAGATCTTAGACCATAACGGGCATTGACAGTGACATAATTGCGTTGGGGGTTTTTAAAATTTTTAATTTATAGTCATATTTAATTGTAATTTTCGGCAGCTATACAATATTTTTTTGTCCTCATTGGTATTATCAGGCGTGACAACCCTAGCACTACACGTGCCGCGTGCGAATGAATACGAATTATGCGATAGACAGAGAAGCATAAATTAGGCATGTTTCTACTCCTACTCCTAAACGTCGTTTTTGTGAGGAAGTGATTCGTCTGTATTGTGGTATAGTCAAGTATAAAAATATGGATGCATACAACTTGCTCATAAATATATCGCATAGCTCTTATGTCATCGAATACAATACAATACAATACAATGACTCTTTATTGTACACCAGAAATAGTAAGCAATACAGAAAACAGGTACACAGAGAGAAAGTTACAAGGTAAGCAATAGGCGGCCTTATCGCTTAAGAGCGATCTCTTCCAGGCAACCCTTTAACAGAAAGAAGGAAGGACTAGTTTACAGCAGGTGGTGCAAATTAAGGTGCGAATTAAGGTATATAATGATGATAGGATTACATCGATGCAATATTCTTGCACTTGACCGTACTTATATATTTACTAGCCTTCCGTCTGCAGCTTCGCCCGCGTTCAATTAATTTTCCCTTAGGAAAAGGTATTTTCCCGCGGTAAAAAGTAGCCTATGTCACTCAGTGAGTGATAATGTAGCTTTCTAACGGCAAAAGAATTTTTGAAATCGGTCCAGTAGTTTCGGAGCCTATTCAATGCAAACAAACAAACAAACAATCAAATCTTTCCTCTATATTAGTATAGATAGTATAGATTACATTCTGTGGTGTGACTTAAGGCAATGACATAAGAGTTTGAATTACATTAATATCAAAGGCGTACCATAAAATAAATGATTATGTCATGGACAGGGATGTTTGGAAATGATTCCGATCCGCATTGGCGATCCCTAGTCCCAAATAGCGTATCATCTACTTTGTTAATTAAATAACATTGTAGAGTAGATCTGTTTGTAAAAAGATACCTACCTTGTTGAGTTTCTAGCCGGATTCTTCTCAACAGGGTTTTCTCAAACCTGTGGTAGATTCTTCGATTTTCAAAATTGCTTGTCATAGCCAATATCGAATAAAGTTATGACTTAGACTTTGACTTGTTAATAATATAATGCTTGTTAATAATATATTGCTTGTTAATAATATATTGCTTGTTAATAGTATATACCGATCCCTTTTTAAAGCCATAAGGACAAAACCTGAAAATTTTACAATACAATGGAATTAATTAATTCCACTTAAAATTTCGTACGCCAATAAGGCAGATCATAGATGTAACATAAACATTTTACTACCACCATTTTTAATAAATAATAATAATAATAATAATAATAATAAATAAATATCATGGGACAATTCACTAATTGACCTAGTCGCAAAGTAAGCTTAGCAAAGCTTGTGTTATGGGTACTAAGCAACGGATAAACATACTTATATAGATAAATAAATACTTAAATACATAGAAAACATCCATAACTCAGAAACAAATATTCGTGCTCATCACACAAATAAATGCCCTTACCGGGATTTGAACCCAGGACCTCTTGCTTCGTAGGCAGGGTCACTACCAACTAGGCTAAAGCGGTCGTTTATTATTAATACCTATGATGACGAATAAATATATTGAATTTCATTTCATTTTATTTCATTTCATTTGAAATTATCGATCGTTAATTATCCGACTTAGGAATTAACAAATAAGGAGTCTTATTTTAACCGCACCCGCTGCGGCCCATCCAAACTCTTCTGCGTGTCTATCTATGTCATAATTTCGATATCGTTTTCATTTTATCAAAAATAACTAAATATCTAATTGAGTCATTACATAATACTGACTGAGTAATACCTACAGATTCTTGGTATCATATTTAAAAGTTTATCGCCAAATCAATAGCTCGCTGTAATCTTTTACATGTTAACATGACTGTCATAATTTATTTACGTTTGATAGTTG
This sequence comes from Archips crataeganus, assembly GCA_947859365.1. Taxonomy (NCBI): domain Eukaryota; kingdom Metazoa; phylum Arthropoda; class Insecta; order Lepidoptera; family Tortricidae; genus Archips; species Archips crataeganus. Next base: position 2,498,389 of record OX402075.1, read on the forward strand.
AAATGCCTTGTGAATTTGTGATTATCATAATCGAAAATAAGCTATTAAATGAGACAGACAGACGACAAAAGAGTCAACTGTCTAACTCTATGTGGTCTGTATCGACCCGAAGTGGTTTATATCGGCCCCAATGGGTCGACGAAGACCTGTGCGGGATATATGTACGCAAAAATCAATAGTATGTATATTAAGTAAGCAGGGGCCTACCTACGATTTAAAAATATGGCTAGGAGTCTACGTGACATAAGTTTGGGAATCTCTGATCTAAACAACTCGAATCGCGACTCAACATAGGACGTTTTTGGGTGAATCAACTTTTCAGTCAGTTCAGGGCCAGTTTTATGTAAAAAGAACCTACAGTCAGCAAAAACTGCGTATGTATTAAATGATATTTTTAACATAAACTTATTACGGTAAACATTGACACTAGCTTTTACCCGCGGTATCGCTCGCTTGAACCAGTTGAATTGTAATATCGGGATTTAACCAAATTGCCATGGCATTTTCTAAAAATTACATCGTGGTTCTCATCTGTTTTCTTGCAAAATGCATTTGTTTGTTTGTTTATTAATTGCATACACGTAGTACAGTGGAGATAAACTACGATAACATGGTCCGCCCCTCCAAAATTCAAGAAGTCTTCAATGTATTTGTGAAAGTGTTTCTAAAGGTTAAAGGTAAAGGTGTAATGGTTGAACAAATTAGAGAGGACATAATAACATACGAGGGGCGTTCAATATAAAGTGAGAATGAGATGCAAACTCTTTTAATATTACGAAATTAAATACTGGCCGGTAAAGCTAATCTATCTAGCTGATTGCTATGAAAAAAAAAACTAACTGTCTTTTGTTTAAAAAAATATACGGTAATTTCTGTGCAATGCTATTGAGTACGTTAGCGAAAATGGAGAAAATTGTACTGCGCGCCGTTATCAAATACTTGTGTTTGAAAATTTTTTCTACGGACCAAGTCAATTTGGATTTGCGGGACACTTTAGGGTCTAATGCTCCTCCGTATTCGACAGTCGCACGTTGGTGCGCCGAATTTAGACGTGGAAGAACATCGTCAATGGACGACCCCCGCTCCGGACGCCCTACTACAGCAGTAACTGAAGAAATTGTGAAAAAAGTCGAAAACTCAGTTTTGGCGGATCGTCGTGTCACGGTTCGTTTTATTGCTGAAAATATAAAGATTTCAACGGGGAGCGTGCATAATATTTTACATGAACGCTTGGGTATGAAAAAGGTATCTGCGCGTTGGGTACCAAGAATGCTTACTGACACGCAAAAACAAACTAGACTAGAGATTTGTCAAGAAGCTTTGTACCTGATGCAGCAAGACCGGGAACTTTTTTTGGCGCGATTTATAACAATGGATGAAACATGGCTCCATCATTACGACCCAGAAACGAAACTGCAGTCTATGACATGGAAAAGGCCATCATCTCCAACTCCGAAGAAATTCTAGGTGAGCCCATCTGCCGGTAAGGTCATGGGCTCTGTTTTTTGGGATGGTAAAGGGGTATTAATGATTGAGTATCTCGAGCATGGAGCCACTATTACGGGCAAATTATACGCCAAACAAATAGCAACATTGCGCAATGAGATCCGCGAAAAACGGCGAGGTAAACTCTCGAAAGTTGTGCTGTTCCACCAGGACAATGCCCCGGCACACAAGTCCGCCGTTGCAATGGCTGCAATTCGTGATGCTGGGTTCGATATCCTTAAGCATCCTCCGTATTCACCAGATCTCGCTCCCAGTGATTTCTACCTATTTCCGAGATTGAAACAATACCTGAGAGGCCAGAAATTTGAAGACGACGACGCGGTAGTCGCTGCAGTACAAGATTTTTTAAGTACTCAAGATGAGACCTTTTTTAAAAATGGAATTTTAAGTTTAGAAAAAAGATATACTAGGTGTATTATGCTAAAAGGTGACTATGTCGAAAAATAAAATGACATTTAGTAAAAGTTGTTTATAACATACTCATTCTCACTTTTTATTGAACGCCCCTAGTATATGTATGAAAATCAGCGGGAACATTAGTACTGCATACCTGTATTATTTGTTTCCCCGTCTGCTTTGCGGTTGTGTGTTTATAATTTACTGCTTCCATCTTCTGTATTTTCACTTATTCTTATAATATTATATTGCCATTGTTTGTTTGTGTCATTCATGCCTAACTAAATTTGTCTATGTTTCCATGTTTTCGTTTTGGTTATAATAAGTGGCAAGGGCAAAGGCGTTCCGTCTATGCAGACACCATTGTGCGTTTTGTTTTCGTTTTGTTTTCTTGTATGCTTTTTATAGTTTCCTTTTGTATTTTTTTTTATTTTTTTTATTTTTCAGTTGTCGGTTTCACTGAACAGTTTATGTTTTATTGTTGGTGAAATGGTTCCAACGGAAGACCAGCGTCGGCTTCACGGCCGGCATCATGCTGAGTTGGGACCATTTCGTGATTATGTTTGTACCTTTTACCGTTTTTCTTTGTTAATTTATTAAGATTATGTCACGAATAAATATTTTTTCTTTCTTCTTTCTTTCTAAAGCATCACCAAAACTCTCAACGCATGTGTGCGTGCTGAGACAGCAATCAAACAAAAACAGACTAGATTGTGCTGAAATTTGGCACGCGGATAGTTAATATGACATAGGTATCCGCTAAAAGGGATTTTCTGTAATTCCCACAGGATAGGTAGGGAATAAATGGGATTTATATTTTCGCTTCAAAGTGGCCCTGTTTATCTCCTTAACTTAGGGTTGCCATCTCCAAAATTCGGCAACTAGGACAAAAAGCGTGTAATCCCCGGATTTGGAGCTCAGACCCGGACACGCCAAGGTTTTTTTTTAGTCTTTACTAGCGGTATAGGTATACGTAGATAGGTACTTTTGACAATCGTCCAACGGCAGCCAAAAACTAAAAAAAATCACGTTCAAACTACAAATGGAACCCGCCCCGCCCGGACGTTCCCCGAACGCTCTCTAAACTAGGACAAATCCGGGGAAACCCGGACGGATGGCAACCTTACCTTAACTATAAATATTAGAGACTTCAAATTTAGCATGCAGTTAGGTGATTATAACAGTAAAAAACGAATTTTAGGGTTTTTGGTAAATCTCACGGGATAAGGAAAATAATGGAATTTATACAATAGTAAACTAAAGTAAAATATTTTATTGCCGAAAACGAGTTTATCGTTCAGTTCAATGAGACCCTATCTCCGTAACGATTTCTTTAGGGTCATAGAGGTGCAGTGAAAAGGGATTTTTTTTTTATTTCCCGCGGGGTACAGATCGACAATCGACCATAAATCTTATTTGTGCGCGATCGAAGTTGCGGGGGAAAGCTAGTCCAAATATGTAAGCCGTTTTAGCATGAAAGAGTAACCACACGGTCAAACATTCGCATATAATATTAGTAGGATATGTGATATTATGTTGTATAAAATGAACTCGATACCATTCGAGCGTTAGTAACTCTAAACCATTGCTTTTGCGGACTGCTGAACTAGTAACTCGCGGCAACGGTGCAAGTCATAAGCGATTAGCGAAACCAACCAAAAACAAAAGCGCGGTAATTACGCGTCAGAAATAAATAATAGATAAATAAATCATGGGACAATTCACACCAATTGACCTAGTCCCAAACTAAGCAAAGCTTGTACTATGGGTACTAGACAACGGATAAACATACTTATATACACCGTGAAATTTTAGTGGTTGTTTTCCCGAAACGAGGTGATTTAGTATCGATTGTACAATCGATTTATAATTACTATTTTGACTAGCGTCAAAAATCCAATTGTGAAAAACGAAAGTCGAAAATGACCGCAAACCAATAGTAACGCTTCGTTGGTACCTAACCTATCGTACGATCGTACGCGACTTGTACCAACGAAGCGTTACTATTGGTTTGCGGTCATTTTCAACTTTCGTTTTTCACAATTGGATTTTTGACTCTAGTCAAAATAGTAATTATAAATCGATTGTACAATCGAAACTAAATCACCTCGTTTCGGGAAAACAACCACTAAAATTTCACGGTGTAGATAAATATATATTAAACATCCAAGACTCGAGCACAAACATTCGTATTTTTCACACAAATATCTGCCCCGACCGGGAATCAAACCCGGGACCTCAAGCTTCGTACTCAGGTTCTCTATATATAGGTATATATATATATATATATATATATATATATATATAGGCCTTTGCGTCTATTACAGATGATTTATGGCGTACCGTGTTAGGTTATCAGGTTCTCTAACGTCTAGGCTATCCGGTCGTACTTAATCATGCATCCGGCGGTATTTCAATTCATCATATCAGCCACAAAGATGTTCACTGTTTGACAAAGCGACCCTAAAGAGTTTCACAACGGTCGGTCTCGCGCTGCCAGCATCCAAGTGGTTGCCTTTACCAGATCGTCGGCCCATCTTGTTGAGGCCTTCCCACGCCACGTCTTCCGGTTCACGGTCGCGACACTTGAACCTTACTGCCCCATTAACCTTCGACTCGGCTCTACGAGCTATGTCAGTAATGCCACTCCTGCGGATCTCCTCATTTCTTCATTTACCGAAATTACGTCACCTTATGGCGTGATCAATCACTGAATTATGATTTACGCCCGCCCGAAATTCCATCTTCTTTCAAAACGTGGGCTGTCTAATTTTTCGCCGAAAATATTGTTCTCGAATGATTCATTTCGACTTCAGGATTGCTGTAAAACTAATCTAACATGTCCTATAGGGTGCTACAGAATATCTAGTCCTTCTGAAATATGTCCTGAATAGTTTAAAGTTTCAGAAAAAAAAACATTCATCCTAATAAAACAGGTCAGAAATAAAAATCATTTGGGAAAAATATTTTCGCTCGGCCGCGTAATTTTGGCAAAGACCGTTTAGATCGTAAGGATTATACCTTTTGTTACTTTCACCACCCGCAGCAATTTAACAAACTAATAAGCAATCATTGCATTACATTGGCGTGTGTCATCGGAACGAGCGAAGCCTGCGCGTGATTGGCGCCGGTTATGGTGTTGTTTTCATTTCGGGATAAATCGGAATCTGGATATTTGATAGCGTTCGTTTGAGATCGTATCACCCGACTGTCGAAGGAGGGTTATGTTTTTCGAGCGTATGTATTTATGTATGTATTATTCTTTGGCACGCCCTACAGCCTAAACGGCTCAATGGATTTTGAAGTGTCATTAGATTCATCTCAGTTCCGAGAGTGACATAGGGTGTATATTTTCCCGGAATTCCCACGGGAACGGGAATTATACAGGCGGGTTTTATTCATCTAGTATTGAAATTAAAGTTATTTTAATAGTCATCTATTCTCATCACTCATCAGAGTAACAATGTTGAACCTAGCTTTTACCCGTGACTTCGTATGCGATAGGTACCAATGGAATAGAATTACATAGTGATCTTAATTCAAGTTGTATAAATACTCGTAAAATAGCGACCTGCCCCGGCTGCGCGCGGGTGCAATGCTGATACTAAATAGACTACAGAATGTCTTTATACAGGGTTATTTTTAATTCACTGACATCCTCTTAACCCTGAATTCCTATCACTCAAACAATTTTTTTTTGTTTTACTACTTTTTAAAATGAAGCACTTTTTTCCCATACTAATACACAGAGTATCGTAAAAATAAGAGGTAATCTCAAATTTTCAAAACATTATTACACCAAAAATATTAAACAAAAGCCGTAAAACAAAACACATTTGTTTAAGTGGTAGGAGTTTAGGGTTAAAAGGATGCTAGTGAATTACAAATAACCCTGTAATCAACGTTCACAGCTTTTTTTTTTCATTAGACCTTACAGACACGCTCTCGAGCGACTGGCCAAACACAAGTGCAGACAGGGTGAGATGGAAGTCCAGGAGAGAGGCCTCTTTACCCAGCAGCGGGACACTGACACAGGCTATTAAAAAAAAAACCTAAACCAATCCAAGGGCCCTTGATAGAATTTAATCCGGTACTGCGTCAGTCTACTGATTTAATTGAGTTTCTGGAAGGTCTAAATTAAAATGGTGGATTATGTATGTATGTATGTATGTAAATACTTTATTGTACATAAAACACAAAATAATACAAAAAACATCAAAACAAAAAGAGTACAAAGGCGAACTTATCTCTAAAAGGATCTTTATTTATTTAAGGGATCTTTAGGGTTATTATTTTCAGTTAATCCACCGTTAATTTTTAGGAGTGCGATGTATTGAGGTCTTATATTGAATAGCTGGTCGTTTATGTCGGCAGCTGGTCTGGTCCACGATATGCGAGGAGGTGAACAAACGCTGCGGCGGCGAGCGGCCGCGCACTCCCGCGCAGGTCAAGATGTGGTACGAGAACTATAAGAAGAAGTGCAAGATGCGCGCGCACGACTCGCAGGTACGCTTCTTTAGCCACTAAACTCTGAGCATATTTTGCCAAAATTACGCCACCTAATTTCGGCAAAATTACGCCAATGCTGTGCCAATAATTGATTGATTCTTTGATTGGTGCTTGTGGAGATCCGCATCAATGATAAGAATGGAGAACCTATCTTAATGAACTAAAACAATTACTTTGCTCACCCGCGACCTTATGATAGTTAGACTCAAATTTGGTAGCACAGTGAACGGTTGCGGTACTCTGAAGATGAGCTCTGGTTGGGTTCGAAACGATTCAGTGTAGTTTGGTGATGGTGATAGTTGGGTTTGTGTGATTTGTGATACAGTGCGGAGGTGGAGGAACTGCATGAACACGCATTTTTTACATAAACTTAGCAATTGTGAGGTCGCGGGTGAGCAAAGTTATTGTTTTAGTTCATTAATATGGACCTCCGCAAAGTAACGACTGATTCAATGAACCAATCTTAGTTAAATTGTTGTATATCTCTGCATACCGTTAACCGTTGGGGTAGACGAGTTCTTGAGTGGAGACCACGGATCGGCAAACGTAGCGTGGGACGTCCTCAGACTCGGTGGAGCGATGATCTTCGCAAGGCGGCTGGCAGCAGCTGGATGAGAGTGGCCGAGGATCGTGCTCAGTGGCGTGCCATGGGAGAGGCCTATGTCCAGCAGTGGACGAACATAGGCTGATGATGATGATGATGATGATTACCTTTGACGACTTCATTATAAAATTCTTGTACTTGTGCTCCATCGTAGACCTCATCTTCGCTTTCCATCAGGCGTGATTGTGGTCAAACGCAAGCCTATATTGTATGTAAAAAAACTTGTCATTTACGTAAGTTATGTATGCTGTATTATTGTATTGAATGAATAAATAAAGTAAAGTGTCGTATGTCTGTCTGTCCGCAGCAAACTCAGAACGACGCGCCCGGTTTACTGGACGGCATGCTTTGGCAGACCATCAACCCTCTAGACGTTAAGGGTACGTTGAATAATTAGGGTTCCATAGTTATTATTACACCCGAGACTTATCATTATCTCTCTCTCTCTTTCTCTCTCTTCTCTTCTTCACACACACCATTGAATCTCCATGTTGGTCCAAGTTTCCTCACTATGTTTACCGCCATCGTAAAGTTTGTAGCAGGGATGTTGCGGATGCAGAATTTTCGACTTCCGCGGATGCGAATGCGGATATTACAAGGCTCACAACCGCAGCAAGATTTGGTACATAAAAAAAACAAATAAATACTAATTTTTACTTGCTTTAATGAATGAATGAAAATGGGTGCGTTATATTTAATGAACAGCAGCAACGCCACAACAAAAACAAAATTCTTTTGTTTTTTTCATGTCATTTGCTCTACAATTTGGCAAGGCTGATGCCGAAATTTGATTTCTTTGAATATATAATTGTAATTTATACTCGGTAAAAACAAAAACACTAATTTACCGTGTTGCTTGTATTATAAAGGGCTGCCGCTGTTGCAGCCCTTCCTTTTCCGCTCCAACCTACCTAAACTACGATTTTTAATTTCGTGGAATTCTGACATTTCTTAGTGTTACTAGGCAAAAAATATTTCCCGAAAATTTAAACGAGATAAAACAAAAACTAGGAAATACATAGCACAAATTCCTTAGTATACACATTAAAATTGGATATAATGTAATAAATCATTAATTAATACGTAGTTAGAACATTTTTTGATCTAACTGTTCAGACGTAATAAAATATTTAACCCTTTTATGAGTAAAAAATAAATTGTCTCGGGTATCATTGCGATGATTGACATATATCACAAACTTTCGGACTTAAATTATAATTAATAGTTATCTATTAAGTTTCAATCGTCGTCTCAAGAGGTTTGTAATTTAAAAATTCATAGACAAGGTACATACTTAAATAATAAAAACCATCAAATATCATTCTTCTGTCAAAACAATATTAAAGTCATTCGGCTTCTGTCTTGAATGTTCGAATGTGCTCGCTCTCCTGTTTCCGTATTATTTTTGTCGTTTTCGTTGATTGATATTATTATTTCCTTGAAAAGTTTTGTTTTTTGCTATGTTTTATGTTTTTTAAAGAGGTTTAATATCATTATGAACTGTCTCGCACGAACCATGAATACACGAATCTCTTCGAAACCTATGAAATAAATATAGACTAGTAAATGAAAACTGATAGCTTCTTATAGTAAAAGCTCTCCTTCACTATATTTATAATTAGTAATGTGCCTATTTTATTATGTTTCTAAAATAATAAATAGATTTAAAATTAAAAAAGGTTTATTGCCTCTGAAACGTCAAAATCTGGCATTTGTCAGAATTCCACGAAATTAAAAATCGTAGTTTACTTTACTTTTAGTTTACTACTGACATATGGTTTGCCTTCATTTCATTTCCAACTTTAACACCATACAAATAAAGTAGCTATTACAAAATCTGCAAACGTGGGTAACAGTATTCTAAAATTGGCTTTATTTGTAGGTCGTTAAAGTTGAATATGAAATGAAGGCAAACCATATGTCAGTGGTAAACTTTATGTAATTTTACTGTACATATTTTCTACTGTATTATATTTTTATTTTCTCACTAGTCTCTTATTTCTCCGACCGGCTAGCCGGTTACAATCATAGACGTGAGTTATCCGTATTTTTTCACTATGAGACTTATAATGGCTAGAAAAAGAAAGTTTATTTTATTTTTATGAATTCTTTCAAATATTCGTAGGTGCACGAGAAGTGTATCTGAATAAACTGAACTGTGGTTCAAGTTTAACTGGTTTTCAGACGACGACGAGGCGGCGACCAGCGAACAGGGCGCCCACAGCGTTAAAGATGACGACTGCTTACCTGTGAACGTGAGTAAACAATTTTGTCGTGGCTAATATCTAAATAGTACATTACTGCAGAGACCAGTAAGTAAGCCATCCTGGACGAGTTGAAGTTTGATGGCCGAACCGCCAGGTGAGGCCAGCAATGATACGAGGCCAGGATGGCGATTACTGGGCGAAGCTTGTATTGAGCTTTTCTCAAAAATTAAACAAGATGATAAAAATAAACCCGCCATTTTAGCTACTTAGGGCCACTTGCACAGTTCAGGGTTAAAAAATTAAATCGGTGGCCCTCGGTTAAGAATGAGAGTTCCATACATTTTGACACTTGTTAACCCTGGGTTAGCAGTTAACTCGGAGTTAAGTAGCTAACCTAGGTCCGCGCAAGCCCGCCTTACTCGCTAACCTATGTCTGTAGTCCTATGTGTGTGTGTATGATTGTTTTTTTTTTAAGGTACCGGGTGGCGATGTTTAGATATCTGCCAACTTTAAATTACAAACGTTATAATTTTAATAAGAATTTTCTTAATTTTGAAACGTTTGAAACAAAAATTGTAATTTTTTACAACAACATAAATTAGTGAAAATGAATCATTGGCAAATGTTTATCATTAACTAGAAGTTGCCCGCGACTCCGTCTGCAAATAATTCGTTTATCGCTATCCCGCGGGAACTACGCAATTTTCCGGGATAAAAAGTACCCTATGTGTTAATCCAGGGTGTCAGCTAGCTTCATACCAAATTTTATTAAAATCGCTCCAGCCGTTTAGACGTGAAGAAGTAACAAACATACACACTCACACACTCACAAACTTTCGCCATTATAATATTAGTGTGATAAACCGTGCAACGAGGATTCCGGCACCTAGTTGCTAAAAAAAATCGAGTAGGTTTCGTATACAGCTTGTTAAACTTCGCTTCATCCCCCAGATGACAAACGGCCGACTATCAAGCACGAACGACAGCGACGACACCACCCCGAACGTCCTCGAGCCGCACGTGCAGATCATCCCCCACTCCCCCCCCACGCCCCCCAAACTCCCCCTACCCCTGACGATCCCCCTCCTCAACCCCCTGGCCATGGAGCAGGCGAGGATCCAACAAGACTTCCTGCTCAAACTGAACGAGTTCACGAATACGCCGTTGAATCTGAGCCATCTCGAGGAGAGGCGGAACGGGGAGGTGTCAGAGAGAGACGAACAGATAAAGCAGGACTGTGCTACTGCTACTGAAGAAGAGAGGTAATTGTTAATTCCAACAAGTTAGATGAAGTATGTTTTTGTATTTTTTTGAACATGATTTTTTTTTTATTACTTTTACGGACATCCCGTGAAACCATATATTTCATACTAAATACAAACTGAAATATAGATGCACAGAAAAAACTCCAGAAAAAAGACCGATGTGGTGGTGTAGTGGTATGGCACACGGCACGGAATGCTGAGGACCTGGGTTCGATTCCCAGCATTGGTATTTTTTCTGTGCATCTATGTTTCAGTTTAGTATTTAGTATGAAATATATTGTTAATATCAACGCTCTGTCAAATACAACAGCCATACGCCATGACATCGGAATGTCCAACGCGAAGTTGAACCCTACAGAAATGCATGTAGGTAGATATCGCTCTGCACGCCGTGACTGATATATCGGTCGTTGGCGTTGAACCTGCGGGGCGGATATATGTGTCGTAAAGGTTAATCTCTACCTGTTGCCCGCGACTATCTGTAAAAAACATCGATTTTGATGCTAGAAAATAAACATCGATATTTTCAAATTTTTCTTTTATTCAACGGTGGATGTGAAGTTCCCAATCCGCACTGGGCCCGCGTGGGAACTACGGCCCAAACCCTCTCATACTGAGAGGAGGCCTCTGCAGTTCGTATATAGGCTGGGATGATGATGATGATTTTATGATTAAAAATATCGATCGATAAACATAATCAATAGATATATATTGATTATGTTTATTATAGAAATTGAAATGCATGCATGACAAATAAAATCATTTCCAATGTTGTCGTTTTCTTGCCATCGTATTGAAAAGCAGAGTGTAAAACTCGAGCAATAAACCCATTTTCTCCTCGAGCTGTCTATTCACCCTCGCTGTATAGGCTCGGGTAGCTATATGATCGCCTCGGGTAAAATATAACGTTTTATGCTCTTGTTGTACAATCTACTATTATTGAACACCAAAAACAATACAATGCTGTCGATATCCTGAGCTATATTCTGCAACACTATGATGGTATTTACTATCTTCCATTATCTCAGGTTATACTTCACTGCGAAGCGGCAGCATGCGATATGGGAGCACGAAGCCAAAATGAAAATCCTCAACATGGAGTTGAAACAGAAAGAAGAGATATTTTCATTGCAAAAGCAGCTCTTCCTCATCGAGTTACGGTTGAAAATGGATTTCCTTGAGAAGGCCAGTGGTAAATAGGAACTACGTCAAAGACCTTGGTTTAAAATAAGGGCGATTTTTGAATGGCTAGGAAGCTAATTCAAGGTTTTATTTAAAAACCTTGCTGGAACACGCGTAAGACAGATAACGACATGTTTTCTACTTAAGGCAACATTAAAAGCCTGTGACAAAAGTTTTTAAATGACTAAGGTCCTCATTTAAAAGTTAGAGATGAAATCTCTACTCAGAATTTATTAGCAGCTGATTTTTTTTTTATTTCGCCTAGTAAAACCCAGTGTTCTAAATGTAGTACATATATAAATGTTAAATTATTTTTTCTTACTTTCAAAGTTCAAGTTAAAACTTGATGTGGGTTTTATGGGGATAGCATTGGTCTCTGTTTTTCTGGCTTCGTGCAAAAGGGACAGATACTGAGTAGTTCTCCTAAGTACAGTCAAATCTAGTTACGTAGTGCCATCTTTTATTAAGTTACCTTATTGCCTCAAAATAACTTAACTTAAGATAGGCTTAAGCGAGCAAGAATTACTATAAATAACTGCAAAAAAACATAAATGTGTAAGAAATACTCCAAAGTACATATAAAATCTTAAACTAGTTGAAAGAAGTCAAATGGTTAAAAATCAAATATATAATGGGATACAAAAGTCACTCGCGTATTTTTAGTACATGCCCGACATATTTTGAACCAATCCGTGGTCCTTTATCATTATCAAGGTGAGGTCGACATGAAGACCGCCAAGGAACGAGTCTTATCACTTTTAAAAACAGTCTGCAACGCACCAGTAACGTTTGAAGTGTCGCGAGTGTCCATGGACGGCGGATGTTGCTTACCATCACGTGATCTGCACGCTCGTTTGTCAACTATGCTACTAAAAAATACGCGAAATATGCGTCGAACATGCCCCTACTATAAATGCGTGAGTGATACGTATAAGTATACTATTTTAGTTAGTATGGCTGTATGTCACGATATTTTTTATATATGGTATTTCTTACTCGCTCCAGCCACTCAAAAATGGTGATATTGCTTATAATTTTGACATTTCTAAATATATACATATATAAAAAGTGCAATAATTTAACATATGACAGCAATAATCTTAAATAATTTGCCTGTGGATAGATTTAGGTTGTAAAAGAAGGTATTCGGTGGAGTTTGTATTTATTTCAAAAAAGCTTTTTTTCGTCAAAGTTTTTAGGCGAAAATAAATACAAATTCGCATCGAATGGGTTAAAATGTGATCGAAAAGTACGTTATTTTTTCTAATAATTTTATTTCGCCTAGTGACATTTTATTATTTTTTATTTCTTTATAGCTTACACGCGAAAGTGCTTAAGTACTATATTTCCGCTATAGTGGATCTTTATTTATATAGTATTATATTTTATATGTTTTATACGGCAGCTCGGATATTATTTTTTAAACTGCCAAAACGTTAGCGGTTTTTGTTAATTCGTAGTACTTAGAAACGTTAAGTTTTCAATAGATTTTAAAGCCCTATGTTAACGAAAGCACACGGAAACAAAAGCTTTGTCTATGCTAATGTCAGACCTGCAGTAAATCCAAGTTTCTTAATTATAATATAAGACATTATTATTTTTTAATACTATCAAGGACCATAAAATCAAGATGACTGTCAATATCTATACAGGGTAATTTTTTAGTCAGTGCACAAATTTAGATATTTGATTCAGTATCGTTGATAGATCACGATTATCTGTTCGCGAATTTTTTTTTACATTTTGAAATTTTGGTTGGATATAGTAATTCATCCAATAATTGTTCGATTTACTATGAGAAACAAAAAAAATAACTAATAAATATTATAATGAAAAATTCTGAAATTTGTTATTTTAACGACACTGAGTGACATATTAAAATTTGTGCACTTATTAAAAAATTACCCTGTATAACGTAATAAAATAATTTGGAATTAGCCAAAAAAGCCATGGAAGTTATTTTAGTGGAAATACGTTGTTTTACCACATGTCGTCGCACAGTCAATCGCCCAAAAGCGGGACTGAGCCTGTCCCGCGCGAGACGTTTAACTTTGGGCCAAAAATCGGGACGTCTGGCAACGCTGTTGGCAGTCCTTTTCATTTTAATCTAAAGCCCGACCAGGAAAATAAAAACCCTGCTCTGGGGGCGTTAAATCAGCAATGATTATAGCAACACTGTACCAGGTACCTACCAGTCATGTTGGCAACAAGGTCGGTGATGTTATTTAGAGGAATAGACTCCAATCCTTCAGACTTTCTCTCCGACAAATACTTCGTCATATTTAATATAAGTTTTTGTAAATGTCTTTTAATAGTTTTCGGCATTTTAACGCACAAATAATCCACAATATCCAAGAAACGCACCACACTTAGACAGCAATTGGCAGATGACATTAATGACGTCTTCAAAGTTACTGTTGCCAGTTGAAGAAATTAGTTCCATTAGTTTTCCGCAATATGGCGAGGGTTTTTATTTTCCTGGTCGGGCTTTATCTGAATTTCATCTTATACCGAGTGCTATGAGAAAGCTGGAAAGTTAAAAATATGTTACAAACTGAAAGACAATGTTTGACCCTGGTCAAAGCTAGGATTTGTGATCCGACAATGTTAAGAACAAGGGTCGATGTACTTTTGACATAAAACGACAGAACGTGAAAAAACCTAGTCCAAGAGTTATGTGAAGTAGTTATTATGCGAAAATATTGTTATACTGAAAAGTATTATAGCTCGGTAAAATTATGCGAACTCCGCTATACTGCCAATATTGATAAAGAAATTAAAAAATAGCGGAGTTCTTTTTTTTTAGGTATTATGCGTTTGATTTATATATCCGTAGATATAGCTATTCGTAACGCAGCGGAGCGATATGAAAAAATTGTAACTACTTCCAATAACTAGTATCAGGCAGGAACTTTTTTAAAAAAAAACTTATTTGTATTTTCTTTTAAACTGCCTGATATATTTCAAGTCAGTATATGTGCCAATACGTGGAAAATTGTTGATATAGTAAGATATGTAGTTATTACATAAATAAGTACTTTGGGTCTTTTTGCTGGCGGCCAACGCTGTAAGTATATTTAAAATCGTCAAACATTTTTGACAAATGGAAGTGTTGGTTTGTCCCTCAAAAAAGACCTTTTTAGTCGTCTTTATTCTCTTGACAAAGGCAAGTTTACAGACGGCATATTAAAAAAAAAAGAATACGTAAAAAGTAGTTAAGCAACGTATTAAATAGATAATGTACAGTATGATATTATTTTTTGTAGTTATTATTAAAGTTAGAGCAAAAAAATAAATTTACAGTACAAAAAAGTAATTTTCAATAATAAAAAATACCTCATGTTAACAGTGTATTGTAATTAAATAGTTGAATAGTTGTAAAAATGAATTTTAGAGCCATTTTGATGGGGGCGACCTACACCTACCATTCTTCAGTTCGTTTTAATTTTACATTGTTATGTCCAGAGGGGTTGCCAGTATACAACTAACAAAAAAAAATTTTTTGAGCTGGCAATAACAGCAGAAAAACGTAAACACTTTTTAGAAATGCCTAGAAGTTTTTGAGGTAACTCGATGTAATCGAGAAAAATTTGGCAGCTGTCAAACTGTCTGGTATTGGCAGGTCTTGCTGTTTTGAACCACAGATTAGAAATCTTGCTCAATAATGGCAACCCCTTAATTCGGTTAGTAACTAACTACATAGCAATAATACGGCATCGATGTGTGATGTTTTTTTAATAAGATCTCAGTACAATAAAATATAATTTTTGACGTCAAAAGTTACCATTTTTTGGATATCCAACATGCACCGCGAATTAAGGACTTATGCGTATGCATTAAAGTAGCTATTTCACTGTGACCTTAAAGGTTTTACTTTCTTGACCACGTTGACGTGTTTGAAACATGCCGTGTGTGGGGCCTTCTCCGAATTTCTAAGTTCGTATAGTGGTGTCCCTCTCACTCTTATGTTTAATACTATTAGCGTGGACGGAACGGCACTATACGAAGTTTGAAAATCGAATTTCGTATAAATCGTTTAATCTTTGTGTCAAATTTAATGGTAACTTTTCACGCTTACATTTCAGTGTTGGTAACAAGTATTGAAACTCTTTTGTAATAATTTAGTTGTTTTAAACAATCTGACATACTTCGATATTATTGAAATTAATAAAGAATTTATTTTTCTGTTTTGCTGATTTTTCTTCTGCCCCTTTCATTGATTTAGTTTATGAGTTAATATCATATATTATTATGAGGTCAGTGAACGCTTTATAGCTAGACCGTTTAACTGCGCGCCTCGTGTGCTCGCCGCCCGCACCTCTCCCGGCCCCCTTTGTCGTCATACCCCCAGCCCCTCTACCGCTCGGGCGAGGACTCATTGAAACGGTTTAGCTATAACGCAAACTAAATACAAACTGAAACTTTTTTATGTAAAAGTTGGCCTAGTAGCGCCATCTCTTGGTCCAGGTGAGCGGGTAGCTCCGAAGGAGTGTTGAAGTCTCTCGGTAGAGGGCATAACATAGATGCGCTTTATCACTGCCTAAATGTGATTATAACAGACTGAAGTGTACGATGTATGGGAAAGATTCGTCGCTAACTTCTAGACCAGTGATGGTGTAGGGGTAAGCACGCAGCACGGAACGCTGAGGACCTGGGTTCGATTCCCAGCATTGGTCTTTTTTCTGGGGTTTTTTCTGTGCATCTATATTTCAGTTTGTATTTAGTTTGAAATATATGGTTTCACGGGATGACCGTAAAAGTAATAAAAAAAATGAAGTTGAAGAAAATAAAAAATAAATAGAAAAAGATACTTCATACTTAACTTGTAGCTATAACGCGTTTACTGTCCTCATACAAAATGATTTGACAAAGTCACACGTACTGTGCTTCCACTTTGAAGTTGTTAACCCATAGTGGAATGGAAGCACGGACTCTTAAATCGATAGTGTGAACCCTTAAATCGATAGCGGCAATATATTTGCCGTCAAACAGAACTTAACCTTTACAACGCTCTGTCAAATACAACCGCTCTCACACATACGCCATGACATCGGAATGTCAAACGCGAAGTTGAACCCTACAATATGCATGATAGATATCGCTCTGCACGCCGTGACTGATATACCAGTCGTTGGCGTAGAACCTGCGGTGCGGATATACAGGGTTATTTGTAATTCACTGACATCCTCTTAACCCTGAATTCCTATCACTCGAACAAATGTTTTTTTATTTACGACTTTTTAAAATGAAGCACTTTTTTTCCCATACAAATACACAGAGTATCGTAAAAATAAGAGGTAATCTCAAATTTTCAAAACGTTACACCAAAAATACTAAGTTATGACAAAAGCCGTGAAACGAAAAATATTTGTTTAAGTGGCAGGAGTTCAGGGTTAAAAGGATGCTAGTGAATTAAAAATAACCCTGTACCTATGTGTCGTTGGCGTCGAAAAGGTAGCCGATTCAAATAGGCCAAAATCGAATGTCTTGACAGGGTTGTCAAATGGTTTAAGGGTAAACTAATTATTTTTTACATAAAACTGACCCCTGATTGACTCCACACCTGATGAAAAGTGCAGATGAGGCCAAAGGTGTACCTCACTGGTTCAGTAACAGCCTATTCACTCTAGCCCTGAAGAGCTCCAAGTTCTATCTATCTGGAAATACAGGCGATGGGAGCGAATCCCATTCTTTGGCAGTTCGTGTTAGGAAAGATGAAGCGAACCGCTTCATGCGAATACTGGAAAAATTTAAACAATAAAAAATATTTACAAAATACATTTATTTATGTAGCTTTCATACATAACATGATTCCCACGAGTTAGGACACTAAAAACCTAACTTTTGTTCACACAAATTGGTCCCATAGAATTAATAATAAAACTTACATAAATTTAACTAGTTTTTGGACATCAAAATAAATTTAAACTAACTTATTAATCACAATCATTAGTCGTAGCCACGGACTTGTATTAAAAGTACTATGCGATGATTTTTATTTGTATCTTTTCCTGTCAACTGTATTTCCTGTGTATCGAATATGTGTAAATAAACATCTCTCTCTCTCTCTCTCAAAAGTGGATGACGCAGACGGCCTATCTTACGTGTCATAGTCATAAGTAAACATAGGTATCAACGTTCAAATTTCATGGAAATGTATGGTCGGCAGAAAAACAAATAGTGTTTTGACCATAGGAATAAATAAACGGAACAGAAGTAAAACTTCCGAACAGAGCTCGAAATTCTTACCTATTGTCATAGGGTTGTCACTCGGTAAAAAAAAAATTAAAAAACAAAATATTTTATTCAAACAAGTACTTAAGTATCTAATATCTGTATATCTAAAAACACTACAACAGGTAGGCATCTTTAAAAACAACCGAACACCCGAACTATGTAGCTAAACGCTAAACGGTCGCGTCCTCGCTGGCGGCACACCTGAACTTTGTCTACTCACGGAGCTAGTTCAAACCGGTTTGTCTCCGAGCGGGCGCCGGTGCACGCCCCCCCCCCCGTCTTGTCTGTGACAGGTCACGCACACTTATGTTGTGCGTGTAGTAGTGTTATGCGTGCGCGGCGTTGTTTGAAGCGTTTATTCTGTTCCGTTTATTTATTCCTGTGGCTTTGACAGCCCATAAAACGAATACAGTCAAGGAATTTAACTTCCTACCCACCTAGGTTTGAATATCGTACGGTACACCATAAGAGCTAGCAACGATGTTGTTTTGACGTGTTCTAATTGACATTTCGACCTTAATGCATTGCGAATATTACACGACATTTTTACGAAATGGTTAGGGAATTAAATTCCTTAACTGTACGTTAGTTGATTGGCATCATCCCTATTGTGTAAATCTGAGCAATTCGAACACAGCCGACCAATGTAGATATTTCTTATTGAAATGTACATTTTAAACGTACTTACGTCATCCATTTCGATATAGATCCGTGATCGCTTAGCATTGAAACATTACGAATAATTTTGGCTTTTACAATTTCGTTCACAATCGATGGTTACAAAATAACAAACTAAATTAATAGGTATAAGTACCACGAAATTCGATTTTCAAACTTCATGTCATACCGTTCTGTTCGCCCCAGTAGGTAGTTTTAGACAGAAGAGTGAGGGACGGCGCGGTGCCAAGGGGCCATCCATAAATTACGTCACACATTTTTAGGGAGGGGGGCAGGTCCAAATTGATTGAAATTGGTGTGACGTAATTTATGGATGGCCCCCAACTTCGAGAATCGAATCTCGTCGAAGCCTTCCAGTAAACGCGCTTAAAAACTAGTTATGTCTTTGTAATGTCGCGAATAATTGTTTTCTTTCTTACTTGAAAAAAAAAAAACTTTCCGGGCGTTTTTAATAAAAAAGTGTACCCCGCACTTTTTTTAAAATGAGACTGAGTTCTTCTTACTCAAATTTAAGAGCGCTAGGTATTGATTTTGATGATTTATAAAAATGCCCCTAGTTTTAGCGTCAAGGTTGAGAGCTACAGAATTGCCGATTTTGCTGTTTCTATTTGAGTGTTTCTTCGCTTCTCATAATTTCACATCGCATACCCACGATTGCCACAAAATTAAAATATACAAGTAATACAGGGTGCCCCAAACGGCCACTTGGGGGGCTAGTACGAAATTAGATTCTTGAACTTCGTATCATGAAAATCGAATTTCGTGGCATAAAACGTGGTACCGGGCGAAATGCCAAGTCATACCAGTTCTGGAAAAGTTTAGAAAAAAAAAAACCCTATCACTTTCAGTATTAGATATTTTCGAAATAATGCAACTAAGTGACATGGAGCTTTTTTCTTATTTTTTTTTTTTTTTCAGAATTGTTATCGTTGGGTTTTGGACCTGTACATGTGGTTACCATGCGGGCCAAAGTTACCCATCATTGGGTTAAAATACCCAATACCCCAACTTTATAGTATTCCAAAAAGAGTCTTTCGCGACTTGCAAAATAAACCTTATGGTCTTGGTTTTAGAGTACAAAGCGCTGGGGGCGTGGCCGGCTCAATAGGGGCGGTGGTCGCGCGGCGCGGGCGCATGCATCTTGGCGTGGCTGCTTCAAATCCATGTCACTTTTAATATTAGATATTTTCGAAATAATGCTCAACTAAGTGACATGGAGCTTTTTTCTTATTTTCTTTTTCAGATCTGTTATCGTAGTTTTCGACCTGTATATGTGGTTACAGTGCGGGCCAAAGTTACCCATTGGGCTAAAATACCCCAACTTTACAGTAGTTCAAAAAGTCTTCTGCGACTTGCAAAATAAACCTTATGGTATTGGTTTTAGAGTACAAAGCGCTGGGGGCGTGGCGGGTTCAATAGGGGCGGTGGTCGCGCGGCGCGGGCGCATGCATCTTGGCGTGGCTGCGCAGAGCCGAGCCTTTGCGGAACGAGCTCCCGCACACACTGCACACGAACGGACGCTCTCCTGTGTGGCATCTGCGATAAAAATGAAAACATCACAAACATAGGAATTTATTCGGAGCAAAATGCACAAAACGCAAAATGTTCGCGGATAAAGGTTCGTCACTTTTCGACACTATGTCAACGAGTTAAGGTCGAAAAGCGACGGACCTTTTCACTCCGCGACTGTGTACACTACGCGCAAAATGTAACCAATTTTTGTATTTGTATTAGTGATGCAACGATGCCGATACCGTATACCGCCGATTATCGTGTTTTATTACGATAATCGGCATCGTAAGCACATTATACGATTTTTACGATACGATATTTGAAAGAAAACATACATGTTTTGCTTGAAACGAAACGCAACTCGGTGTTAAATTATGCACTGGCAACACTAGCACTAGCCATCTGATTTTGTGTGCATGTATGTAGGTTTAAGTATACTTAAGTGTACCTTATGTACACTTAAGTAGGCAATATCAGAAACAGACTGAAACAAGACATTTATGTGTTCGCTACTAGTATTATTAGATAGAATGAATAATTGGTAAGTTACCTGATGTTAAACATAAAAAGTATATTAAAAACTATAATAGATCTTGATTTCAAAGAGCTTTTTAGTTTTTATTTAAAGTATCGTAATGTATTCGTATCGTATCTGTAGTTATATGTTAAGTTGTGATAAATAAATAAATAAATTCGTATTCGTATCGTAATTATATATCGTAATCGTAATAGCTTATACGATATTATCTGTATTCGTATCGGTATCGTAATAGAGATAACGTTGCATCACTGATTTGTATTTGAATGAAAAAATCTACAATAGATACGTAAAATGTACATAACGCATATTGTGAAACACTCAGAACGTAGACGTACAAAAAGTACAAATCGGAAAATTGATAAGTAAACAAATGTTACGATTTGTACATTTTGCGAAATTCGAAAAAAATTTATAAGGTATTCCATTAAATTAAGAATTCATGGCAATTCATGTGACGAATAACTTATTCCTATATGAATAGTCCTTCGACAATTTTATTCGTCATCCGCGGATAATTTTTTATTTTTTTATTTTTTTTTCATGTTAGAGAGGCCAGACAAACGAACTAAGTGGGTCACCTGATGTTAAATGATCACCACTGTCCATAGACATACGCAGCGCTTTACGCGATGCCAGTGCGTTGTCGGCCCTAAAAGGGAGAGGAAAAAGGAAAGGGATTTTTTTTTTTAATTTTTTATATAAGAGGTGGCAAACGAGCGGACGGGTCACCTGATGGAAAGCGATCACCGTCGCCCATGGACACCCGCAACACGGGGGGCATCACAGGTGCGTTGCCGACCCTTTTAGGAATTGGTAGGCTCGTTTTTTAAAGATCCCTAAGTTGTAACGCGCCGGGAATGCTGCCGCAGAAAGCCGATTCCAGATCTTTGTCGTGCGAGGAAAGAAGTTTCGCTTAAAACGCACGGTACTAGAATGCCAATCATCAAGATGGTGAGGATGGAAAGACAAACGGTTCCTCGAAGTGCGGTAGTGGAATTTAGCCGCAGGCAGCAATTCGAACAGTTCGTCAGAACACTCCCCATGATAGATACGGTATAATATACAGAGAAACGCCACATCCCTCCGCAAAGCCAAAGGATCGGGGTATGTATTACAATACCGAAGTACGAAAGACCGAATGTATTAAAACATCGAATGGATCAAAAGACCGACACGATACCTTTAACTTTTTAAGATTGTTATAAAACAAACCTAACCTAACCTAATGGACTAAAACAATTACTTTGCTCACCCGCGACCTTACAATAGTTACGTTTATGCAAGAAATGTGCGTTCATGCAGTTCCTCCACCTCCACACTGTACGAACACACACAAATCACATAAACCCAACCATCACCACCACCAAGCTACACTGACGCGTTTCGAACGCAAAGTAACGCCTGATTCAATAAATTACTAACCTAATGGGTTCTGTATGATGTCGTTTTAATAAATTCTGAAAAGTTTACGGTTTCAGAAAAAAATCGTGTCGGTCTTTTGATCCATTCGATGTTTTAATACATTCGGTCTTTCGCACTACGGTATTGTAATACATACCCAAGGATCGAGTGGGCCAGATTTTTGCTTGTCTCTCGCTGTCTCACCTTATGTGTGAGACAAGGTCATTCTTCTGCACGAAAGCCTTCTCGCAGTAGGAGCACTGGTACGGTTTCTCGCCGGTGTGGGTTCGCCTGTGGTTCTTTAGGGTGCCAGACGCCGCGAACCTGAACCGCGATAAAACAAGTTTTGTTACAAACTAAATACAAACTGAAACATAGATGCACAGAAAAAACCCCAGTAAAAAAGACCAATGCTGGGAATCGAACCCAGGTCCTCGGCGTTCCGTGCTGCGTGCTTACCCCTACACCATCACTGGTCTAGAAGTTAGCGACGAATCTTTCCCATACATCGTACACTTCAGTCGGTTATAATCACATTTAGGCAGTGATAAGTGAAAAAGATACTTCATACTTAACTTGTAAAATAAGTTTTGTTACAAATGCTACTTTAATACATTTGGGTTGTATTTGGGGCGTATAATGCGTGACGATAAGTTTTTTTTTTTTTTTTGAACTAAAGCAATTACTTTGCTCACCCGCGACCTTACAATAGTTACGTTTATGCAAGAAATGTGCGTTCATGCAGTTCCTCCACCTCCACACTGTACGAACACACACAAATCACATAAACCCAACCATCACCACCACCAAGCTACACTGACGCGTTTCGAACTCAACCAGAGCTCATCTTCAGAGTTACCACAACCGTATGCTATGCTACCAAATGTTAAACTCCACCAAGTCTTGTACCAAGTGTTAAATGTTGTTAGTTTAACATTTGGTAGCATAGCATACGGTTGTGGTAACTCTGAAGATGAGCTCTGGTTGAGTTCGAAACGCGTCAGTGTAGCTTGGTGGTGGTGATGGTTGGGTTTATGTGATTTGTGTGTGTTCGTACAGTGTGGAGGTGGAGGAACTGCATGAACGCACATTTCTTGCATAAACGTAACTATTGTAAGGTCGCGGGTGAGCAAAGTAATTGTTTTAGTTCATTAATATGGACCTCCGCAAAGTAACGCCTGATTCAATATTTTTTTTTTTAGTTTATTTACTCATATAATAGATTTCTACATTTTTCACATTATTAGCCACTGTTAAAAACCATAACTGGTTTATGTAACAGTTGGCGAGATCGCGCGGTTCGGTCCGCGCTTACAATAATATTAAATGTTAAAATTAAGTATAAATGTACAAATGTAGGGTGCGCCGGCGCCGCAGGCCAGCCCCGCCCGGCCTACCCGCAGCTAGGAAAGATCCGCGACCCCGCCGCACCCTATAAAATAGCTCTTAATTAGTTTTTTACATTTGACTCTTTCGTAATTACAATCTGACATTTTGTTTAAGACTTCCTCTGGCAAGGTATTCAAAATAGATGGCAGTACATATTTATCAGTTCTCTTACCATATACGTTAGTGGTTTTTGGTAGTAGATATTTAGATAGGTAATTCAAACGGCGCAGCTGTTCCGGACGAGTTTTTTTGCTGTAACTGTTCAATACAGCCGCATTGTTCGGTTACAATCGACAAACAGAACCTATTGTAGACGTCCACTGTTTTACAATGTTTAAATAGACCGGAGTAGTCCTCGCGATATGCAAGTTTAGTTTTGTTTGGAACAATTATTTTAAGTAATGCTAGTTGAAGTATGGTCTGCTTCAGCTTATTATCCAGGGGAAGATACAAGGCCGCAGACCACCTGGCAGAAGACGTACCTCCTGGTTAAGAAACCTTAGAGACTGGTTCGGGATGAGTACCAGATCCCTCTTTCGGGCGGCAGTCTCTAAAGTAAAGATAGCTCTAATGATCGCCGACCTCCGGTAGGAGAGGGCACTACAAGAACAAGAAGAAGACTTTAATACAAACTTTTTTTGCCGACTGTATTTTGCCCCATGATTACCAAAGTACTGATCATCATCATCATCATCCCCCAAGGCTCGCCAAACAGATCCGGCAGTAGGTTGTCGCTCGGCATGCGGTTCGCACGCTAGCCGCGTCGCGCGTAATAAGTTATTTTTCTGTGATTTTTGGAACAAACAATGACTTCTAAACGATCTTATAATCCGTATAAAAGATACTGTTGCGTTTAAAGGTAGGTAAGCAAATTTGATTATTGTTCGAGATCTTTCTGTACGTTAGTACTATTATTTATTCTGTGTTCGATCGAGCTGTCGGTGACTTTAGTTCTTGCACGCAGCTCCAACTACATGTGACGTTACCTCATGTGGCAGAGATCGCAGGCGTAAGGCCGCTCCCCGCTGTGCGTCCGCTTATGCTTCACCAGCGAGGAGGAGGTGGTAAAGCCGCGGTCGCACACGCCGCAGATGAAGGGATGGGCGCCGCTGTGCTTACGCATGTGGGCTACTAACTCGCCTTTGGATACGAATCTGAGGACAACGTAGTCTTATGTAGTGACGATAGACATCAATAGCTGGGTCCCCACTGGGCCTAGGTGAGCTGAGCTTAGGTAATAGGTAGTAACAGGCTAGTTTCCGCAACTCGGTAACGGCCAGGTTACCAACCAACGGTAAGGTTGATTGTCCCGAACTGCTGTCCAGTATATCTTTTAATACCCCTAATAGGTCAAAAAAATACTATCCACCTATTTCCCTTAAGTTTGGCACAACTAAATACAGGAGGAATAGTTTTCTGAGGCGAGCTTGTCGTAGTGTGAACGGCGTTGCGGAAGAGCTGGATATCGATATATTCAACTGTAATCTATCTACGGTGAGGCGGCGGTTGGTGGGGGGTGGTTTGATTGAGCGTGCTTAGGTACTAGGTAGTGACTGCTTTTTACTAATATGTTTTATTTTTGTATAGAGATTAGTTCTGATATCTTTTTGTATCAAAATTTGTGTGGCATAGCTTTGCGATTGTTCGCGTACTTTCTTTTTTTTTTTCTTGGTTCTATTTGTGAGATCCTATAATTGGCTCCTATGTTATTACATGTTTAACCTACTCTGTAATTTGTAGCTGTTGGTTCTCCGAAAATAAAATAAATAAATAAATAAATAAACTCGATGTCCTTTACGCGCCTATTTTGCGTAACTGGCTGTAGGCACTATTCATGCCAGCCCAACTCCTTAAGGAAGCCTAGCAGACCCTTCTCGTTGCCGACGACTTCCTGGAGCGACCTCGGTGTCCCGAGGTGTAGCGCCCTGTAGCTCGCCACACTAACACACTCCAGCAGGACGTGTGAGGCCGTTTCTTCCGCCTCCATGCACGCTCTGCATAGGGGGCTGCCTGTAACACCTAAATTGTGTAAGTGTTTGTTAAGTAAGGCATGTCCAGTTAGAGCCCCGACCAGTAGTCGGAGCTGAGTTCTTCCATAACCGCGAAGTTTGCGGGATAATCCGGGGTTGATCTTCGGAAGAGCTTCTCTGGTCTGCCTGCAGGTTACTAGGTTTGTCCAATATTCTTGGTGCATTACCTTGGTGTTGTGGCGCAACTGGCCGCGCAACCATCCGAAAGGCAGGGGCAGAATGGGTTCAGGTCCATAGACCCTCAACTCCGATCCCTCCCTCGCCAGTCGATCGGCCGCGTCGTTGCCTCGCGATCCACTGTGACCCTTTATCCATTGAAGGGTAATGGTGTTTGTCTCACTTACCTTCGTCAGAGCTCGATGGCACTCTTATATTAGCCCCGATGTCATAGTGTTGCTCTGCAGGGCTTGCAAGACTGAGCTGAGCATTAGCATTTAGTTTTGAGTGCTGTTAGAGGGGTCGAACATTTGGTAGCATAGCGTACGGTTGTGGAACTACTCTGAAGATGAGCTCTGCTTGACTTTAAACTTGAAACTACCGTGAGACTCATTCATAGTGAAAATAAACGGTTATGTATTACAATACCGAGGTACGTAAGTCCGAATGTATTAAAACATCGAATGGGTCAAAAGACCGACACGATTTTTTTCTGAAACCGTAAGTAAACTTCTCAGAATTTATTAAAACGGCATCATACAGAACCCATTAGGTTAGGTTAGGTTTGTTTTATTACAATCTTAAAAAGTTAACGGTTTCAGAAAAAAATCGTGTCGGTCTTTTGACCCATTCGATGTTTTAATACATTCGGTCTTTCGTACTTCGGTATTGTAATACATACCCAAATAAACGGATCGCTCACGTCTTAAAACGAGTTTAACTCGACTGCTTCGGGCTAATCCGTAGCCCTTCTCCTCGGAGTCACGCGTCACGGCGGCGGCCAAACGCGCACTGCGCGCTACCGCCCTGGTCGCGCGGCTGCTCGACGCAACTGACAGCGACACACAACTACACCCGTTTTGAACATCACTTTTATTGTCATTGTCAATGTAGGATAGCACACAACCACTATACCGGTTGAAATTTGGATGACAACCGATCTCAACTTTTCTCGCAAGTATGTCGAGTTAAACTCGTTTTAAGACGTGAGTGATCCGTTTATTTTCATTATGAGCTCTGGTTGAGTTCAAATTCAAATTCATTTATTGCCAAATGGGCAATTAGGTATACAGGTGTTACATAATTCAGCAGTGCGTCACAAGTTCGAAACGCGTCAGTGTAGTTTGGTGGTGGTGATAGTTGGGTTTGTGTGATTTGTGCATGTTCGTACAGTGTGGAGGTGGAGGAACTGCATGAACACGCATTTCTTCCATAAACGTAACTATCGTAAGGTCGCAGGTGAGCAAAGTAATTGTTTTCATTCATGATGCATAAAGTATACCTCTGATCGCAGTGCGTGCAAGGGTAAGGCTTCAATCCAAGATGGCGTCGCATGTGCTGCGCGAGGTTCGTCTTCTGGCTAAAGCCTCGGCCACACGTCGAGCAGAGATACGGTTTCTCGCCCGTATGGGTCCTGCGGATCAATCTGTCTGTTTAACAGTTAAACAGTAACCCCTTAACTTGAGACTCAGTAGGAGGGCGGGTGTTTGATTTGCATTTAAGTAACATTTATATAGTTGACAGCGGAGTTTGAGATATATAT
Organism: Archips crataeganus; assembly: GCA_947859365.1. Taxonomy (NCBI): domain Eukaryota; kingdom Metazoa; phylum Arthropoda; class Insecta; order Lepidoptera; family Tortricidae; genus Archips; species Archips crataeganus. The sequence goes on from OX402075.1 coordinate 2,525,545, forward strand.
GATGTTTCAACGTTATGTTACAAAGTGTTGGGTGCAGTTGGAGACATTATCAACACATACAGGGTGTCACAAAAATACCACGTCACAGTGACACCAGAGGCAGGCGGCAGGCCATCTCAAGAGGGACCTAATCATCCTAACATGACCTCAGTAAAAAATAAATAAATAAATATCACAGGACAATTCACACCAATTGACCTAGTCCCAAACTAAGCAAAGCTTGTACTATGGGTACTAGACAACGGATAAACATACTTATATAGATAGATACATACTTAAATACATATTAAACACCCAAGACTCGAGCACAAACATTTGTATTATTCACACAAATGTCTGCCCCCACTGGGAATCAAACCCGGGACCTCAAGCTTCGTAGTCAGGTTCTCTAACAACTAAGCTATCCGGTCGTCAAAAGATAAACTGAGCAAGACTGTTAGAGCCTGCATCGACTTGGAAAGCAATTGAAGTTAGTTTTTTTTCAAGTTTATGGAGTTGTGAATAGTAGTAATTAAGACGTCAAAAGTGTAATTTTGTTAATAACAAAAGTAAAAATGTGAAAAATACTGGATTAAATTTGATTTAAATTTTCAACTTTGACCATCTGCCATGAAAAAAAATCCTAGAAATTAACCAAATTAATACCTAATAGCAATAAATTTAGGATGTTATGCGGATTTAGAAATGGCATGACACACATATCTTACTGCAGTAAAATAGATGCAGTACAATTTATACAAGTTCATCAAACATTCTTTTGCAGCCAGAGAATCTGGACGTGGCAGGAGCAGTGTTTGATGAATTTGGCCATTGAGTCCCCCAATGAGGCTGGCATAGTCAACCAGGTGCACTAAAGCCTCGAAAAAAAAATAGAAAAAAAAAAATAGCCATTATTATTATGACCAGACCCCGGTATTGGAGGTGCAAAATGGTAGCTATCAAGTTCTAGGGATGGGTAGTCATATTTCTGATGTTGGTATCGATACACGATTTTTCTATACATTAGGTTGTACACAGTTTTTTTTAGATCTATGTATAAGTGGCCAGTATTAATCTCTATTGAAAAGGTTTATCACAAGAGTGTTCATGCACTGCCCTGCAACTCGAAACATAAGAAAAGTAATAGCAACCATAGATATATCTTTTGTTGTACTAATAACTTTTTATATTTTTATTGTCAATGATTATCATAGATCTAAAAAAAATTAACTGTGTACTGTGTATAGAAAAATTGTGTATCAATATCAACATCAAAAATATGATTACCCATCCCTAGAACTTGACAGCTACTATTTTGCACCTCCGATACCGGGGTCTAATTATGACATTTCTGATGACCTGTCAAACTAAATTAAAAATGTGATAGAAATGGCTATTTTATTATTTGGAAAACAAAAATTATGATGAAAAACCTAACCTTAAATGATCAGTCAATGTCGACAACATGTAGAATGCCTTGTTACAATACTGGCATGTGTGTTTCTTATCGATCTTATGCAAATCCCTATGGAGATCTAAACTTGCTTGGGTTGGGAAGTTTTTCAAGCAAAACTCGCATCCAAAACCCTTTTCGTTCCCATGCAGAGTCACCATGTGGTTATCTAAATGAGCTCTATGCTTAAATTCTCTTTTGCAACTACCGCAAGTGTATTTCGCCTCTGCATGGTCTTCATGTATTCGTAGATGGTTAGTTAGGGATGATTTCTTCATGAATTTCCGCATGCACATCGGACATTGGTGTTTCTTCTCGACTTCCTTTTTTTCATTATGCTTCCTTCTATGAATGTTAAGAGAGTTTGCCGTTTTGAATTCTTGGTTGCACTTATCGCACATATGCGTTTTATTCTTTTTATTTTCTAACAATGCGCTTATTGTTTGACTGTAGTTATTATCTAAGGGCGTCTTAAGAGTATTATTTGTAATTTCAACATCGTTTATTTCAGGCCTATATTCTATGACTATTGACTCAGAATCATTTGGTTCTGAAAAGTCGTCAAAATGACTGTCTTGATCCAACTCATTGAATTCTTTTTTCACATCCTCGTTTTCCTCTTTCTCTGGTATAGTTTCAAGTGTAATCAAATCTTTGGCGTTAGAGAACAATGTTATTTCATTTAATAATGGCACATCATTGAATTTATGGCAATCGTAAAAATGATTTTCTAGTAACGTTGTTTCAGCGAACTTGTTGAAACAAACTGAGCACTGAAATGGCTCTTCAACACTCGTAATACTGTCTTTCACACATTTTTCGTATTTTATTCGGGAATAACTCGACGATGTTTCCTTTGAAAAAAGTTTAGTTAACTTAGATTCCACGTCCAAGCAGCGTTGTTTAAAAGTACTAGCTTTGCTGAGGAAGGTTTCGCACTCAATGCAAACTTGTTTAGGAAGGCTATCATCATTGTTAATGGTAATATTTGTAATAAACGCAACTAAGTCGGAAAGTGTTCGTTCATCATGGTGTTTCTGGAACACGGATTTCATGTCAGCAGCTTCGCACATGCATGTTCTACATATAGCGCTGGCATCTAATTTAATATTATCCATTTCAACGCTGTTAACCAATTGACTAGCTTTGTTTCGTAGTTTGCTAAAATAACATTTGATTACTAAATAAAATACAATATACTGTGTTCGTGTTCAGTAGTGTAGTGACGCTGACGCGACCTTGATTTGCCTTGACTGACGTAAACGTAACGTAATAACGTTTGTTTGACAGCCCCAAGTCTAAATTTTTGTCCTAATTGTATTAACCACATTAAAAAGAATACTGAAAAGTAATTAATATTATTAAACGTATATTTATCGATCACAATACTTTGATTAAAAGATAAACTATTAATAAAATAATGACTATTACTTTTCTTTAATTTTTGATCTATTTATTAAACCTATTATTCTACAATAAATCTTATTATTATAATTCGGACGCGCGGAGTTTGTTTGAGCGCGGTTTTACCATCAATTAAACATGTTTTATTTAAAAGTACAAGAACCCAAATATTTGAGTCGTTTTCCGCACAACGTTACTTTCGACAAAAATTTTCAGTTTCAGCACTTCATTTTCGTCTACTTTCTGTCATAATTAAGTGCTAAATTTTTATAATTATTAGAATTTTACATTGACTCGAAAATCTCTACAGGTAGGTCATTATCCGACCACGTGAAAAATACGTTTAAGACGGCTAACAAACAGCTGATGAATGGTCTTATAATTTATACGGATGGTCTGCCTCTGCCTGTCTGTCACTTTTCGTTTTCGTGAGGTGTGAGGTGGTTTTGACTTTTGAAGTGTATGCGTAGGATAGGTTATAATTTACTTCTGCAATAACATTTAACTAGAAGTTAATAATTGAGTAAAAATGAAGATATTTACTAACGAGAATAATACTTCGACATTAAAACTATTAATTGCCGCTAATTTAGCCGGCAAGAAAGTGACTTTGGAAAATGTTTCCCTAGAAGGTAGGTATTCATTTATTTTTATTCGATTTTAACGTTATTTTCCTTATAGCGCATGTTCCTTACTTACCATATTACCATGTGCATGTAAAGAATTTTATTATAGTTCAAGATTTAATAGTTTTTGCACTTGCAAATGCTGCAGTTTTAAGTAGTACTCAAAGCTGAAAACTCACGCGTTGTTTTATATGACGCATCGAAACAATTAAAGTAAATAAATAAATAAATATTAGGGGACAATCTTACACAAATCGACCTAGTCCCAAACTAAGCAAAGCTTGTACTATGGGTACTAGACGACGATAAACATAATTATATAGATAAATAAATACTTAAATACATAGAAAACATCCATAACTCAGGAACAAATAATCGTGCTCATCACACAAATAAATGCCCTTACCGGGATTTGAACCCAGGACCTCTTGCTTCATAGGCAGGGCCACTACCAACTAGGCTAAAGCGGTCGTTGACTGCATGTTGCATCAGATTTATCCCAATTATTTAAAAAGTTAAACTTCATAAACAAATCTTTGTTGAGAAAGCAAATTCTTTTTTTTTGCCGATAAGACCTCAGGTTCATATAACGTTTTTTTACTTCTGCGGGGCTTAGAAATTGCTCTTGACTTGACTGTACAACTTGTACATGTATTTACTATGTGCCATGGGTACTAGGCAACAGATATACACATTATATGCATGCTTAAATACATTGCACCTTCAGAATGGGCCTGACACAATTTTGAATTATTCTCATTTCAAAACTAAACCTGGTTTTCTTTTTATACAAAGTTTATTCTTGAAATGAGAATATTTTGAATTGTGTCCGTCTCATTCTGAAGGTGGGACCTATTAAACAATATTTGAATTAATTATTTAATTAATTACAAAACAAAACGAGGTAATTTTAGCAATTAATTTTTAATTCATGATTAAGTCCTGCAAGATGAATATTTGTATTATTTGTACAAATATCAGCAAGACCAGGGATCAAACTCTGGACCTCAAGCTTCATAGTCAGATTCTCTAACCACTAGGCTATTGAGCTGTCCTTTTGAATGCTAGCATCGGCTATATATGACAATATGGTAATACAAAAATTAACCTACCCACATCTGCATAAGAATCAATTTTGTTTGTAACAAAATGATGTATGGCGTTCAAAAGGATAAAAACTGTATTGTCTTAAAGCTTCTGGTTAAGTGTAATTTGGGCATTTCTGTTTTTCGTTGTACCCAATTAAGAAATTGTGAAACAACCGCTTTAGCCTAGTTGGTAGTGACCCTGCCTACGAAGCAAGAGGTCCTGGGTTCGAATCCCGGTAAGGGCATTTATTTGTGTGACGAGCACGAATATTTGTTCCTGAGTTATGGATGTTTTCTATGTATTTAAGTATTTATTTATCTATATAAGTATGTTTATCATCGTCTAGTACCCATAGTACAGCTTTGCTTAGTTTGGGACTAGGTTGATTTGTGTAAGATTGTCCCCTAATATTTATTTTATTTATTTTTTATATTTTTGTTAACAGGGAGTTAAAATTAGTCCATTTGGTTATGCACTTTTTCAAGCCTTTACAATAAAGAAAACATAACAAATCGGACAAGTTCTACAATGCTTAACAAGAAGTGAAGAATTGTGTGGTTTGTTACGTTTTTTTTTATTGTAAAGACTTGAAAAAAGTGCATAACCAAACGGACTAATTTTAACTCCCTGTTAACAATTTCTTAATTTGGTACAACGAAAAATAGAAATGCCCATTTGTCTTTTGCATGAACTAAAGCAAAATATTGAAACAATCTTATATGCAATTTGTTATCTAACATCAACAATCATTGACATTGTTTGTCATGCAACTATGTTTTGTATCTAACATACCTACATGGAATTTTTTTATAACTGCATGATTTTTACAAGATTTATCCAACTTGCAATATTCATTATATAATATGTAAGTTATCTTCATCTATAACTGAGTAACTCCTGATACAATATAATGTTTGCTAATTTTTCAATTAATTTAGCATCAATAGTACATTACTGCAGCGGCCGCGAAATACGGGATTGCCGGCCGAGTAGTTATAGATGGCCGAGTGTTAACGAGGCCATCTAGAGATACGAGGCCGGCAATCCCTGTTCGTGGCCAAGGCTTGTATAGAGTTTTTCTCAAACATGCATCATCATCATCATCATCGTCATCGTCGTCGTCGTCGTCACCATTATCATCACCATCACCATCACCACCATCATCATCTTATCATCACCATCATCATCACCATCATCATCATCATCATCACCCATCATCATCATCATCATCATCATCATCATCATCATCATCAACATCATCATCTCATCATCACCATCATCATCATCATCATCATCATCATCATCATCATCATCACCATCACCCATCATCACCATCATCTCATCATCACCATCATCATCATCTCGTTATCACCATCATCATCACCATCATCACCCATCATCACCATCATCACCACCATCACCATCATCATCACCGCCATCATCGACACCATCAACATCACCATCATCATCACCAACATCATCATCATCTTACCTTACCTTAAATAAACGTAGTGGCAGAATGTCTTAATGAACCAAAACGCAAAATATTGCTTATAGTTTTTTTTAATGGCTAAATGCTATAATGCCATAGACCTATAAACGTCATCGTATGAAACAATAGACGATCACTTTGCTGGCCAAGGCCAGCAATGTTGTATGAAATTCCATTATTGACCTCTCGTCTAGCCCGCACCTTCAACGTGACACTTCGTGGCGTATTATAAGGAACATAACGTCAATATTTCATAGCATGTTTGAGAAAAATCTATTTCAAATTCCATTGCCATTCAACAAGGGAATGCTGCCATTTTGGGTACAATGCCATGGGGGCCTTTATTAGACTTACCCCCTGTTTCACCATCCATTGATTGTCTGTAAAAATTAAAATAAATTTGTAGTATGACGTAAATACTGCACGGCAGGTCATGACTTTTTATTCATGTTAATAAAACAAGATGTTTTCTAGGGCCTAGTGTTGCTACATTTTTAAAATGTGTATTTGTTTTTGTAATACGATGACAATACCTAAATACACTCGCAGTCTAACCAACCTATCTTGAGCCATCGGGTTCCCCCCCGTGTCCGCGTGAGTGCTGCTTTAGTTCTCCTTCGGCCATCGGACTGGGAACTCGTGTCGCTCGCGTTCACGCACGGCTTTGATTCTAGCCGCTCTCACGCAGACATACACGAGTGCATAGAATACCTAAAATCGATAAGCGCCAAAAGCGCGGTACAGTAAAATTACATAAAGTTTACCACTGACAGATGGTTTGCCTTCATTTCATATTCAACTTTAACGACCTACAAATAAAGCCAATTTTAGAATACTGTTACCCACGTTTGCAGATTTTGTAATAACTACTTTATTTGTATGGTGTTAAAGTTGGAAATGAAATGAAGGCAAGCAATCTGTCAGTAGTAGCTCCGAAGGAGTGTTGAAGTCTCTCGGTAGAGGGCATAACATAGATGCGCTTTATCACTGCCTAAATGTGATTATAACAGACTGAAGTGTACGATGTATGGGAAAGATTCGTCGCTAACTTCTAGACCAGTGATGGTGTAGGGGTAAGCACGCAGCACGGAACGCCGAGGACCTGGGTTCGATTCCCAGCATTGGTCTTTTTTCTGGGGTTTTTTCTGTGCATCTATATTTCAGTTTGTATTTAGTTTGAAATAAATCTGTCAGTGGTAAACTAAAAGTAAAGTTATTGTAGGGTAGGGACGTTTGATTTCTGCTATGTAAATCCTGGTGATGGCGACTAACCGTACAGTAAGTGGTACTAACAGGGCCTGGGTTGACGTGGTGGTGTGATTCCAGGCGTGTCGTTCGCAGGGCCGCGCGCGTTACCGCTGCTCCAAGTGGACGAGCAGCTGGCTTTCTTCAGCAGCAACGCCGCTGCGGAGTACCTGTTCCCTGCCTTGGATATGTCCCATGACGGAAGGAGGTTAGTCGTGATTGAAGGACGATGTGATCGCTTGGAGGCAAATTTTTTAGGGTTCCGTAGCAAATGGCAAAAAACGGAACCCATGTGGATTCGTCATGTCTGTCTGTCTGTCTGTCTGTCTGTCCGTATGTCGCAGCCACTTTTTCCGAATCTATAAAAACTATTAAAGGGGGGATGAAAATGTCATTGATTTTGCCGTAGGATGCACCGTTTTCAAGATATTTGACAAAACACCGGTTCCAGTCCGATCGCTGAGGTTAAGCAACGTCGGGCGCGGTCAGTAAGTACTGGGATGGATTTCATTTTTGTTTTTTGAATGTTTTGTTATGACATAGTCACGTTAAACTATCGTCCGTAAATCAACTTCACAGACAACCGGTTTTTTTATTTATTTCATGATAAAAATTGCAATATAAATGGTTTATTGACATACATAAAAGGAAAAAAAATAGACCTGGGAATTATCATAGCAGAAATTAAATGTCAGGAGAGACTGACCATTATGTTTTATCAACTATTCCAGTTATCGTTTACACCAAATCTCTTTGAATATTTAACAACCGCTTTAGCCTAGTTGGTAGTGACCCTGCCTATGAAGCTAAAGGTCCTGGGTTCGAATCCCGGTAAGGGCATTTATTTGTGTGATGAGCACGAATATTTGTTCCTGAGTTATGGATGTTTTCTATGTATTTAAGTATTTATTTATCTATATAAGTATGTTTATCGTCGTCTAGTACCCATAGTACAAGCTTTGCTTAGTTTGGGACTAGGTCGATTTGTGTAAGATTGTCCCCTAATATTTATTTTTTTATTATATATTTTATGTTACCGACTTTTAACATTGTTCTATAACATTTGACTTCTGATTGTTTGATATCTGCTATGATAATTCCAATATCAAATTTAACTACCTTAAACATGTGCTAAGTGACAAATGACAATTAATCATTGATAGTCAATAAAACACAATGGTCAATCTCTCTTGATGTTAGATTTTTGCTATGAAAATTCCCATTGGTTATTTATTTATTTAGAAAAAACCAATTGTCTGTAAAGTTGGTTTACGGACGATAGTTTAACGTGACAACGTCATAACAAAACATTCAAAAAACCAAAATGAAACCAGGCGGTCACCCATCCAAGTACTGACCGCGCCCGACGTTGCTTAAATTCGGTGATCGGACAAGAACCTCCATTAAAAATTACCCGAGCGCTAGTACTAAGATTGTACATCCTGGCGTTCACTGCTCTCTCTTGTACGGGACATGTACGGGACATTGCGTCATCCTTTTTCGTGCGTGCAGCCGGCGTTCATCGATTTATTAGACGTTGCCACGTCAAAAACTTATGATACTTACGCTAATTTGTTTATCTCTTCAGCCAGCAAATGCAAGAGTGGGAAGCGACTCGTCTCCAGCCAGCCATATCGGCGGTCCTGGCTGCGAAGACCGTCCCCGCTGACCTGAAGCAGGCGTTAGAAGCGCTGCTGCAGCATGTGGAGTCCCTGCTCGCCGCCAAGAAGTATCTGTTCGGGGTAAGACCTTCTCCTCCACCGAGGATGTATATCCGTGTTAGGTCTTCATTAAAAGCTTATTTAATAGAAAAGTATTTATTACTTAAAATACATTGGCTGAGCCTCGTCTCGCGTCCGCCATTCTTCGAGCGAGAGAGAGAGAGAGAGAGAGAGAGAGAGAGAGAGAGAGAGAGAAAGAGAGAGAGAGAGAGAGAGAGAGAGAGAGAAAGATATAAAAGGAGTGAGAGCGACAGTGTTGCTATATCTGACAGTCCGTCAGGCTAATGATGCGATGGGTAGCGTTGCCAGCCGTTCCGTATTTCACGGGACGTCCCGTATGTCATGCATAAATTTCTATGCCCCGCCCGGACAGCCAAACCCCGTAGTTTTTACGAAAATCTGCATTGAAGTAAATAAAGACGTGCTTTATGAGGAATTTCAACTGCCTAAGGAAAGCCTGGAAATCGCATGTATTAAGCCCACATAAAACAATTTTTTACTAAAAACTCATCATCATCATCATCATTATTTCAGCCGAAAGACGTCCACTGCTGAACATAGGCCTCCCCCAAGGCTCGCCAAACAGATCGGCCCTGCGCCATACGCATCCAATGCGTTCCCGCTACCTTCACCAGGTCATCGCTCCATCTTGTTGTTGGACCCGGGTATGTCCTAAAACTGCGGCCAGTAATACCGGAGGACGGGCAGCAGCGTCCCTAATATTTACGGTTTTCCACTGCGGTCGCCAACCCGCCTGCCAAGCGTGGCGACTACGGCAAATACTTACCCCCCTATGGCTGACTCCAAGAATATTAAATAAAAAACTGGATATTGCATGCCGAACATTCCTTTGAAGCCAGAGAAAATGACCTTGAATTACGTCACACCGATCTTGCATCTCTTTCTTTAGGGTGTCCATAATTAAGCATACATTAGGAATATCCCGCGGAATTTAACATACTTTTATACAACAGATTGATTTTGTAATTTATTAAATTCAACCAATTTCAATTCAATTCAATTTTTAGGGTTCCGTACCTCAAAAAGAAAAAACGGAACCCTTATAGGATCACTTTGTTGTCCGGTCGTCCGTCTGGCAAGACCCTTTTTCTCAGGAACGCGTGGAGGTATCAAGCTGAAATTTAAATCAAATACTCAAGTCTACTGTACTGTCCCTTGGAGCTCTGAAAAATCAAACTTCTAACCCAACGCAATCAAAAGATACCTACAGCCATTTGCCGCAAATTTTCGACACTCGCAAGGGATACTTCCCGTGAACTTAGAATCTTGAAATTTGGTATGAAGCAAGGTCTTATAGCACAGATAAAGGAAAAATTGCAAGCATAAATTGCAAGCAGAAAGCATACATTTTTTTGTCTGTCTGTCTATATCAGTAACCAATCTACAATGATCCCACACTGCGCACATTTTGCTTAGGAACAGGGGTCTGCTAAGACTGGATGTTCATAGATAAATATAAATTTGTACGGAACCCTCGGTGCGCAAGTCCGACTCGCACTTGGCCGGTTTTGTTATTAAATTTTTATTCAACCGTTTTATCATGAAAGTGAGCATCCATCCTCACAAACTCAAGTAAAAGGTACCAATTTTTTTGTCAGTCGTCAATATAAGGTCCATTTCTGGTTGCATTTCTATGCCACTCTGCAGTTACTCGGCCTTACTGATATCCGGCAAAAGGTTACCTTTTACCTGAGGACGCTACAAATACTTACTGCAAAACATAAGGGAAGTATTTGTCAATGGAAAAAAATAATAAAATACTAGGACGTTATAACAGTTTCTTTATTTTCTACACATGTGAGAATAATATTGTTTTGTACTGAGTAGGCGTCCCGGCCTTTCTGGGTCATAGTCATAATCTTCAGGCTTAAAATGCAAGCTGCAAATTGTCAAACGCTCTACACCTTTCCCTTTATCGGTACAATCGACAGCAGTGGCGAGGCGTGAATTTTTTTCCAGGTAAAGCCGGACGAAAAAAAGCAAACAAAAATCATACCACATTTCTTAGTAGTTATACTAGGTTATATTCTTGAAAACTAGTACTTACGTGCAGTAATTCGGTCCATAAGACTGCAGCATATTTATCCTTTCACTGATATCAGTATCAAAACAATATGTTACTTATACATGAATTAGACACTGAATTATAATCAGATTTACAACCTGACAGACGATAATATGTACGATTAAATTTCACCGATATTGCGTATCAACACTGATCTAATATTGTGTTTTATTAAAATTATTTCACATAACTTTATTATAATATAAATAAACAAACTACAAAACACTGAGCGATTGACATGACATTACCTAATGTTGTCATTTCAATAAATACCACACCACAAACAAATCGACCGCGCTAGCGGATCACGTCCGGCACGTTCTATGGCTCCGAATCGTACATGCAGTGACACATTCCGGCAGCGCGGCACAGCGTATACGATTTGGTGTTGTGCAGCGCGCTGAGCACAGCCCGTGGCGGTTTAATTTTGTCTGTTTATAAATCTTATTATAAAAATAGATAAAATATCGTACTTTCTGTTTTACACTAAAACTCGATATTTTAAAATTAAATTTCGCTCCAGTAATTTTAAATAAGTCTACGAATGGCTGCATGAATGTCAATTCCGTCGGCTATTCCAAGTGGGATAAATTAATTAAAAAAAAAGCTTCTGTCAAAGTGAAATTAAGCCTTATGCACAATGTAGAAAGTCTATTTTTTAATGGCATAAGCCGATAGAGACCGGGTTATCTTCAGCCTATTCCATGCCTATTCTTACGGTAGACGCTTGTAGTGAATCTATGGTTTTCTGAATGAATATTTACATGTGTGAGTGTACAATTCCTGCCGGAATACTGAATTTATGAATGACTGATTGGTCTTGTGGATATTTTGATGCGTTTTGTTACTTCACCATTTTGAAAAATACTTAAAAGTTTATTATGGAAGAGTAAGTCTCTATACAAACAATCGGTTACTAAGAGAAGCGTTTGGTTACTTCAAAATTTTAGGCAACCCGCTGGGAATCGAGTTGTTAGCACCCTTCGCCACTGATCGACAGCCAATTTTGCCTCCTTCTTTCATCTTTTGGAAAACTGCAATGTAAAATATTATTCATGTTAATTGTAAAGACACAAACAATAAATATGTTATTATATACTGTGATATGAATTATGAAGATAGAAACCGTACCAAGTTGATAGATTTAGCTCCATTCAATACGAATAAATATCATGCATGAAAAAGGATTGGTCACCCTAGTTGTAAAACCACACATTCTTCAATTTTTCATTTAAGGTCATGTTTAACTCCAAATAAACAAAATATACTTCTAACTTAACATTATAAACCTATTCGTGTGGTTTTTGAATAAAAACTAACAAAGCTTAGAAGCAAAATATAGGAAAATTGATCGCCACTAAGATTTATGAACATTTTCGTAAAATAAGTACTCACCTGTGAAGTTTTAAGTCGGATTTCGGCCTCCAATTACTCCTACAATGCTTTACTATGCAATACATAGCGCATAACCCAAGTAAATCGACGAAAAACGTTTATTTAACGTAAAAATCCTCTGAAATTGGTGAATGACTTCTGACAATTCTGACGTGATTCTGACATATCGGCCATTTAGTGTTGCCATAGTACGCAGGAGGTGCATACCGGTGAAATGAGGATTTTGTCTGGGTTCTTTTTTTTGTATAATACAAAGAAAACTAAGTAAATTTTATTGCAGAAAGTTTTATAAGAAAAATATAAATTTCTGTTGAAATTAGCTTAAAGTAAATTAATTAGGTGATGCCGGATAATGCGTATTACTAAAAAAAATAAGGTTTTTTTTATAAATAACCTGGCAATATATCACAGTGTTGAAAAGAGATAGAACATAGGAGCAAAGGTGAACGAACCTGGCTTCAACTGATAGTTCGGCAGGCAACATCCAGTTTTTTATTTAATATTCTTGGCTGACTCCAAAAGAAAACGACTAAAAACTCAATGATTTTTATTTGTCCCGCGTGAAAAAGGGAAATCCCGTATTTTTAAGATTTATGGCCATTAGTCCCTTAAGCGAGATAACGTGTCTGTGAGCAGTGTCTATGTATGTGCACTTTGGGAAATCGATGTTTAGAAAATTTTATTTCCGAAGGTTTAGAATCCCGAAAATTTAATTTGTCCGAAAGCATTTTTTTCTGAAACTGTAAATATTTCAGGATTTATTTTAGGACCATCGTGTAGAACCCTTTAGGTTAGGTTAGGGTTGTTTTATGAAAATCCTGAAATATTTACAGTTTCAGAAAAAAATGCATTCGGATAAATGAAGCATTCGGGATTTTAAATATTCGGAAAAAATTTTTTCGAGAATATGATAGGTAGCCGGCATTTGACGTTTCTGTCAGACTAGTGAAGTGACTATATTTCTCTGTACGAGTCGAGCAAAAGGAACCAATTGGACAAAATCTTTTCAACCATTTAAAATTTGACTTTCGTGATAGACATAAAATATTTGTTCAAAGTTTTTAGGAGCCGTTTAGGAGGATTTTTAGGGCGTCTTTTATTTGAGAAAAACCACTTGGTGTAAGAAAATGATATTTCGATTTCGACTGATGCGATGGTTAAAAAAAAACATTCTTGCGTATTTTTGCTGGTGATCTCTTTGATTTAAACTTCTTTATTTTGTAATAAGCTATTAAAAAATATTATTGTAAGATATCCTGGATTTTTTGATAATGCTATTTTTAGCTTTTGATAAACAAGTTTACCTTTTGGATGCTGTCTCGGTAGGTAATAAAATATGTAACCTTTCAATTTTTAATACTTATTGATATATAAATAAATAAATAAATAAATATTAGGGGACAATCTTACACAAATCGACCTAGTCCCAAACTAAGCAAAGCTTGTACTATGGGTACTAGACGACGATAAACATACTTATATAGATAAATAAATACTTAAATACATAGAAAACATCCATAACTCAGGAACAAATATTCGTGCTCATCACACAAATAAATGCCCTTACCGGGATTTGAACCCAGGACCTCTTGCTTCGTAGGCAAAAACAGTGAAGTAGGCAGGGTCACTACCAACTAGGCTAAAGCGGTCGTTGAATAATATAGACCAAATGTTTTTATACAAGCTTCTACATAATTATATTGATTCTCCTAATCTTCTTCAAAAGGTTATTTTTAAATTGCCTCGCCGTATTCCCACTCGCTATCCCCAAACTTTCCATATAAGTTTTTGTGGTTCAAATTTTGCCAAACATACTTTCTTCCGACGAGCATGTCGTGGTTATAATGTTAAATTCTCTAATCTTGATATTTTTTCACTATCATTTGGTAAATACTCTAGCATTCTGCGGAAGTTCAATCTTTTCTTAATAAATATATTGTATGTTTCTTCTAAGTAACCAGCAACTATACATTATTTGCACGTAAACTTTAATGTAACTACCGTAGCGACAATATTTTATATTGTTTTTGTACACCAGTTTAAATTCCCTACCGTATCATACATGTATTATTTACTTATCGATGTTTTCAAGTCCCTGTATGGTGACAGATAAGATGTTTAAGATGGTGCCTAACACCTACCCTGTTTCGATTTGTTAATTAACTATGTATTTCGTTTATTTTCTATGGAACTTAAGGTCTGTTTGTTGTTACTCAAGTTGATTTATGTTGAATTGTAACTGTTTGTTTCCTAAATAAATTAAAAAAAAAAATATCTTATCTGAAAAGACACCTTGAAAACCGTGTCTCATCACTAGTGCCACCTAATTGCCACGAGTTACCGATGTCTAGCTATTACTATTAATTTTTATTTTCAGGACATGCTGTCGGCCGCCGACGTGGCACTATGGAGCACCCTGTACCCCCTGTACCACAGTGAGGCGTTAAGGCAGATCTACCTTTCACAGTTAGGCGGTATACTGCGCTGGTATACCGACATAGCCGCCGCTAGGGCGGTTCAAGTAAGTCGGGGCATCACAAATATAAATGCCAATTTCGGAAATTAATGAGATAATAGGCTAGACGACTAAAAATAACTGTTTAGTCCGTCAGTTAGATTATTAAAAAATATTGTACACGTATTTTTTCTTTTGTTTGACAAACAAAAAATGACGAGGATGTAGTGCTTAGAAGTTTCGAGTGACGTCACTATATGGTACAATTTTTACCTAAAAGTGATGTCACAAGCCCCCACTCCGGAAGTTTGATGATCTATGCCTTTGTCGATTTTTAGGGTTCCGTAGTCAACTAGGAACCCTTATAGTTTCGCCATGTCTGTCCGTCTGTCTGTCTGTCTGTCCGCGGCTAAGCTCAGAGACTGTTAGTACTAGAAAGCTGTAATTTGGCATCAATATATATATCAGTCACGCCGACAAAGTGATTGAATAAAAAAAAGTAAAAAAAATTTTTTTAGGGTCCTCCCATAGACGTAAAGTGGGGGTGATTTTTTTTTCTCGGCTAACCCTATAGTGTGGGGTATCGTTGGATAGGTCTTTTTAAATCATTGTGGGGTTGCTAACATGATTTTTCTATTCAGTGATCTGTTTGCGAAATATTCAACTTTAAAGTGAAAATTTTCATTAAAATCGGCCGTCCCCCCCCCTCTAAAATCTAAACTGTTGGGTGGAAAAATTTGAAAAAATTCAGAAGGGTAGTAAATATATCAAATTTACTAGGAAAATTATAGCGGCTAAGATTGCTTGGAAATTATTTGTAGTTTAAGAGTAAATAGTAGCCTAAGGTATAAAACATACCTAAACTTGGATGATTCCGTACACATACGAAATCCTTAGAAAAATATTACTTGATTTTTTTTTGTAATGGCTACGGAACCCTACCTTGTGCGTGTCCGACACGCTCTTGGCCGGTTTTTTAATAATATGATAAACCAAAAAATACGTGTCCTATATTTTTCCATTATCTAGCTGACGGACTAATTAGAATGACATATTTATAACCCAGTTGTCATCCCTATTATGTTCATCCGATAATCCATACAATACAAATATTCTTTATTGAACACCAAAAGAAGTACAGTGACATTACAAAAATAAAAATTCAGGCGGACAACGTGCGGTCTTATCGCTAAAAAGCGATCTCTTCCAGACAGCCAATTATAATGCGAAAAAGAGTCTGTCTGTTGCATCTTCACTCTTAAAATGCTTATCTGATTTAGATGAAATTTGATATGGTGATAGCTTGATACACTGGGAAGGACATAGGATAGTTGTTATCCCGGAAAATTGCATATTTCCGTCGGGATAGCGATAAACAAATCCATCGCAGACGTAGTATTAAAATAGCATAGTTTTAAAATAATTCGGGTTCAGTTAGGTGAGAGAGGCGTCAAAGCGCGAAGCGCCTACACTAAGCAGAATAGGAGCGCCGCGAAGCGGTCAAAGTCAAAGTCAAAGTCAAAGTATTTTATTTTGTAAAACATAGGTAAAACTGAGTACAGTGATCGAAAAATATTATTTAGTTTCACTATATTTTACCAATTGGCGTACAAAAACAAATTAGTAGTTAAGAGGGTACGATGGCTGAGAGACTTTTGAGAAATAGGTATTTTAATGAAATGTCACTGTCTCGCCCGAACCCCTCCGTGTCAGTACAGCGAGAGCAGGACAACTGCAGCTCAGACCGTTATTAGGCGCGTAAAATTGATCAAAACAGCATTTCGTAATCCCCTGTTTTCTTCTCGAAAACTGGACCAATAAAATTATTTTTTTTCAAAAATAATTAGAGGACAGATTTAGCTATGCCCCTCCCTATGTTTTCTTTTTTTTCTTTATATCAGGGATTCTTTTCTGATGAGTGTCTGAAAATGACGTTGAAATTGGGCAATTTTTTCAGTTATTGAAAGCTCATATTTCTTATTTTAATTGAAATATGGAAAAAAACGAAACATAGGGGCATAGCTGTGGTAGATACAGATTACACAGTTAAAAAAAATTGGCTCTTAAGCCATCATCCAGGGAGGAAACAGGGGATTACGTTTGTATGGAGAAATGGTGCGCATCGTACCCTCTTAAGTGAAAAAACTACATTAAAAATAGAATGTCATTAAATTAAATCAAATCAAATCAAAATAATTAAACTAAATTAAATCAAATTAAATTAAATCCATCTAAATTAAAACAAATGTAATCAAATTAAACTAAACAGAATCAAATTAAATTAAATTAAGTCACATGTCAAGAAATCTTGAATTTAATAGTAACAATTAACAATTAACATAGTAAATAACTTATTTTTAAATTGCTGCAATCGTAGAGACTTTATGTGACTTGGAATCTTATTATATATCTTAATTGCCCGGCAGAATATGCTTTTTCTCAAACATGCTATGAAATATTGACGTTATGTTCCTTAAAATACGCCACGAACTGACACGTTGCAGGTGCGGCTAGACGAGAGGTCAATAATGGAATTTCATACAACATTGCTGGCCAAGGCCAGCAAAGTGATTGTCTATTGTTTTATGTGACACAGCACCATGACGTTTAATAGGTCGACGTGATCGACGTGGATGGATGGATGGACGGACGGATGGACGGACGGACGGACGGACGGACGGAGGGATGGATGGATGTTGATGGATGGATGGATGGATGGATGTTGATGGATGTTGATGGATGTTGATGGATGTTGATGGATGTTGGTTGATGGATGTTGATGGATGTTGATGGATGTTGGTTGATGGATGTTGGTTAATGGATGTTGATGGATGTTGATGGATGTTGATGGATGTTGATGGATGTTGGTTGATGGTTGTTGATGGATGTTGATGGATGTTGATGGATGTTGATGGATGTTGGTTGATGGATGTTGATGTATGTTGATGGATGTTGTTGGATGTTGATGGATGTTGATGGATGTTGATGGTTGTTGATGGATGTTGATGGATGGATGGATGGATGGATGTTGATGGATGTTGATGGATGTTGATGATGTTTTTGGTGATGGTGATGGTGATGGTGATGGTGATGGTGATGATGACGGCGGTGATGATGGTGGTGATGATGATGATGATGCATGTTTGAGAAAAACTCTATACAAGCGTTGGCCACGAACAGGGATTGCCGGCCTCGTATCTCTAGATGGCCTCGTTAACACTCGGCCATCTATAACTACTCGGCCGGCAATCCCCTATTTCGCGGCCGCTGCAGTAATGTACTATTTTGCATTAGTGCCGTCTTAGCAAATACGCAGTGGAGATGTTGGCCATATCTGGAATTTCTGTTGGAGACCACAGAAACTGTTTTAAATAGAGCTGGATTTGTTTTGACAAACACAGCTGATTCGTACACAAAGAGGGATGGCAGTGTCAAAATAATAAATCATTTATTTCAGACAACAACATAAGTCCATACATTAACATCTAAGTACATTATTGAAATATTGATTAAATTAAAATTAAATTAAATGTTGATTAGTAGCTTAGATCTAAGTGTTAGTATTAATTGACTGGGGCATGCAGCCCACAACAATGACGGCTGTAGGGGCAGTCGTACCTGTCCCCTATCATTCTCAGGATGTTATTAGAACCGCCGCGCACCCGGCGCTCCATGGATGCGGCTCTTTTGCGCAGTCGCATAAAAGCAGTCTATCCTTGCTTCAGCAAACATCCCTGATGCGCTACCCAATTTTTTAAAATAAGGTCTACAAATTAGTGTCCGACCGAAGTTTCGGTTTCGGTTTCGGTTTCGGCCAATTTCGGCCGAAAAAGTGATTTCGGCCGAGGTTTCGGTTTCGGCCAGAATCCGGCCGAAACCTTCGGCCGGGCCGAAATTACTTCGCGGCCTCTCGCGGCTCTCGCATCGGGAGCGCTCGGCTTAATTCGGACACGCTCGGCCGGGTAGGTATAGGTAATGCATCGGCGGCCGGCCCAGCTGGGACCAGCAACAGGAGTATGTATGAGTGTTGTTTATTTATTAAATTATTATTTACTTTTTAGAATCTGTTTGGCGACCGCTTTAGCCTAGTTGGTAGTGACCCTGCCTACGAAGCAAGAGGTCCAGGGTTCGAATCCCGGTAAGGGCATTTATTTGTGTGATGAGCACGAATATTTGTTCCTGAGTTATGGATGTTTTCTATGTATTTAGTTATTTATCTTTATAAGTATGTTTATCGTCGACTAGTACCCATAGTACAAGCTTTGCTTAGTTTGGGACTAGGTCGATTTGTGTAAGATGTCCCCTAATATTTATTTATTTTATTTATTTTTATTTGTTACTGCATTTTATGCTGTGATTAATGAACAATACGTTTGATATTAGGATTTTGAATTTAGTTTAGACGTGATAAGAATAGGTTGTTTGTTTTGAATAATATAATACCTATGCCAAGTCATTTTTCATTAAAAATAAAAAATTTTAAATTTTGTTTAACAAAAAAAGTAACTGTTCTCATATAAGAAATCCTTGCAATAACCTTTTCCTTACGATCTGTACATTAATTTTGAATATTTTGTTTGATATGATACGTCTTCAAAAATTTCGGTTTCGGTTTCGGTTTCGGCCGAAATCAGAAAAAAACCGAATATTCGGTTTCGGTTCGGTTTCGGCTAAAAATCGTGTTTCGGTCGGACACTAAGTCTAAAAGTATCAGTCTGCTTTAGTCCACAAATAGCTCTTAGGCATCGTTTCTGTGCTTTAAAAACGATATCTCTATTAGTAGAATTGCGGTGCGCCGCCGATTAAGTCTCTATCTTTAATTTGTTTTTTTGTATTGTTTTTGACAGTCACTATGACGTTTTTTTGTAGGAGGCAGTTAAACAGTGGGGGGGCTCCGCTGACAAGCCTTACGCCGTCACATCAGCCCTGGGGGCTCCACAACTGCCCAGCCTGGCGACGCCTGTCGGGTAAATATGTGCACAGCGTGGCAGTAGTTCTTTTTACATTTCGAATTTACCGGAACCAGCACACCTGCTAAGCAATTCATGTCTATAGGCATTAAGCCTGCGGGTATGTATTACAATACCGAAGTACGAAAGACCGAATGTATTAAACATCGAATGGGTCAAAAGACCGACACTATTTTTTTCTGAAACTATAAACTTCTCAGAATTTATTAAAACGGCATCATACAGAACCCGTTAGGTTAGGTTAGGTTAGTTTTATAACAATCTTAAAAAGTTAACGGTTTCAGAAAAAAATCGTGTCGGTCTTTTGACCCATTCGATGTTTTAATACATTCGGTCTTTCGTACTTCGATATTGTAATACACACCCAGGCCTGCACGGGAATCCTGCGCTACCACGCAAAAAGATCCAAAACACCTATAAGTACATAAGTGCAAAATTAGAATTAAGTTAACACAAATACCATACACATTTTTTTGCATTTCTCTGCATTTTACATTTATATAAATACATTTTCAATGGTGTGTGTGAAGTTCTCTATCCGCACTTGGCCCACGTGGGAACTACGGTCCTGCCCTCTCGTTATCTGAATTATAGGCCGGCAACATATTGGTGACTCTCTTTGAGTTGTTGGTATTTATGGGCGGTGGTGATCATTTTCCATCAGATGACTCTCATAATGGGTAAAAAAATAGGTCTTTTTTAATGTTAAGATTGCTTTGTTTCCCAGAACGCCGCTAGATGGCCCGGTCGTTGTACCAGGTCCGAACGCTGAAGAAATAGCCGCCGCCAAAGACAACTGGGCCAATGGACTTAGCAAGCTCCAGGCACCGCTCAAACAGGAGAAAGTAACGTAAGTAGGATAAATCACCAATAATACATCGCACTCCAGCGGGCAGTTTGGGGGCAAGGTAACTAAGGTTTACAAAAAAAATTCTTAACTTACGAGTATTATAATGTACTTAGTATTTGCAAGGATGATATAGACTGAATTGGCAGTCGCCATAGTACGGATCGGCCGGGGTTTTTGTAGTTCGATTATTAAATCTAGATGGCGCTGAAATATAGCCAGAAGCTTTGAAGGCAAAACAATAAGACTACAGATATTTCATATCTTTGAAAAATAATACATTTGTAGTAATATGAAACATCTGTAGTCTTATTGTTTTGCCTTCAAAGGCTCTGGCTATATTTCAGCGCCATCTAGATTTAATAATCGAACTACAAAAACCGCGGCTGATGCGTACTATGGCGACTGCCAATCCAGTCTATATCATCCTTGGTATTTGTAATGCTGGCACTTCACTTGGCGTATTTGACGAAATAGTTGCGTGTGCGAGAGAGGAACACTATGCCGATTGTAGCGTGAAAGACGGAGATGGCAATAGCGCAACGCGAACACGCAACGTCAAGTGAAGTGCCACCATAACATAGTTAATTAGTTACCCGTTATCATTTATTAGTCTTTAATGTATAAATACTCTTTGAAGTGATAACTGATAGCCTAGCTAGATTACTAGGCAAGCGTGCTCCATCGTAGACCTCATCTCCGCTTTCCATCAGGCGTGATTGTGGTCAAACGCAAGCCTATGTTGTACAAAAAACCGGCCAAGTGCGAGTCGGACTCACGCACGAAGGGTTCCGTAATTTTTAAACATGAAACTACCGTGAGACTCACTCATAGTGAAAATAAACGGATCACTCACGTCTTAAAACGAGTTTAACTCGACATGTTTCGGGCTAATCCGTAGCCCTTCCTCTCGGAGTCGCACGTCACGGCGGCTGCCAAACGTGCACTGCGTGCTAACGCCCTGGTCGCGCGGCTGCTCGACGCTACTGACAGCGACACACAACTACCCCCGTTTTCATCATCACTTTTATTGTCATTGTCAAATGTAGGGTAGCACACAACACTAACCACATCACTTTGTAAAGGTTCGCTCCCACTCACCGTTGACGCAGTACGAACATTCAACACTGTTTTCCAACTCGGGGGTACTGACCAACCACTATCTCGGTTAAAATTTGGATGACGACCAATCTCGATGGCTTCACGCACCTTCCGCGGAATAAAAAACTTTTCTCTCGCAAGTACGGAAGCCTTATCAAACCGGATGTAGTGCGTCGAGCCCGAGTCCATTGAGTGTTCGGCCAATAAAAGTGATGATGAAAACGGGGGTAGTTGTGTGTCGCTGTCAGTTGCGTCGAGCAGCCGCGCGACCAGGGCGTTAGCACGCAGTGCACGTTTGGCAGCCGCCGTGACGTGCGACTCCGAGAGGAAGGGCTACGGATTAGCCCGAAACATGTCGAGTTAAACTCGTTTTAAGACGTGAGTGGTCCGTTTATTTTCACTATGGTTCCGTAAATTATCTATAAAAATCACGTTTGTTGTATGGGAGCCCCCCTTAAATATTTTTTTATTTTAATTTAATGATTTATTTTTAAAGTCAATATATAATTAAATATTCTATGAACATTTCAAGCGTCTACCCGTTGCCGTTATCAATATCGAGCAAAAACGAGCAAAAGAACACCTTTGTTGTATGGGAGTCCCCTTAGATATTTATTTTATTCCATTTTTTAGTATTTGTTGTTATAACGGCAACCGAAATACATCATCTGTGAAAATGTCAACTCTCTAGCTATCACGGTTCCCGAGATACAGCCTGGTGACAGACGGACAGACAGACTTGACAGACAGACAGACAGACGGACGGACAGCGGAGCCTCAGTAATAGGGTTCCCGTTTTTACCCTTTGGGTACGGAACCCCAGAAAGTGTGAGAATTTTGTAACAAAGTTTTTTGTTTGTTTTAGTATGCCTCTGAAAGGTAGACAGAACGTGCTGATCACATCGTCTCTTCCATACGTCAACAACGTGCCGCACTTGGGGAACATTATCGGCTGCGTTCTGTCAGGCGACATCTTTCACAGGTAGGTAACTAATGAATGTGCAAGGGGCACAATTTTCATAGCAAAAATTAAACATATATTTCAAACTAAATACAAACTGAAATATAGATGCACAGAAAAAACCCTAGAAAAAAGACCAATGCTGGCAATCGAACCCAGGTCCTCAGCGTTCCGTGCTGCGTGCTTACCCCTACACCACCACTGGTCTAGAAGTTAGCGACGAATCTTTCCCATACATCGTACACTTCAGTCTGTTATAATCACATTTAGGCAGTGATAAAGCGCATCTATGTTATGCCCTCTGCCGAGAGACTTCAACACTCCTTCGGAGCTACCCGCTCACCTGGACCAAGAGATGGCGCTACTAGGCCAACTTTTACAAGTTAAGTATGAAGTATCTTTTTCTATTTATTTTTTTATTTTCTTCAACTTCATTTTTTTTTTTTTTTTTTTCGATTCTCAGCATTGGTCTTTTTTCTGGGGTTTTTTCTGTGCATCTATATTTCAGTTTGTATTTAGTTTGAAATATATGGTTTCACAAGATGACCGTAAAAGTAATAAAAAAAAAAAAATGAAGTTGAAGAAAATAAAAAAATAAATAGAAAAAGATACTTCATACTTAACTTGCAAAAATTAAACGTCAAGAGAGATTGACCATTGTATTTTATCAACTATCGATAATCTTTCACAGGTAACTACTGTGCCCCTTGTGCATACAAGGGGCACAATTTTCATAGCAAAAGTTAAACGTCAAGAGAGATTGACCATTGTGTGTTATCGACCGCTTTAGCCTAGTTGGTAGTGACCCTGCCTACGAAGCAAGAGGTCCTGGGTTCAAATCCCGGTAAGGGCATTTATTTGTGTGATGAGCACGAATATTTGTTCCTGAGTTATGGATGTTTTCTATGTATTTAAGTATTTATTTATCTATATAAGTATGTTTATCGTCGTCTAGTACCCATAGTACAAGCTTTGCTTAGTTTGGGACTAGGTCGATTTGTGTAAGATTGTCCCCTAATATATTTAATATTTAGTTCCAGTTATCAATTTTACGGACTTATTACATTACAAAAATAAAAAAATTAAAATAAAAATAAAAATTGTTTATTTCAGATATCGTAGATCCATATTATTCTGTAACATTTGACCCCTTTGATAATCTTTGCATCTCCTTATTAAAATAAATTAAGTGACAAATAATCATCGATAGTCGATAAAACACAATGGTTCAATCCCTCTTGACGTTTGATTTCTATTATGAAAATTCCCAGGTCTTATTTCATTACTTAAAACATGTCGTCCTAAGTGGCAATTAGTCATCACTTCAGCCCTTTCTCTGCGGCCTTTGGTACCGTTTCGTAGCTAAAAGTTCGTAACCAGCTTCGAAACGGGAAAAAAAAAACAATTCGTAACTGGCTTCAAAATGGGACTTTTCCATTACCGATTCGTAACCGCGGTTGGTCACCAGCTTACCAATTGGTTACCAAACGTCACTACGTAGGCCCATTACGTAGCCAGCTACAAACAGGGAATATCGGATTCCCATTTTGTGGCCAGCTACGAAAATTGGCTACGAAACGGTACCAAAAGCTCTGCGGGATTTAAAAAAAATACGGGAAAATTTAAAATCCGCGCAAGAACTAAAGTCACCGATATAGCACGAAGAATCGTCACTCCAGTTTCAGTGATCTAGGCACATCACTCGTAGAACTGATGGCCTATGGGACCAAAAGGTTCTCGAGTGGCGTCCACGGACCTGTAGCAGTGTAAGGCCTCCAACAATGGAGCGACGACCAGGGCCCAATTGCATAACAAAGTACAACTAATATTACAAGCGGAACTCTCGCTTCAGTTATATTGACTAGAAAGGGAGTTCCGCTTGTAATATAAGTTGTACTTTGTTATGCAATTGGGAATGTCTAAAAAAAATTACCAGTGATTTTTATATTTTTTTTGTATAGACAAGTTAATTATAAGAAACTAATTTCAATATTTTGGCATTTAGTTCTCTACTTTTTTCAAAATTAATTATTGAAACTATTTTAGTTGATGACGTCACATTATAATTGAGGGCTCCCACAATGCCAAATTTCTAAATCTATCTAAATGCGTACGATAAGGCAACCCCTTTAATTATTTTTTGCGTAGTGGTACACTATACACTGTGTCACTTTACTGGCACTGTCAAAGTGCTAGCTAGATACACAAGTTAGCTATGAAGTATCTTTTTTTTTTGTACTTATTTTTTCAACTTCATTTTTTTTTTTTTTTTTTTTTTTTTTTTTTTTTTTTTTTTTTTTTTTTTTTTTTTTATTACTTTTACGGTCATCCCGTGAAATCATACATTTCGTACTAAATACAAACTGAAATATAGATGCACAGAAAAAACCCCAGAAAAAAGACCAATGCTGGGAATCGAACCCAGGTCCTCAGCATTCCGTGCCGCGTGCCATACCCCTACACCACCACTGGTCTAGAGATTAGACACGAATCTTTCCTATACATCATACATTTCAATCTGCTAAATCATCACCTTATGCAGTGACAAGTGGGTTCGATTCCCAGCATTGGTCTTTTTTCTGGGGTTTTTTCTGTGCATCTATATTTCAGTTTGTATTTAGTACGAAAGTGCTAGATGTCAGACAGCGGGTCCAAATCAAACTCCGTAGTATAATCCACGCGTAAATTGTGAAGAATCTAACCACACACAATAAAGTACGACCGGTCACGCAAAATACATCAATGTCAAACGAAAGTCATTGCTTATTTCTTATTTAATAAAGTCATTACGTTATATAAAAAAATAATAACTACAGAAAACGAGTTAGAAAGCATTTATCTCGAAATGGTTTTCGATTTACTATACATTGCAAAAAAATAGACATCCCCAATTGGGCCCTGACCTGGTTAAGGTTGTGGGAACAAGTTGGATGCGGATGGCGCAGCACCGATCTGTTTGGCGAACTTTGGGGCAGGCCTATGTTCAGCAGTGGACGTCTTTCGGCTGAAATGATGATGATGATGATACTTGGGGTTGCCACTCAATACGGTTATGAACAGCTAGCTTACTGGTTTCTGGTTTATTTTCTAATATACTATTGTTGTGTTACAGGTATTGCCGTATATGTGACTACAATGCAATACATATATCCGGCACAGACGAATACGGGACAGCCACAGAAACCAAGGTAAAAACAACAAAGTGGCCTCACAAACAGAGGGTCGTGGGCTCGAATTCGGGCTCGCACCTCTTGGGTTTGTCTGAATTTTTTTTTACTATGAGCTTTTCGGTGAAGGAAAACATCGCGAGGAAACCTAAACACACCTGAGCAGCAATTCTATGGCGTGCGTGAAGTTCCCAATCCGTATTGAGCCCGCGTGGGGATAACAGCCCTACCTTCTAATTCTGAGAGGAGACCTATGCCCTGCAGTGGGACGTATCTATATACGGGATGATGATAATGATTATATGCAGTAGGTATAGTCAAAAAAAACTTGTATTGCAAATATTTTTGAACATAAAATATGCTTATTTTCTTTTACCAGGCGTTACAAGAAGGAGTGACACCTCGTCAGATTTGCGATAAGTATTATGAAATACACAACGACGTGTATCGATGGTTCGACATAGGGTTTGACCACTTCGGACGGACCAGCACAGCCGACCATACAGAGTAAGTTATAAGATTTCTAGCTTTTATAGAACAGCGCCATCTAGTATTCGATACATGGACTGGTACAACGAACAGGGAACTGGCGAGTTGTCCAATTTTTCTAAATACTCATACATAAATACATTGTTCAGCCAATCATAATGGCAGATCAATAAGTAAAAATGGCGATATTTAGAAGTTTGTATCTCAATAACCGTTTAAAAAAGTCTATGAAATTTGGGATTCTAGTTAATCTTATAGGTATCAATAATTAAACCAAATTTCGTATGTTTGTGTTAAATAGATTTTGAGTTATGAAGGGGTCAAAAGTGGCTCTAAATGGTTCGTGTAATATCTAACAGCGCTGCTTCGCCAGTTCCTTTGGCTTGAATTTTGCCAGCTTTTATTGTAGCGAACAAGTCTTCAGAGGCCGCCTTCATGTGAAAAACTTTTAGATATCATACTTCAATGCATTAAATAATTGTAAAATTTAAACAGAAAAAAAAAGATTTTTTCCCGCATCGACCCTACCGCCATCTAGTATAAAATAAATGTGTTTTATTAAGTTTTTACTACTTTTTACTTTCCACATGTGTCATAGTTATTATGAGTTTTGCTATATCCTGCGGTTTGTTACAGAATAGTCCAGAAATTGTTCCTGCAAGTAAAAGAAAATGGTTTCATCAGCTCGCAAACAGTAGATCAACTGCATTGTGAGAAATGCAACAGGTTTCTAGCAGATAGGTGAGTTTGGGATAAAATGGAAATGTTAAATAGTATAACTGACAGTATAGGTAACGCCGCGAGAGTTGAGGTCACGCACACAACAACACATCATGTAATGACAGCGGGATTTTGACATCGACAGCAAGTTCAACAAATCCAACAGTGAATTACAAGATTAAATAAAAATTTGTCTAACCTATTAACCTATTTCGTTTATAAAAAACCGATTTTTTTTGTTGCGAATATTTCTTATCACCTTATCAGTTTCAAATTGTTTTATTTCAAAAATAGGTTATATGAAAAAATATATAATATGCATAGTATTGCGTAGGTATTTCATCATATGATCATATAACTCACATTATTCACTCACTCATTTCATTCATTCACTACTTTTTTTGCAATCAGTACTTTATGTAGCTGTGTGTGTATTCGCCTCAACTCTCGTGGCGTTACCTATCGACAAGTAATCAACAATTAATTGCTAAGTGACAATTGATCATCGATAGTCCCTCTTGACCAGAGGTCGGAATTTCCACGGAAAAACAAAAGACTGTCGCAACCAGACTAGTTTCAGAAACATTTTTTTATCGATGTCGATAGTTTGTAATAGAAGAAAAAACGGCCCACCAAATAAAAAATATTTTATACAAAATTTGTATAGGGTTTGTGACAGATGCAAATTTCTTTTTTGAAATCCACGTCAGTACACACAGCAGCACATGACATTTTATTTGGTTCGTGATAGTGATAGGAGTAAATCGTTTACCATCAGGCGATCCGTCTGCTCGTTTGCCCCCTATACCATTTTTTATTTTTTAATTAGCCTATTTTTGTGTCCCACTGCTGGGCAAAGGCCTCTCCTCTTGACTTCCACATGTCCCTGTCCAGAGCTATACTGGGCCAATCATTCGATTCCGCGTCTAGGTCGTCCCGCCATCTCCGCCTCGGCCTGCCTTGCCGTCGGTGGCCGTCGCGCGGCACCCACCACGTGGCTGAGTGCGCCCATCTTTGTGGATGCATCCGGCAGACATGCCCGGCCCAGTCCCACTTAAGCTTGGCGGTAGCCCTTCCTACATCAGTGATTTGAGTTTTGGAGCGCAATGTGGTGTTCCGGATTCGATCAATCCTTTTAACTCCTTCTATGCTGCGCTCCATAGCTCGTTGGCAAACCTTAAGTCTGGATTTCTGGGTCTCAGTCAAAGACCATGTTTGCGCACCGTAGGTCAAGACAGGCAATACACACATGTCGACGAGTTTGCGCTTCAGTGTCAGGGGAAGGTCACCCTTCATGTGCTGTTTCATGGACCAGTAGCTCTTCCAACCATTTTCAAGACGCCTTTCGACTTCCTTGTCTTGTCTGTTGTTAAAAGAGACTACTTGGCCCAAGTAGATATATTCGTCGACATAGTGTATTGTCTGCCCTTGTATTTGTATCCTGCGTTTCGTGGCATTAGTCATAATTTGGGTCTTTGACATGTTCATCATCAATCCAACCCTATACCATAAAAATAAAAAATGATCATTAATTTCTCAACATTCTCTAGGAGTAGATTGTTTCATTCATCACTATAGGGAACGTGCAGAAACTGTAGGCGGCAGCACTAATGCGACAGAAGAGAACTATGCGGACAGTAAAAGAAACTTATCAGGGTAAAACGTTCAAATTGATGGCACCAGTTGGCAGCACCGACTATGAGCACGTTCCCTAGTATATAGCCATTGTATACTAAATTCTGAAGTGATTATTTTCAGTGATTTGAATGATTTTAAAATAATGTACCTAAATATGTTGGCATGATTTTTTTCCTACTCCTAATAATACTAAATATCGATAAAGAAAAGTTTCTGAAACTGGCTTGATTGCTACAGTTTTTTGTTTTGCCTTTAAAATTCCGCCCGTTGATCATTAATCTTTATTCTCATGCCATAGGTTCGTAGAAGGCACCTGCCCCCATCCAGGCTGCCTGTACCCAGACGCGCGGGGCGACCAGTGCGATAAATGCGGGAAACTGGTCAATGCCATCGAGCTGATCGCGCCGCGTTGCAAGATGTGCTCTGCCCCGCCCGTGGTCAAGCCCAGCGAGCAGCTGTTCATAGAGCTGGGACAGGTGAGTGGATCACTGTGGCGAACCTGGCGCCATCTAGTAATCGGGTTGAGAAACTTCTAGAATGCCATCGAGCTGATCGCGCCGCGTTGTAAGATGTGCTCTGCCCAGCCCGTCGTCAAGCCCAGCGAACAGCTGTTCATAGAGCTGGGACAGGTGAGTGGATCACTGTGGCGAACCTAGCGCCACCTAGTGTATAATACGTCAACCACGGGGAAATAACGACTAGTGCCGTTACTTCATTGTATGTGTTATAATAGCAAACTCAGCGAATAGTACAACAATTCTACCGCCATCTAGTGTTTGATAGACAAACTGCGGCCAACTAGCGACTAGCGCCACATATACTTCGTTTTTTATAGCATTAGACCGCTTTAGCCTAGTTGGTAGTGACCCTGCCTACGAAGCAAGAGGTCCTGGGTTCAAATCCCGGTAAGGGCATTTATTTGTGTGATGAGCACGAATATTTGTTCCTGAGTTATGGATGTTTTCTATGTATTTAAGTATTTATTTATCTATATAAGTATGTTTATCCGTTGCTTAGTACCCATAACACAAGCTTTGCTAAGCTTACTTTGGGACTAGGTCAATTGGTGTGAATTGTCCCGTGATATATATTTATATATTTATATTAGAGTTAAGGTAAAAAATCTTGACGAGTCTTTTAATTGAAAAACGCTTTTAAAAAAATAGTAACTATTACTTAAGAAAACAAAAAGAGTGTAAATGGCTATGTTTCCTTTCAAATTGTTACATTTTAGCTGTGACTTATTTTTCAAAAGTGTATTTCAATAAAAAGACACTTCAAGATCGCTTACCTTCTTTCTAATGCTAAAAAAAAAAATCATCATCATCATCATTAATTTAAGAGCTTAGCTCTTGTCGGTGGAGTAATCGCCACTCTTTTCGGTTCTCTGCCAGCGTTTTCAGCTCCTGATACGACATGACATTGACTTTTTCCTTGGCTTGATCTATAAATGACCGTCTCGGTCTTCCCCTGCCTCGCCTGCCTTCTATTCGCCCTTCCAAAATAGTTTTTATGTAACTGTCATGTCGTATCAGATGCCCCAGCATATTCCCTCTCCTATTTTCAATCGTCCTTAACAGCCGCCTTTCCTCTTCCACCAACTCTAAAACCTCCTCATTAGTTCTCCTAAAAAAAATATAAATAAATAAATATTAGGGGACAATCTTACACAAATCGACCTAGTCCTAAACTAAGCAAAGCTTGTACTATGGGTACTAGACGACGATAAACATACTTATATAGATAAATAAATACTTAAATACATAGAAAACATCCATGACTCAGGAACAAATATTCGTGCTCATCACACAAATGAATGCCCTTACCGGGATTCGAACCCAGGACCTCTTGCTTCG
Source organism: Archips crataeganus (assembly GCA_947859365.1). Classification (NCBI taxonomy): domain Eukaryota; kingdom Metazoa; phylum Arthropoda; class Insecta; order Lepidoptera; family Tortricidae; genus Archips; species Archips crataeganus. The sequence goes on from OX402075.1 coordinate 2,556,239, forward strand.
TAGGCAGGGTCACTACCAACTAGGCTAAAGCGGTCGTCAAAAGAGTATATTATATGATTAGATTATTTCTCAAAAAAGATATACTTAACGAAAAAGTTGCAACCGAATATTAAACGCCAAGACTAGTTTGTGTTTACTAGAAGTGTAGGAAATAGGTAATTGAAAAGTTTTTTTATTGATAGAGGGAGGCAAACGAGCAAGTGGGTCACCTGATGGTAAGCGATCACCACCACCCATGAGAACCAGTAACCCCAGAAGGGTCACTAGTCCGTTGCCGGCCTTTAAGGGAACAATACACTCTTTTCTTGAAGGCCCCGATGTCATAGTTACTTGGTAACACCGTAGATGGGAATTGATTCCACAATAGGGATGTTGACACCATTCAAAAATAATTCGAAGACACGACTCCAGTAAAAAAACGCTTTATTTTAGTCCTGAAAACCAGATTAATTTTCGATTAACTGCAAAATTAGATTTTTTGTTGCTTTAAAACAAATAAATAGTTAGTTAATTGAGTATGCGAACAAGTTACGTCATATGTTGCTATTGCCATAGAAACTATGGGAGAAATGTGTTTTGACAGCTCATAAAAAGTACGTCAGTTGATTGGTGGTGTCAACATCCCTATTAAGTATTTTTTTTATTCGATATTCTCTTGTTTCCGTAATCACCACAGTCCCTTTTCAGCTGGAGCCCTCCCTCCGCTCCTGGCTGCACAAGGTGGAGGCCGGCTGGTCGGCGCCAGCCAGGGCTGTCGCGCGCTCGTGGCTGCGCGCGCCGCTCCGCGCCAGGGCTGTCACAAGGGACCTCAAGTGGGGCGTGCCTGTACCGCTGGAGGGGTATAAGGACAAGGTTAGTTGAACTATCATCACCATAATTTGCATTGCCACCTTCGTCATAATCTTCATCATTAATGTTACGAGCCGTAGGGTTCGTTAGATAGATAATACGCCTTTAACGTAAAACTAATTTAATTGAACAAAAAGGAATCTCTTTCAACACTAAACTTATTCGCTTAAATCACTTAGTAATCACTTTGATCTCTCTTCGATGTTTATCTCTCGGTATCTCTTCGAAAACTCTCTTTGTCGCAACGTCGTCTGGCTTATATAGGCCCTGTGAATCGGTCCACAAAGTTCGAGAACAATCCAGCTAGAACTCTCTGGCACATACGTCTAGAATATTCCGGAAACAGGATCATCTGTCTGTCTCTTTCACGAGTACGCTATGCTATCTCGCTCGCACACTTTCTAGAATGTTCCGGAAACAAGATCGTCTATCTCTTTCACACATATAGGCTATCCTTGTCACACACCTTCTAGAATGTTCCGGAAACAAGATCGTCTGTCTCTTGCACACATATAGGCTATCCTTGTCACACACCTTCTAGAATGTTCCGGAAACAAGTTCGTCTGTCTCTCTCACACATATAGGATGTCCTTGTCACACACCTTCTAGATTGTTCCAGAGACACGTGGACTGCTGAAAATAAAGCTAACTTGGGGTAATTTCATAAAAATGTTTTTGCGGGTTTCCCGTTGACCCATCTCCGTAACACTAACTCACTGCCCGTAAGACAAGGTCAGTTGACATCATTACCATTGTGACATCAGTAACAAGATGTAAGGCGGCTGGCCATAAGCCAGGGTTGTCACTCGGTACCTCAAGTAGGGCGTGCCCATACCGCTGGAGGGGTATAAGGACAAGGTTAGTTAACCTATCATCACCATAATTTGCATTGCCACCTTCGTCATAATCTTCATCATTACCATGACCATCTTCATCATCACCATAACTTCACCATAATTATCCTAAAGTCACCCTGCTTCCTCTAACGAACGGGCTATGTAGTCGAGTTTAAAACATAAACAGTCTGTTAAGAAACCTCAAGTGGGACAAGATTAGCTAAATTCCGAAAAACTCGGAGGTGCGAGCCGGGATTTAAACCCACGACCACGACCGTCTGCTTGAGAGGCGATAGGTCAAACCATTAGGCCGCCACGGCTTTATTTACCGGCATTAAGATTAAAAGTATCTATAAAATCACTGTCAATTGAAATTGCAAACAATGTAAAATAAATAAATAAATAAATATTTTTTTTTTTTTTTTTATATAAGAGGTGGCAAACGAGCAGACGGGTCACCTGATGGAAAGCGATCACCGTCGCCCATGGACACCCGCAACACGGGGGGCATCACAGGTGCGTTGCCGACCCTTTTAGGAATTGGTAGGCTCGTTTTTTAAAGATCCCTAAGTTGTAACGCTCCGGGAATGCTGCCGCAGAAAGCTGATTCCAGATCTTTGTCGTGCGAGGAAAGAAGTTTCGCTTAAAACGCACGGTACTAGAATGCCAATCATCAAGATGGTGAGGATGGAAAGACAAACGGTTCCTCGAAGTGCGGTAGTGGAATTTAGCCGCAGGCAGCAATTCGAACAGTTCGTCAGAACACTCCCCATGATAGATACGGTATAATATACAGAGAGACGCCACATCCCTCCGCAAAGCCAAAGGATCGAGTAGGCCAGAGAGTGCCTGATTACCGACAAATCGAGCAGCTCTACGTTGGATGCGGTCAAATGGAAGAATTTGGTACTTGGGTGCCCCAGCCCAGAGATGAGAGCAGTACTCCATGTGCGGCCTAACCTGCGCCTTATAAAGTTGTAAGCGATGGGCTGGCGAGAAGTACCGTCCCGCTCTATTAAGCACCCCCAATTTTTTAGAAGCTAACTTAGCTTGCCTTTAAAATAAATAAATATCACGGGACAATTCACACCAATTGACCTAGTCCCAAAGTAAGATAAGTAAAGCTTGTGTTATGGGTGCAAGGCAACGGATAAACATACTTATATAGATAGATACATACTTAAATACATATGAAACTATGGGACGACCCTGTTTGCCGTCAAGTTCACGCCTATCTTCTGGATACCTGCTCGTCATCCTCGGAAAAGGCTCGCTTGCTGGCCTCGTCTGAGAAGGAGTCTGGTTTTTGGCTCCAAGCCTTTTCCCATCTAAGCATTTTTCAACACTCCTTGACAACAATTCTTTTAGGTTGGCTTTAGGTCTGCGTTGAGGAGCAGAGATTTTAGTGCCCCGCGTTTGTCCCTGCGGAACATCTGTTGATAGTCTGGGCCACCACGCACTCTCGTGTAACAGGAGTGCCGGTCGTCTGTCACGCCACGCCTGCCTTAATGATATCATCCGCCGGGCTCTTTCTAGCGTAAATGTGCCGGCTATCTTGGAGCCTCCCGGCCTTGCTCGCGACGATGGAAAGAGACCCGACCGTTTGACGCTCATACCTTGGCAAATGGGTCGGCCTCTTATCTGGGATGCAACATGTGTGGGTACCCTAGCGCCGTCACATTTAGCTTCATCAGCACTCAAGGCGGGCGGGGCAGCAGCACAGGCTGAATCAGCAAAACGCCGCAAATACGCAGAGCTCTCATGAGACTACGTATTTGCAGCTTTTGCTGTAGAAACCTTAGGTCCGTGGAGCCCAGACGCTCACAAACTTTTTGGCCAAATAAAACATAAATTGTTCGAAAATACCCGTGACCATAAGGCTGGTGCATTTCTCGCCCAACGTATTGGCATCACAATCCAGCGCGGAAATGCTGCCACCCTTATGGGCACTCTTCCGCAGGGACAGGACTTAGGCGAATTGTATATACACCGTGAAATTTTAGTGGTTGTTTTCCCGAATCGTGGTGATTTAGTATCGACTGTACAATCGATTTATAATTACTATTTTGACTAGAGTCAAAAGTCCAATTGTGAAAAACGAAAGTCGAAAATGACCGCAAACCAATAGTAACGCTTCGTTGGTACCTAACCTGTCGTACGATCGTACGCTACTTGTACCAACGAAGCGTTACTATTGGTTTGCGGTCATTTTCGTTTTTCGTTTTTCACAATTGGATTTTTGACTCTAGTCAAAATAGTAATTATAAATCGATTGTACAATCGAAACTAAATCACCTCGTTTCGGGAAAACAACCACTAAAATTTCACGGTGTATAGCTAGGTTATTTTTAGGTTAGTTTTTTTTTATTATTTATTTCAATTGTACCTATTTATCTGTTGTTTGTTTTCATAAATAAACACAATACATATTAAACACCCAAGACCCGAGAACAAATATTCGTATTATTCATACAAATATCTGCCCCGACGCGGGAATCGAACCCGGGACCTCAAGCTTCGTAGTCAGGTTCTCTACCTACTAGGCCATCTGGTCGTCTAAAAATGAAGCGTTCATCAAATACTGCTAAATCCGTGTGTTATCAATACTTACCACAACATTATCCTAAACCATTAAAACAATAAACAAAGTGCTAGAATATGGATATTTCATTAAATGGTTTATTTACATTGTTCGCAATTTCAATTGGCAGCGACTTTAGTAGTATTAATTGTTGACTTTGTTATATGTTTCCAGGTTTTCTACGTGTGGTTCGACGCCCCCATTGGCTATTGGAGTATAACACACTGCCTAACGAAAGACTACGAGAAATGGTGGCGGCCGGAGAAGGATATTAATGTGAGTCCTCATCACTGCTGGGCCTCCTCTCAGAATGAGAGGGCTTGGGCTGTAGTTCCCAGGAGGGCCTAATACGGATTGGGAACTTCACATACCTACACCATTGTAAATTATCGCAGGTGTGTGCAGGTATCCTCACGGTGTTTTCATTCTCCGTAGAGCTTACGGATAGCCTGGCCTAGTGGTTAGAGAACCTGACTACGAAGCTTGAGGTCCCGGGTTCGTTTTTCGATCGGGGCAGATATTTGTGAGAAAAATACGAATGTTTGTGCTCGAGTCTTGGGTGTTTATCCCTTTGACCGCCACAAAACTAACGAAGTAACATGCTCTGTAAGCCACGGAACAAAACGTCTAGTCGATAAATAGGGCTTTGTTACCATTGCAGAAGGATTTTTTTCGAGTTGAATGTTGGTCATCTATAGATGACTCTGGCGTGTCAGGCATTTTATTGGCTGTCACGACTGGTTGACTCTATCGTTCAAAGGGTTAATATGTATTTGAGTATGTATCTATCTATATACGTATGTTTATCCGTTGTCTAGTACCCATAGTACAAGCTTTGCTTTGGGACTAGGTCAATTGGTGTGAATTGTCCCATGATTAAAAAAATTAAAAAAATGTAGTTTTGCACATAGATTCCGAAAAGCTCAAAGGTGCAAGGCCGGGCTACCACTACTGTAAATGACTCCACACTGCGTACATTTTACTTAGAAGCAGGGCTTGCTCGTAGAACTGATGGCCGATGGAGCAGTGTAGATAGGCCTCCAACAAGATGGAGCGACGACCTGGTTAAGGTTGTAGGAACGCGCTGGATGTGGATGGCGCGGGACCGATCTGTTTGGCGAGCCTTGGGGAGGCTTACGTTCAGCAGTGGACGTCCTACGGCTGAAATGATTATGATGATGACCGGTTACAGCGTATATTTCGGCATACATACAAATTTGTACGGAACCCTCGGTGCGCGAATGCCACGTTAACCAACATATTTCTCCCCAGGTGAAACTCTACCAGTTCATGGCCAAAGACAACGTGCCGTTCCACGCGATCATGTTCCCAACAGCTATATTAGCGGCGAACAGGGGGCATGTGTTGGTTGACCACATATTTGCTACTGGTGAGTAAAATCCCATCAAATATTCACATCATATCTAAGGCGTACCTGGGCCATTCTACTTTTAAGTAACCATTAATCTTTTGTGTAATATAAGGCATCCCTGGTAATTTTTTTGAAGTATAAATAACTTATATAAAAACTGAAATAACTAAATTTAATCTTTAAAAGCCAAAAAACTTTAAATTTAAAGAAATTTTGTAAAAAAAAATTGGTAACTCAGCGGAGAATACACCAATTTCCATACAAATGGCGGGGACATGCATGTCCACTGCGTTCCCTACTTTATAGATAATAAAGATTACTTTTTATAAATAGTGATAATTTTAAACGTAAGCTTAATTATGTCCCTATTTAAATTTTTAATGATAAAACCGAGAACTTTACAGTTTTTGTAAAAAAAATAATTGAAGAGCACATTACAAAAAATTACTGGTCAACGAAAAGTAGAATGACCCACCTACTATAAAATTTTCCTTGAGCATTTACGGTGAAGGACCTTGCACATACATGCGAAGAAATTTAAAGGTGTATGTTAGTTCCCAACACGCACTGAGCCGGCGTGGGAACTACGGCGCAACCACTCTCATCTCATTCTGAGAGATTCTCATTCTGTGCCCTGCAGTGAGATATACACCGTGAAATTTTAGTGGTTGTTTTCCCGAAACAAGGTGATTTAGTATCGATTGTACAATCGATTTATAATTACTATTTTGACTAGAGTCAAAAATCCAATTGTGAAAAACGAAAGTCGAAAATGACCGCAAACCAATAGTAACGCTTCGTTGGTACCTAACCTATCGTACGATCGTACGCTACTTGTACCAACGAAGCGTTACTATTGGTTTGCGGTCAATTTCGACTTTCGTTTTTCACAATTGGATTTTTGACTCTAGTCAAAATAGTAATTATAAATCGATTGTACAATCGAAACTAAATCACCTCGTTTCGGGAAAACAACCACTAAAATTTCACGGTGTATAATATATATGCTGGGATGATATACAGTTGTGGCCATATAATTAAGAACGATTATTTATTGAGATGATTTTTTCAAAGTAACAAGTATAACTAATTGCCCGTATTTTTTTTATTTCTCTCGGTATTGCAAAACTTTTCCGTACTACCGGTACATTCATTTATGCAACATAGTTGGCTAAAAAATTAATAGAGAAACTTTATACATTCGATCTGAACCTAGTATTAGTACTTACTGGCTGGTCACGTAATTAAGAACGCTGAATAGTTTATTATTTTTTCAAATTTAAATAGAGAACACTGTGTGGCTCTGTGGTTGTAGATTATTATTCTTATAATTTTGGCGCCATTTCGTGCTGTTAAAGTCTTAAAAGTGATTACTTCGTATAAAAACAATGGGGAAAAATAAAAGTTGTGATAAATCTACAAGAGAAGTAATAATAAAACTTCGCGAGAAGAATTGGTCGTATAAAAAGATAGCCGACCATCTGCAATGTTCAAAAACAATGGTTTTCCATGCCGTAAAGCATTTTTCCACGTATCAAACTACTTCAAACGTTCCGCGTGGACCTAGACAGAGAAAGTCATCTCGTCGAGATGATCGAAATATCGTTCGTTTGGCAAAACAAAATCCTTTTAAAGGGTCTAATGAGTTGAGAAAAGAATATTTTGGCGAAAACAACCCTTCAGCAATCTCTGCACGCACTATTCGAAGGCGTTTGGTAGAAAATAAGTTGAACGGAAGGATAGCAAGGAAGGTGCCTATGTTGAAACGATGTCATAGGCAAGCCCGACTTGCATTTGCAAGAAGGTATGAAAACTGGACAGTCAGACAGTGGAAAAACGTTCTTTTTTCTGACGAGACAAAAATAAATAGGGTATGTTCTGATGGAAAACGATACGTACGACGCCCTCCGAATAAAGCATTCGACCCAAAGTACACAAAAGTGACATTAAAGCATGGCGGGGGAAATGTGATAATTTGGGGGTGCTTTTCTGGACATGGCGTTGGACCTGTTAGGCTGATAGAAGGCAACATGGATCAATTCCAATACAAAAATATACTGCAAGAAACAATGTTACCATATGCCGAAAACGTGCTTCCGGTTATTTGGACATTCCAGCACGACAATGATCCAAAGCATACTGCACGCACCGTTAAGGAATTCCTCACATCACAATCAGTTTCTGCCTTAGATTGGCCAGCCAACAGCCCAGATCTCAACCCAATAGAGCATCTTTGGTGCGAAGTCAATAAAAAGTTTTCAAACCGACAGTGTGGCAATTTGAGAGAGCTGTACGACGTTTTCTTAGAAGAATGTCACTCTATTTCTATTGCGAAATGTCAAAAATTGATAGATTCAATGCCTCGCCGGTGTAAAGCCGTAATTAAAAGCCGTGGACATGCTACTAACTATTAATTTTAGTTCAAATGTATTAAATTGCTTTTTTTTTCTATACCAACTTCACATTAATATGATTTATTTAATCTAAGTTTCATATAAAACAACTCTCGAGCAGTTTAATAAATCGTTCTTAATTATTTGTCCAGCTTCATTACTATTTGAATTTATTAGTATAGAGAACAAATAAAATTTGTAAAAAAAAATGTTAGCAATTATACACTATTATTCTTAATCCCGTTTGCTCTATCCATGTGGCTATTTTATAACATAACTTGTTACTTCTAAGAAGGAACACAACTAGACATATGACAAAATTTAGATAAAAAAAAATCGGAAACTTCAAATCGTTTTTAATTGTATGACCACCACTGTATATATATATGAATATTGACATATGATATTAAGTAGCATTATGCATAATTACATAGAATTATTATACTAAAACGTCGAAGTAAATATTATTAATTGCGTGATAAGTCCCGTTTAGTATAGTAATTATGAGTGAATATCACGAAAGTTTAAAACAGTAAATAGCATTATGCTGGTAAGAAAATAAGTTGATAAGCCAAATATTAAATAAATAGGGATGTTGACACCACCAATCAACTGGCGTACTTTTTATGAGCTGTCAAAACACAATTCTCCCATAGAGTTTGAATGGCAATAGCAACTTATGACGTCACTTGTTCGCCAACTCGATCAACTAACTATTTATTTGTTTTAAAGCAACAAAAAATCTAATTTTGCATTTAATCGAAAATTAATCTGGTTTTCAGGGCTAAAATAAAATAAATAAATAAATAAATATCACGGGACATTTCACACCAATTGGGGATGTCTATTTTTTTGCAATGTATAGAAAATCGTATACCATTTCGAGATAAATGCTTTTTAAATCGTTTTCTGTAGTTATTTAATTTTAATATTATGTAATGAATTTATTATATAACAAATAAGCAATGACCTTCATTTGACATTGGTGTAAATTGCGTGACCGGTTCAAGTCGTACTTTATTGTGTGTGGTTAGAATTCTTCACAATTTACGCGTGGATTATACTACGGAGTTTGATTTGGACCCGCTGTCTGACATCTAGCACTTTGTCAGTGCCAGTAAAGTGACACAGTGTATAGTGTACCACTACGCAAAAAATAATTAAAGCGGTTGCCTTATCGTACGCATTTAGATAGATTTAGAAATTTGGCATTGTGGGAGCCCTCAATTATAATCTGACGTCATCAACTAAAATAGTTTCAATAATTAATTTTGAAAAAAGTAGAAAACTAAATGACAAAATATTGAAATTAGTTTCTTATAATTGACTTTTCTATACAAAAAAAATATAAAAACCACTGGTATTTTTTTTTAGACATTCCCAATTTACCTAGTCCCAAAGTAAGCTTAGCAAAGCTTGTGTTATGGGTACTAAGCAACGGATAAACATACTTATATTGATAGATGCATACTTAAATACATATTAAACACCCAAGACCCGAGAGCAAACATTCGTATTTTTCATACAAATATCTGCCCCGACACGGGAATCGAACCCGGGACCTCAAGCTTCGTAGTCAGGTTCTCTAACCACTAGGCCATCTGGTCGTCTAAAAATGAAGCGTTTTTTTACTGGAGTCGTGTCTTGGCATTATTTTTTAATGGCGTCAACATCCCTAAACCTTACGGAAGCCTATATCAAAGTATTACAAAAACCTTTGAGCATGAAACTACCGTGAGACTAACACATAGTGAAATAATACTGATAAACTCATGTATCGGGCTAATCCCACGCTGTAGTGCGCGTTTGGCAGCATCCGCCGTGGCTTGTGCTCCAGGAGGAAGGGCTACGGATCAGCCCGAAACAAGTCGGGCAAAGCTTGTTCATAGACATGAGTTATCCATATTGTTTTCGCTGATTACAATTTTTTTTTCAGAGTATTTGAACTACGAGGAGGGTAAATTCTCAAAGTCAAGAGGCGTAGGCGTTTTTGGAACTGATGCCCAGGTATGTGACTACATACGGATTATGCCTGACTAGGCATAATCCGTATTCGGTAGGACTGAGAATAGGTCGTAGGCTACTTATTATTCTTCACAGACGGAGTTGCGGCCAACAGCTAGTCTAATATATAAACTTGTGTCACAGTGTCTGTTATTGTTATCGAGCTATTTTATACCTTTTGTACACCTACCTTTATTCTTCGCAGACGGAGTCGCGGGCAACAGCTAGTTATTAATAAAGACTGTACAGTCAAGGTCACAAAGATGTGTATGTTGGTGTTTGGATGTATTTGATGCGATGGCTGTATATATATTTATGCCCTCGACTGTATCCTATTCTTCATCCCTGTTGTTGCAGGACACCGGTATACCTTCAGACGTGTGGCGGTTCTACCTGGCCAGCGTGAGACCGGAGAGTTCAGACTCCAGCTTCAGCTGGGTGGAACTTGGCACCAGGTAAACAATTGGCTAAGTAAAGTTTTTTGAAGAGATGCTAATTATATTTTTTTTCGACAGTGGTCGACTTCAACACCAAGAAACTGCAGCTGTTTTATTTTTATCTGCTTTTATTTATTGGAAATATTTTTTTAAGTGTTCGAGATGACATTTGTGAGATTTTATGGCTGACAAGCGGTTCGTGCTCAGTACTAAGAAGAAATAGAAAAAAAAACGAATTCAACTGTCGCTTCTGTCAATGTCAAATGAAATCTAACCGTTTGCGTTTCGTTTGCTTTGCGTTGTCCAAGAAGCAGTTCCAAAATAGTGATCGAAAGTATTCAATCGTGATCCAATTATTGTGCATAGGTCGTGGAGAAATTCGGTAAAATTGAAAGTCCGGATTTTATGCGGAGGTCGCTAAAAATAGTCAAAAAATCACACTGAGCACACCAAAACGCAAAGCAAACGAAACGCAAACGATTTGACATTGACAGCAGTGACAGTTCACTTCGGTTTTTTTTCTGTTTCTACTAAGTTCTGAGCACGAACGGCTTGTCAACCATAAAATCTCACAAATGTCATCTCAAACACTCAAAAAAATATTTCCAGTAAACAATAGGAGATAAAAATAAAACAGCTGCAGTTTCTCGATCTCCAGAACGCCGACTGTCGAAAAAAATATAATTGGCACCTCTTGAAAAAACTTTACTTAGCCAATAGTACATTACTGCAGAGACCAGTAAGTAAGCCATCCTGGACGAGTAGAAGTTTGATGGCTGAACCGCTAGGTGAGGCCAGCAATGATACGAGGCCAGGATGGCGATTACTGGGCGAAGCTTGTATAGTGCTTTTCTCACAAAATAAAACAAGTGGATAAAAATACTAAAATAAAAGTACACATTGAAAAAATAAAGAAAATCTACGACCCGCCATTTTAGCTACTCACTCGCTAACCTATCTATGTCTGTAGTCTATGGGATGATTGTTTTTTTAAAGGTACCGGGCGGCGATGTTTAGATATCTGCCAACTTTAAACTAACAAACGTCATTTTAATAAGAATTTTCTTAATTTTGAAACATTTGAAACACAAATTTTGTAATTGCAACAACATAAATTAGTGAAAAATGTTCCAGTTATTTAATATATATATTATCCGAATATCTCTCTATAATTGTATTCTCAATAATGATTTTATAAATAAATTTATTCTTATTCTTATTCTTAATCAGTGAACTATTACATTTGCATACATCCTCAAGTGTGAACTTTTTTAATAGTTTAAGTTTTTCACAGACGTAGAGCACGGGTTCCAAATTTAAACACTTACTTCCTGGACACTAGCGTATGCGTTACTTTCTACGACGTTCTTGATGACGTAATGGCAACATTTCATACCATTTTTGAGAAAAACTAATATACAGGGCGTCCCAAGGCTATGTATGTACGGTACCTTGTTGAGTTTCTTGCTGGATTCTTCTCAACAGGGTTTTTCTTTTCCGAACCGGCTTCGAAACGTAAATGTGATGTACAGGCGTGATTTTAGCCTAGTAACGACCGCTTTAGCCTAGTTGGCAGTGACCCTGCCTACGAAGCAAGAGGTCCTGGGTTCAAATCCCGGTATGGCATTTATTTGTGTGATGAGCACGAATATTTGTTCCTGAGTTATGAATGTTTTCTATGTATTTAAGTATTTATTTATCTATATAAGTATGTTTATCGTCGTCTAGTACCCATAGTACAAGCTTTGCTTAGTTTGGGACTAGGTCGATTTGTGTAAGATTGTCCCCTAATATTTATTTATTTATTTATATTTAGAATAGAATAGAATAGAAAATATTTATTTTTGAACAACTACAATAAAAACAGCTAAAAAAGTACACAACAGATTATAAACACATGAATGCAGTTGCTACAAAAAAGGACACCCCTCAGCATGTGTCACGGCACGAGGTGCCACGACGCTGATTTTCAGTGGGTCCACAGAAACTTAAAACTCAACTACGTTAAAAAATTACAACATAGTACACTACATACAATGAAACCTAAAAAATAAAGAAAGAAATAATGAAATGACATTACACAGTGCAGTATGCAGACAAAAACAAAAACAATCCTATGCAAATAAATACAAAAACTAGGACATTGGAACAATCACAAGACAAGTATCAATTTAAACATAAAATAGACAAAATAAACAAAATAAACAAAAGCCGGCCAGGCTAGGCAGAAGAAAGCTGTTCATGATAAAGGTGGAGTTTTAATTTCTTTTTGAATGTAAACAATGAACACGCATTTCTAATTGGTGGTGGGAGATTATTCCAGCAACGCGTGGCAGCGTACCGGAAACTGCCACGAAACCTAGCCGACTTGTGTCGCGGACAGACGAGCCGGGGAGCCCCCCGCACAGGCTTATTGGAAAACAACAGCTTATCGTAGAGGTATGAGGGTTGTCCGCTGTTAACTACCTCAAATAATAAGGATGCAAGGTGCAGTGTCCTTCGAGCTTCCATTTTTATTAATCTGCTACTGTTAAAGAATGGCGTGACATGAGCTCTGTAAGGAATGGGAAAACAAAATCTAGCACATGCGTTCTGGAGTCTCTGTATTTGTACTTTAGTACGCGATAGCAAGCACTCTCCGATTACCGTGTCCGCATAGTTGAGCTTAGAAAGGATAAGCGAGTCACAAAGCTTGATACGCATGTCTGTGCTTAAGTACTCACGAATCTTATATAAGACCTTAAGACGGTAAAAACAATTACGGATACTTTCCAGGACGTGATTTTCAAATAGCAGTCTTTCATCGAAAAGAACCCCCAAGTTTCTGGCTTCGGATACACGAGCTATGCTATCATTCAAAATACAGATCTGAGGATCACGAGATACAGTGCTTACTATTTGGTGCCTTGTACCGAGCACCAAAAACTTAGATTTCATAGGGTTCAAAACCAAACTGTTGTTTTCTGACCACTCGGCAATGCGACTGAGATCCCGATTCATCTTTTCAACCGCTGAGTCAGTATGTTCAGGCCTAAACGAGATATAAATTTGCAAATCATCTGCGTACAGGTGACATTTACAGTTTCTAACATTGTCAATTATATCTGCGCTATATAATATGAATAAAATAGGCCCCAGAATGGATCCCTGTGGCACCCCTCTGGTGGCCTGAGACTGATCAGAAACATATGATACACCTCCACTGTCTCGCACTTCAACCCGCTGAGCACGCCCACTAAGATAGGTTGCAAACCAATCGACAGTTTTTGGGTCGAAGCCGTAATAGCTAAGTTTCGATAGCATTAATGTGGTGTTAATTGTGTCAAAAGCGCGTGAAAAATCCAGTAGAGCCAGGATCGTGGCTTTTCCGTCATCCTGTGCGACAAGAACATCATCAACAACATCGAGAAGGGCAGTTGCGGTGCTACGTTTCCTTCTGAAACCGGACTGATTTGGGGGCAAGATGTTGTTTTTATCCAAATATTCTGAAAGCTGCATGGAGACCGCCTTCTCCAGTACCTTTGATATAAGAGGAAGAATGCTGATAGGTCGTAAATCTCTAAAATTTGTTGGTGTTGCTACTTTGGGAATAGGTTTAACAATAGCTATTTTCCACGAGTCAGGAAAGACGCCCGTCATAATCGACTGATTTACGATCGCCGTAATAATGGACAGCGTGCGTGGCAAAGTCAATATCAACATATCAAGGGTTATGCCATCAATGCCCTGGGCCTGAGTATGGATAGAACCTATTATTTTACTGGCCGTGGTTTCCGTTATTGGTTGCAGACTGAAACACGCATCACTGTGTCTATTGAACTCATAATATGTTAAGTTCGATATTTTAGTATTAGCTTCGCCGGGCACGTCAAGAAAAAAGTCGCCAATACCATTTGGGTCTAATAAATGTTGCGGTATGTCAAAATCTCTTTTATTAAAATCGACTACATTACGTTTCACGTGTTTCCAAAGCACGCGAGGGTTTCTCACTTGAGACACGATGTATTTGTCAAAATATGCTGATTTTTCGCTATGTATTGCACTATTAACCATTCTCTTCATGTCCTTATAATACAACTTATGAGTGTCTAGACCGCTTTGTCGGTATCGCACGTACGCCTCGTTCCGTTTAGTAATCATTTTTTTAACATTATATGTTATCCAAGGAAATGGTGGTCTTTAATTACAGTGGATTTCAAAGGCGCATACCTATCGAACAAATTGAATAAAAAATGCATTAAAAGTAGTGACCGAAGTATGAACATCACTTGACAGTACTCTTTCCCATTCTATACGATTAAGTTCAGATGTGATACTTGCAAAGTCCATGTCCTTAAGTGGCCGATATATAACAGTTTTTGAGGGAATCCTACCTTCACTGATGGACGCTTTGCAAGATATAAGGGCATGGCTACTAAGTTCAGGAGCGAAACTGACACAAACATCTGTAATATTAGCGCTTGAACAGACAAGGTCTATCAAAGTTTCACTGTGATCAGTAAAATGAGTGGGTTGATTTACATATTGTGTAGATTTTGACAATATAGAAAATGATTCAATTGTTTATTTTTCTGCAGAAATAACTCGGAACTTCTCAACAACTTGGGTAACTTCTGCCACCGCTCGCTGAGTTTCTGCGCCAACACCTTCAAAGGGCGAGTGCCGGAGGTCAGAGCCTCCGCAGCCGACTTTGAGCTGATGGCTTTAGTCAACAGGGATGTCATTGGTAAGTTAATTAAAAAAAAAAATCTTAACAAAATTTAAAGATAAAATACCAATTAGGTAGTAATACACTAGTTAAAAGCCGCGGTGGCCTAGCGGTTTGACCTATGGCCTCTCAAGCAGAGGGTCGTGGCTTCAAAGCCCGGCTCGCACCGCTGAGTTTTTTTGGATTTATGTGCGAAATTATATTTTAACGACCGCTTTAGCCTAGTTGGTAGTGACCCTGCCTACGAAGCAAGAGGTCCTGGGTTCAAATCCCGGTAAGGGCATCTATTTGTGTGATGAGCACGAATATTTGTTCCTGAGTTATGGATGTTTCTATGTATTTAAGTATTTATTTATCTATATAAGTATGTTTATCGTCGTCTAGTACCCATAGTACAAGCTTTGCTTAGTTTGGGACTAGGTCGATTTGTGTTAGATTGTCCCCTAATATAATATAAAAAAAAATTATCAAGAGCTTTACGGTGAAGGAAAACATCGTGAGGGAACCTGCATACAGAATGAATTGAATGGTGTGTGTGAAGTTCCCAATCCGCACTGGGCCCGCGTGGGAACTACGGCCCAAGCCCTCATTCTGAGAGGAGGCCTGTGCCCTGCCATGTGACATATATAGACTGAGATGATGATGATGTTGTTACTTGTTAAACACGCATTACTCATTAAATTAACCTTTCGTATGCCGAAAGTAAAAAAAAAAAAGTCGTGCATTCTAGCCTCAACAGTTTCATATAAATCCAATGATACAGATTTTAAAAAAAATACAAAAAGAAAGCCTTAAATTGGGTACGGATCCGGTACAAGGCATCCGAAGGGTTAAGTATTTGGTTAAGTGTCTTAAAAAAAATTCGCTTTGTTTTACCTAAAGAGGCCTCTTTAGATTTAAAGAAAATAAAAAAATAAAACACGATGTATATGTATAAAAGGCAAAGGTAATTGACTTATGTATCTATCAGCGCACTGTTCCAACCACTGAACGGATTGTGCTGAACTTTGGCGCATAGCTAGCTATTATGACTTAGGCATCCGCTAAGAAAGGATTTTTCAAAATTCACCCCCTAAGGGGTTTAACCGGGAGTCCAAAGATTGTACAAAGAAACAATACAATACAAGGATACAACTTATTGTACACCACAAATAATAGGTACAGTCAGCAACTAAAATATGAATACACCCAAAGTACCAAAAATATGCATCCACGACTCTATTACCAGGGCATAAAGGCGTGTATACATATTTTTGGTACTTTAAGTGTATTCATATTTTTGTTGCTGACTATACAATACAAAAAAACAAGTACATGAAAAAGTATATAAGGCAAACAATGGGATAGGATCACAGAAATAATAATAAAGAGGATAGAAGTGCCTTAGACGCGTGACCTTGGCGCCGCGCTTGTGACTCGTTGGTCACAAGCGCGCGACTTGTGGCTCAGTGCTATTTGAAACGTGGGTATGACAACAAGTGCTTTAAAATGGTGTTTTGCAGCATTAGCAATTGCGGAAAATCGTCCACACTGTGTAATTACACTAATAAGGGGATTACATTTCATTGGTATGTATTAATTTAATGTAATAATGCGGTTTATATCAAAATACAACTTGAGAAAATATTTCATTATGAAATATTGGTTTACACGTTATTAACACGAAACTTCATATACCATTGCTACTCATGCCCATAAAAACGCAGATCGTTTTGAATTATACGCAGCAATGTAAAGTAATTTCTGATAACCCTTCCGTCTTGCACAAAAGTTCGTGGTGCGAACAAAAAAACAGGTTACGACTAGTACAGACATAATGCCGACGCGGCCAATAAAGAGCGCCGTTGTGTATATGTGGGTATGACTTACGTTGAGTGTTATTCAACGCTATCTCTAAGGTGTAAGGTTCATAATTGTTTGTAAGCAAAAATATTAGTAATTGTGTGCGTGATTGCGTAGTACGGTTCCGGTCTTTTGCATGTGTGCATTAACACAGTAAGTAGAGGGGATGAAGCAGCGACACGAGTTCCGGAAGAAAATAGGAACTAAGGCATTTCTATCCTCTTTATTATTATTTCTGTGGATAGGATGGTAAGAAACAAGATTAGATAGGCTTTTTAATTCGCAGAACTACTTCTGTAATTGAATAAATGTAAAATAAAACAAATGTACTTTATGAAAATGTATAAATTGTGTATTGGCTTTTTCAAAATTTGACGCGAGAAAAAGTTAGCGTTAGTGTATGTACAAAATGCTATATGTATAATATTTGCAGCCTACGTCCAGCACATGGAAAAGGGTCGTCTTCGAGAAGCGTTGAAGCACGTCCTGCTTATATCCAAGTTTGGTAACCAGCACATGCAGTCTTCGCAGCCCTGGGTACTCCTGAAGGGCACTGACGATGACAAGTAAGCGTGTTACAATACCAATCGATTGATAGTAACGATGCCATCGATCAGTGGTAGAATAGATTGGTCGACGTCGATTGACAATTTCTACTCTAAAACCTACCTACCACACCAATCGATTCCCCTCGAACAGTAGCATCGATTGGCTGTCGATCAATCGTTTATCGATCGATCCGATCGGTCGATGGCAGAATGGATTGGTCGACGTCGATCGACAGTTTCTGCTACACTAATCGGTCGATGATAGAATGGATTGGTCTATGCCGATCGACAGTTTTTACCAAACCAGTCGAATAGTAGCATCGATCGGGTGTCTTTCATTCATTTATTTATCGACCGGTATCCGTCGATCAGCGAAACCTACTGCCACACCAATCGATATCATCAGATTCTGGTTGGTCGACATCCATCGAAATTGTCTTGTCTGCTATACTAATCGATCAATCTATCGTCGATCAATTGACAACATTTCATATTTCTAAGACTATATCTTGATTCGTTCTCTGTATACTGTTTGGAAAGAGAAAGACGCTGATAGTTTTAAATTTTGACTAGGATTATTAATTAATTTATTACAATTTTTTAAAGATGTGCTTCTTCTAAAAGAGCGTAACGATAGAATAGATCCATTACTTTTGTCTAGTTTCTATTAAAAAAAAGTGATGACGTAAATTTGACATTAAGGTTGTTATCAAATTTAAAATTATGACAGCTCTTTTTTCTAGTGAAAAGGGTAAAGGAAACATATCGATTCTGTGGAGGTACAGGTAAGTACACATATGTTTTTTAAATTTGTTGTATTTTTTTAAATATGAAGAAATAAATTATAATAAATATTTTTCCGTGTTCAGGAGGCGAAACTCTTTCGATTCCTGTAGTAATTTTCAGGTGTTAAAAAAATGAAATGTTGTCAATTGTAGAATGGATTGGTCGACGTCGATCGACAGTGTCTGCTATACTGACCCATCGATCTATCGTGTATAAGGGTGAATCAACTTTTTAGCGATGTTTACTCTGTCCCCGGTTGTCCAAGTGACACTTCATACAGTTTCACAGAATAATGCTTAGGTTGTCCGAGGGGAGCCCCTTTTCTCCCATAATCTTTTTTATCCGAATTTTGAAAGTCAGAAATCGATGTCTATAATATTCTTGCTCATAAATATCGATGGTCATAATTTTTTTAAAACATATATGTTAGTTCTAACAGCAATGATCCATAATCCTATTGATCATAACTTTAAAAACTTTTTAACAAAAAATTAAACCGCCGAAAAAACTGAAAAGCAAAAAATAATAACTTTTTTGTTTGACCTTAATCTAGGTACCAGTTTGAAGTCGGTGCCTCAGCACTTAGCCAGGAGGAGTGGACCTAGAATCGTCTACCTGATTGGCTTCTATCACTCCTCCTGGCTCGCGCTGAGGCACCGACTTCAAACTGGTACCTAGATTAAGGTCAAACAAAAAAGGTATTATTTTTTGCTTTTCAGTTTTTTCGGCGGTTTAAATTTTTGTTAAAAAGTTTTTATTTTATACTTTTTTTCCATCCTTGGGGTAATTTTTTTTCCAAATTTATAATACCAACTTCAAGCAACTTCAACTTTTTTATCTATTCAATAAAAAATAATAATGAAAATCAGACTACTCTGTAAAAAGTTAGTCAATCATCCCCTGTTTTCCTACCCTTAGGGTAGGAATATTATTTCCAAATTTAAATGGGACCACCCTTGGGGTATACGCTTTCCAATAAAAAAAGAATCATCAAAATCCGACTACTCTGTAAAAAGTTATGCGTGATCATACATAAAAAAAAATATATATATATACACGGCGAATTGAGAACCTCCTCCTTTTGTTTTCGTCGGTTGAAAAGTCATAATATTGATAACAATAAAATTTAACGGAATATCGCTGATTATTCAGAAACATTGTAAGACATATATCTTAAAGTAATAATTGTTTTCAGTCATAATTTTGCATTACCTAAAATGCACTAAGCATATACATCGAAATCTACAACATCTAAAGGAATATCGATAATTTATTCAGAAACATTGGCATATCGCTGGTAGCGAGCGAGCGAAGCGAGCGAGCAAGACCTTTCAGGGCAGAAGCGACTCGGACAGGTTAGGTTCAGAAGGCTAAGGCGGAAGCGAAGCGTAGCGTAGCTCCCGCCTTAGCCTTCGGTGTTAGGTATTTTTTTTATGACAGCACAGAAAAGGATTATTACCTTTAATATTATGAAATGTCATACAACCATGATACTGAATGTTATTACAAAGTAATATTATGCCTAAAAATAATTATGACCTGCGAAAAAAGACCATGCAATAATTATTATGAGTGACTTTTATTACCTTTAACATTATGAAGAGTGATGCATTCATGACTGTGAATGATATATTGTCCCTTACAATAATTATGACTTAAGAAAATCGTAACTCCAATTTATGTTGTTTAATATTATGACCTCCGATAATATGACGAAGAAAAATTATGACAGAAAACGTTATGGGCTTGAAAATTCGGAACAAAATTTTTATAGGAGTCATTATAGACCCTTGTCCGAGGCACTAAAAGTTGATTCACCCATAAGTAAGGACACCACAAACCAATATTTCTAAGACACTGTCTCTTCCACTAGAACATGTTTCTGTCACTAGAAATCTCTCTCCCCTTCTCTATGCAACAATACAATACAATACAATACAAATATTCTTTATTGATCACCAGAAACAGTACAGTGACATTACAAAAATAAAAATTCAGGTAGACAATAGGCGGTCCTATCGCTAAAAAGCGATCTCTTCCAGACAACCAATTACTCAGAAATTAATAAATATCAACAGACGAATGTAGGTGGCAGAAATAACAGACAAGAGAAACGCAGTATTACTTAATAGACAACAAACAATAAAAACAATACAAATATAATATAAATTATATAAATAAACAAATACATTCAATATAATACTTATACACTACATATAATTAATACAAAATATCAATGGAAAAAAAAAATGTCAAAAGGCCGCATGTGAGAAAAGGATTTAAAAAGGAAATTAAAGAAACAATATAAACAAAAAAGAAAAAGAATAAAGAAGGGTCAAAGACCGAGGATTACGTTAGTGACAAATAGTGAGCCTTTAGAAGGTTTTTAAAAATGGGAAGGCAACCTGCTTCCAGCATGTACGAAGTTTTACGAGCATGACAAGTGACGTATGTTTTCCAGAGAGCGCGGCGCGACGGCGATAGCGCTGTGCTGCCAACTGGTGGCGCTGCTGTGCGCCTTGATCGCGCCCTACATGCCGGCCGCCGCGCGACGCCTGCGCACGCAACTCAATCTCACACCCGAAGCGCTACGGATCAACCCACAGTCAGTATTACTTCACTATAAATGTGATTAAGACTGATTCATTCTGGCGTTTCTTTGCGGAGGTCAATAATTATTTATTTGTCAATAAAAAAATTACAGCATTACAGTAAAAATCCAATTCGGTAGCGGAGGAGCATGGTAAAACGTTGTAGTTCATGCTTAAGATGGACCATGACTCGTTAATGTATAGCAAAAAACTTTTTAACAAAAAAAATAAGTTAATTAATAATTAAGTTTTTATTTTATACTTTTTTCCCCATCTCCAATAAAAAAAAATTATGAAAATCAGACTACTCTGTAAAAAGTTAGTCAATCATCCCCTGTTTTCCTACCCTTAGGGTTGGAATATTATTTCCAAATTTAAATGGGACCGACCACCCTTGGGGTATACGCTTTCCAATAAAAAAAGAATCATCAAAATCGGACTACACTGTAAAAAGTTATGCGTGATCATACATGAAAAAAAAACCTTTCCTTTTGTTTTCGTCGGTTGAAAAAAGAGTAGGGCCTAGTACTGACCCTTGAGGAACACCAGCATTACTGACTAGTTGGTAAGACAAACAACCGTGAACTACTATTGTAATAGATCTAACCTGATAAGAGCCAGCTGTCCAAATGCAAAACCAGATAGATATCTTAAGAAAATGATGTTTGCTCATAAGCCTGTTGTAACATACTGTGTCAAAAGCCTTTTAGATATCGAAAGCACTAAGGAATAGTTAAAATATATTGTTTTTTGTTTACAGAAACCCGTCCCTCGTCCAGTATTTGCCTGCCGGACACGAGCTCGGCAAACCGGAACCGTTATTCTCGAAAATAGAACCGGAAGTGCTCGAGAAACTAAAAGCCAAGTACGCCGGCACACAGGACGATAGAGAAAAGAAGGTAGTGTAGCGACTACTAGCGCCATCTAGTCATCACATAAGAAACTAATTACTACAATCCTGCATCGCACTATCGAAGTTTCTCTACTCCGCTGCATAAATACAACTTCCAACTTTCATCCTAGGACTTCGGTCCCCAGGCATAACATCCGCCTGGAGAGAGATCTCTCTATGCAGCCTACCCCCAAAGTAGCTATATTCCAGTTTTATGTTTAGACACGTGGATGGCCGTTTCTAACTATATCGAAACAAAAACTAGTTTTTGCCTGCTATTTCGTCAGCGCACAATTCGTTAGTTTAGTTTTTTAATAAATATGGCTGAATTCACCAGGGGAACAAACTTGCCAGCGTCTAGTGTGTTTTGCCATTATTCGATAAAAAATCTATGAGAGGTAATAGTGAATGAACGATGACCTAATTTGGAGTATTAATAATAATAACATACTAATCAATTACAATAACAGAACAATCAAGTAGCATCTTGTTGAAAATTTAATGTTTAACAAAAACTTATTTTATTTTATAAAACCACAATAGATTTTGATTTTTAGGTCGCCTAGAAGAGATCGATTCAAAGCGATAAGGCCGCCTATTGCTTACCTTAGTCCTTTCCATGTACCTGATTTTTCTGCATTGTTTTCTATGTGGCGTATTGTATTGTAGATCAGTATCTAAAACATTTTAGATACTTAAGGATTTGTTTTGCTTGGTTGCAGCAAAATGGTGACGTTAAGACTGCAGGTTCCTGTTCAAGTGTGGCTGAATTAGAAGCAGCCGTGACAGCGCAGGTAAATATAGGTTCCTTAGTCAATTCCAAAATCAATATTCAAGAAACTACAGAAAACTTAGTAAAAACCGGTCAAGTGTGAATCGTGTTTTAAAAATAGTACTATAAAAGACTTATAAAGCTCGAGTTAAAAACGCTGCAAAAACATGCTTTTTTGTATGAACCCCTTTAATTTTAAACTTTATGTTATTTTTAGTATTTGTTGCTATAGCGGCTTCAGTAACACGTAATCGGTGAAAATTTCAAGTGTCTAGCTATTACGGCTCAAGAGATAGAGCCCTGTGACAGACGGACAGACCGACAGCGGAGTCTCGGTAATAGAGTCCCATTGGCACCCTTTGGTTACGGAACCCCAAAAAGGGCCTTTCATGTACAGAGTGAAATTCTATTTCCATTTTTTTCTGGTGACAATAGTACATTGTTGTAGAGGCTGGAAAGTAAGCAATAGATGGACGAGTTTGTTTGAGGGCCGACGCGTAGCGGAGGCCCTCGAAAGTACGAGTCCATCTATTGCACTTTTGGCCGAGACTAAACATTGTGCTTTTCACGACTAATGCGAGGAAATCATTATCATCATCATCATCATAATCATCCATCCATCCATCCCGTCCATCCGTCCATCCGTCCCGTCCATCCCGTCCATCCCGTCCATCCTGTCCATCCCGTCCATCTGCCCATCCGTCCATTCTGTCCATCCCGTCCATCCCGTCCATTCCGTCCATCCGTCCATTCCGTCCATCCCGTCCATCCGACCATCCGTCCATCCTGTCCATCCCGTCCATCTGCCCATCCGTCCATTCTGTCCATCCCGTCCAACCCGTCCATCCCGTCCATCCCGTCCATTCCGGCAATCCCGTCCATTCCGTCCATCCCGTCCATCTGCCCATCCGTCCATTCTGTCCATCCCGTCCAACCCGTCCATCCCGTCCATCCCGTCCATTCCGGCCATCCCGTCCATTCCGTCCATCCCGTCCATCCGTCCCGTCCATTCCGTCCATCCTGTCCATCCCGTCCATCCCGTCCATCCCGTCCATCCCGTCCAACCCGTCTATCCCGTCCAACCCGTCCATCCCGTCCATTCCGTCCATCCGTCCATCCGTCCATCCATCCCGTCCATCCGTCCATTCTGTCCATCCCGTCCATCCCGTCCATCCCGTCCATCCGTCCATCCGTCCATCCTGACCATCCCGTCCATCTGCCCATCCGTCCATTCTGTCCATCCCGTCCATCCCGTCCATCCCGTCCATCCGTCCATCCAGTCCGTCTGTCCGTCCGTCCGTCCGTCCGTCCATCCATTCATCCATCCATCCATCGCATGCAGCAGACGATTACTGTTGAGTGGTCCAATAATATCGTTTCAGCACGCCAGGAATCAAATTCAGAAATTATCTTTCAAAAAGTCGTATCGTATAATGAAATACATATACTGATACGTCCTGTTTTCGATTAGTGTAACTTTGTTGTCGTGTTTGTGCGCCATAAATGAGTCAGCTGTTAAATGTACATATATAGGCAGTTTTGAGTACTGGATTTAGGTTATCTATGGCCACATTTTCGAGCAGTGTCGTGAAAAATAAACGGATTGCCTTTTATCCTTGTTTTAAATTGAAGGGATGTTTACAAAAACAACATAACTGACTAGACTGGTTGACAACTGTTGTCAGTAAAATTGTTTCTGTACAAGTGTCAACCATTCTAGTCAGTTATGTTGTTTTTGTAAACATCCCTTCAATTTAAATACCCTCTAGATTTGCAAGATCTGATTTTTGCTAACCCAGGGTGAAAAAGTACGGCAGCTAAAGGCTTCGACCAAAGACAAGAACGTTTGGGCACCGGAGGTGAGCAAGCTTCTGGAACTGAAGAAACAGCTGGCAGCCGCGCAGGCGCAGCCCCAGGCCCCGCCCGCAGCCGACAGTGTTGCCAGCCTAGAAAAAGCTATCGCTGAACAGGTATTGTTTTTTCTCAAAAATATCCGTAAAAGTTGACATTATTCTTTACATATCAGAACGTGAAGTGCATAGTTTATGGTCAGTAAAAAAATGAAAAAGTTAAAAACATTGCAGGCTCGATAAACTCGACAACAATGTCGCATACAAATTCCATTATCGTCGAGTCTCAAACTTTTTAAAAAGTTAAAACGGCCACGGTAATAAGTTGGCACTATTCGTATACAGCCAACTCAAATGACAGGTATCAGTTGTTTTGTTGGAACTCCAGACTTTTTGTATTGTGTTTGAAACAGCTTATGGTGTTTTCGGTAGAAAATACACCTGAAGTTTTTTTTTAATGAAAAAAGGCGGGAAAGGGTTTAATGACATTTAATTTCAAGTGATTTGAAATTCTTTGTACCTATTTAAGTTAATAAAAGTTTATTCTATTTTTTTCCTTCACCATTTTTGAGAAAAGCTTTATATTAGTCTCGGCTGGAATAGCAATTGCTGGCTTCGTATTAGTTAAACGGACTCGCAAGGTCGTCCGTTTAATACTCATACTCAGCCAGCAATTGCCTACTTCCAGGCCACGACAATAATGTACTATTTTACTAATACTGGAAAAAATAAACAACTAGCTCGCGAATTTCGAATCATCATACCAGCCTATATACGTCCCACTGCAGGGCACAGGCCTCCTCTCAGAATGAAAGCGCTTGGGCCGTAGTTCCCACGCAGCCCCAGTGCGGATGCAGGTTTCCTCACGATGTTTTCCTTCACTGTAAAGCTTCACATAAATTCCGAAAAACTCAGAGGTGCGAGCCGAGATTTGAACCCACGATCCTCTGCTTGAGAGGCCACCAGTAATAAAAAACAAAAATATTGTTTGTCTTTTAGGGTGACAAAGTTAGACAGCTGAAAGCGTCCACGAAAGACAAAGCCGTTTGGGCACCGGAGGTGAGCAAGCTTCTGGAACTGAAGAAACAGCTGGCAGCCTCGCAGGCGCAGCCCCAAGCCCCGCCCACTTCCGACAGTGTTGCCAGCCTAGAAAAAGCTATCGCTGAACAGGTATTGTTTTTTTACAAATACTGGAAAAATTAAAAAGCTACTTCGCGAATTTCGAAAAATCAAGACGATTTATTCATCATCATCCCAGGATATATACATACGTCCCACTGCAGGGCACAGGCCTCCTCTCAGAATGAAAGCGCTTGGGCCGTAGATCCCACGCGGGCTCGGCGTGGATTGTGAACTTCACACACCATTGAAAAACCACCACCTTAACCCGTCACGCGTCCACCATACTAAAATTGGTCCCAATTTTTTTCGTGCGGGAGGTGTCCTAGTGACTTCAGTAGTAGACTCTGGGACATTTCCCGCAAAAAAAAGTTAGGGACTAACGTTAGTCCCTAGGACGCGTGACGGGTTAAAGGAATAAGTTCGCAGTGAAAATAAACGGATCACTCACGTCTTAAAACGAGTTTAACTCGACATGTTACAAAGTGATGTGGTTAGTGTTGTGTGCTACCCTACATTTGACAATGACAATAAAAGTGATGATGAAAACGGGGGTAGTTGTGTGTCGCTGTCAGTAGCGTCGAGCAGCCGCGCGACCAGGGCGTTAGCACGCAGTGCACGTTTGGCAGCCGCCGTGACGTGCGACTCCGAGAGGAAGGGCTACGGATTAGCCCGAAACATGTCGAGTTAAACTCGTTTTAAGACGTGAGTGATCCGTTTATTTTCACTATGAGTGAGTCTCACGGTAGTTTCATGTTTAAAGAATAAGTTCGCTTTTGAACTTTTATTTTAACGGTTGTCATTAGTGTTTCGTTATTTTTCTATTGTACAATAAAGAGTTTACACACATACCATGAATTCCTTCGCAGGTGTGTGATTATCTCGCGATGTTTTTCCTTCACTGTAAAGCTCATGGTAAATTTCAAATAGCTGTTATATTACTGCAGACGCCGCGAAATAGCGGATTGCCGGCCGAGTAGTTATAGATGGCCGAGTGTGAACGACGCCGACAATCCCTGTTCGCGGCAGAGGCTCGTATAGTGCTTTTCTCAAACATGCAACGAAATGAATAAATATTTTTTTGATACAGGTAAACAAAAAAAAATCAAAGTTTTTTTTTCTAGAGGAATTAAGAGTAAACTAGATAAAAATATAACTAACACATTTATTACTATTTGTTTCATTCTATTTCCAACTCGGATTTAATAGGAAACAGAGATAACTCGTGTTTTTTTTTAATAAGCGCGTATTGACAGTATGTCATAATTAACAAAAAAGCATAAATATATTGTTTATAGTTTTTTTTATGGCTGAACGCCATGATGCCGTGTCATTCTGTGTGGAATGGAAATTAAAAAAGATCATTTTGCCAGCCGGTAATTAACCCTTAAACCGTTTGACAACAGTGTCAAGACATTTTGGACTGTAAATGATGCTAATTTGAATCGGCTTTGATTACCGCTTAAAAAAAAATAAAAAAAAATATTAGGGGACAATCTTACACAAATCGACCTAGTCCCAAACTAAGCAAAGCTTGTACTATGGGTACTTGACGGCAAATATATTGCCGGTATCGATTTAAGGGTTAAGGACCTCTCGTCTAGCCGCACCTAAAACGTGATACTTCGCGGCCTATTATTAAGGAACATAACATCAATATTTCATTGCATGTTTGAGAAACGTTTTTTAATATCCAAAATTCAAAATAAATATTTTTACAAGTTAAGTATGAAGTATCTTTTTCTATTTTTTTTTTATTTTCTTCAACTTCATTTTTTTTTAATTACTTTTACGGCCTTAATGTGATTGCGCCATCTCTTGGTCCAGGTGAGCGGGTAGCTCCGAAGGAGTGTTGAAGTCTCTCGGTAGAGGGCATAACATAGATGCGCTTTATCACTGCCTAAATGTGATTATAACAGACTGAAGTGTACGATGTATGGGAAAGATTCGTCGCTAACTTCTAGACCAGTGATGGTGTAGGGGTAAGCACGCAGCACGGAACGCTGAGGACCTGGGTTCGATTCGCAGCATTGGTCTTTTTTCTGGGGTTTTTTCTGTGCATCTATATTTCAGTTTGTATTTAGTTTGAATAAATATTTTTTTCAAAATTTTCTTTGCAGGGTGATAAAGTCCGCAAACTAAAAGCCTCCACTAAAGACAAGGCTGTGTGGGCACCCGAGGTCAACGCCCTCCTGGACTTGAAGAAGGGGCTCGCCGCGTTGCAGACCAAGTAGGCAGTTTAGGCTAAACTCGTAAGACCCGTGCTATTGAATCTACATTAAATAAATAAATAAATAAATAAATAAATAAATAAATATCACGGGACAATTCACACCAATTGACCCAGTCCCAAAGTAAGCTAGGAAAGCTTGTGTTATGGGTACTAGGCAACGGATAAACATACTTATATAGATAGATACATACTTAAATACATATTAAACACCCAAGACCCGAGAACAAACATTCGTATTATTCATACAAATATCTGCCCCGACACGGGAATCGAACCCGGGACCTCAAGCTTCATAGTCAGGTTCTCTAACCACTAGGCCATCTGGTCGTCTAAACGTCTTATTTCTAGGATACGAACTTATCGTGAAAGGTTAATCGACACCACCATTATTCGAATTTTCTGGAAATGATCAGGTCCAAATAACATTGTTATTTGTAAATCCGTTTGCATAGTGGGCTTTACAAGGTTAACCACCATGGCCTTGGACCACGGACCTGTATTGGTGTGGATAACCCAATCACTGACTGTGACACTGACAGATACAAAATTGCTTCATATGAGGCGCGATTATTCATGGCACTTTTAGACGTAGACATCAACTTGATTCGACATAAAAAAAACAACTGACTAATACTGAAAAGAAAAAAATATATAAAAATAACAATAATTACAAAATAAACATACTTGATGATGTCACAAAGGAATTTGACTACAGCGCTGATTTTCAGTCAAACCCTTCATATCAGTGCATCAAACTTGTTGGATCGGAATCAGCACAAAAAGATCTGTCATAGCGCGTTCTTATTTGTCAGTTGACGTATGTAAATTGCCTTATAATCAAAGGCGCGAATATCCGGGGCACTTTGAGCTACTTATTTAACAATTTGTGATATTTCTAAAACAATACAAATAAATAAATTGAAAATAAGGTTAAAAGTAGGGGTGAACGAGAGCAAGACACATCGCTAAAGAGCGATCTCTTCGAGATAATTTTCAGTGAAATAAAAAATCGACAAAATTGGATCAATCTAGTTTTGTCACGAAAAATTCGCAAAGTTATGATTATGAAACATTTGAAATTAATCAACAGGTTCCCTGTCCTATAAGGCACATGCGCCTCATGCGTGGCCTCGTGCGTGGTACAGTCAACCAATTTGATTCCTAGGCCACTATAGAACCTTGTCGCATTAACTACTACATAATGGGGATGTTGACACCACCAATCAACTGGCGTTCTTTTTATGAGCTGTCAAAAGAAAGAAAGAAGACATTTATTCACTTTTACAAGACACACAAACACGAGAAAGTACACACAAATTCATACAAATAAACAAAGTTCACAAAACAACGAAGTAATAAATACACAGATCTGCATGTGTGTCCATGCAAAAGTGAAACGGTCGCTGACTCAGCATTATGCTGAGGCGTTAGACGCCTGCAGCGCTGATTTTCTGCCAGAACCGTCTGTGACTCACGGAACGATACACAAATATACTATATAAACTACTTAATAAAAAGATAAATTAATAAAATGATAATGAATTAACAAATAATTTAGATTTATTATTGCGTAGCATAATATGTAAATAAATAAATACAATAAAGAAAAAGTAAACTGCGAAAACATAACCCTGTAAAACAACAGGTTGGCATATCAAGTGCTGGTAACAAAATCTCCCATAGAGTTTGAATGATAATAGCGACATATGACGTCATTGTTCGCATACTCAATCAACTAACTATTTATTTGTTCTAAAGCAACAAAAAATCTAATTTTGCATTTAATCGAAAATTAATCTGATTTTCAGGGCTGAAATAAAGCGTTTTTTTACTGGAGTTGTGTCTTAAAATTTTTTTTTAATGGTGTCGACATCCCTATTACAACGTCAGTGCAGGTTAAAGGGTTATCAATTTTCCGACCACAACATAATGAAGAGTTTATAAATGACATGAAAAAAAGAAGATTTGACAGACGGCCAGTGGCAATTTAAGTTATTAATACATACATAAGCGAACTCCTTTCCTATTTATTATTGTTGATACATGTTCGTAAAAGCGAGATGTCATCATGGCTTGACGAAATAATCTCAGTCGTAGAAGATAAACAAATTGAGTCGTTATGACATGGTTCTATAGTGGCCTAGGAATCAAATTGGTTGACTGTACGTCCATGAGGCACATGTACCTCATGACTATAAGCGTTTAATGTTATTGTTACTGTGGGGACGTGTCGAAAGAACGCCGCACATTGCTTCGGGACAGGGAAAATGTTAAAAAGTATTCAGGTTTTTCTCCGCAATATACAATACGTTTGCTTTTAGTTTACCACTGACAGATTGCTTGCCTTCATTTCATTTCCAACTTTAACACCATACAAATAAAGTAGTTATTACAAAATCTGCAAACGTGGGTAACAGTATTCTAAAATTGGTTTTATTTGTAGGTCGTTAAAGTTGAATATGAAATGAAGGCAAACCATCTGTCAGTGGTAAACTTTATGTAATTTTACTGTACAAATATCCATGTTTGACATACGTCAGCAACCAATGTTTTATGGCGTGCAAAGCAGGTCGGCTGTCATCCATTTAAATACAGCTCCGTGCCCTGAAATCATTACCACATGACCAGGGACCGTACTTTCCATGACGATGACATCAATTTGACGTCACGCTGCATATAGGTGATCCCAAATAGTTTTATTGTAATTATTAATCATTAGTCGTCAATCATTTTAATCGTGTAAAATAAATGGCTTCAAAAGTTGTAGGAACAATTAATACCTACTTGATACGTGAAACGTAAATGAAAGTATTTGTTTTGTTTTTATACATGCATTTTATTATAATTTATAGTTACCACATTTCAATAATTACGTAGAAAATAGAATTGCTCTCTAACTTGAAGCACGCCAATAATTCCTACGCAGAGAAAATCTAAGTCATCTTCGTGTTCATACGTAATGCAATATTCATAAAAAACACTTTTGTTTTGTAATCGTGTTTTTGCTTGCTGTGTCGCACATTTGGTTAATTTTTAATGATTGATTATCACAACTACTCAAATTGCAATCATCCTGTACGCGGCGTGACGACATCGGCATCATATGTACGGGCTCTGCACATGACCATGGACCTGTGTCCAGTGTAGGTAAATAAATGGTACATGGAAAGAACATTAGATATTAATTTCAAAATGTACAGCTTGCAACTGACTAGACATGTTCTTTCCATGTGCCCTTAATATCCTTGTTCATAATTTATTTTTTAATATTTTCCGACGTTAATTCTCAGGGTTCCGTGTCCGTATGTGGACGTAAAATGATCTCTGTTTATATAATGTTTAGGTCAGGTTCGGGTCATGGCAAATTCTGAGTTC
The DNA here is from genome assembly GCA_947859365.1 of Archips crataeganus. NCBI lineage: Eukaryota > Metazoa > Arthropoda > Insecta > Lepidoptera > Tortricidae > Archips > Archips crataeganus. Next base: position 2,587,427 of record OX402075.1, read on the forward strand.
ACTATTTATACTGTACTTTTAGGTATACATAAATTATTTATTGCCTACAAATGACTTTTATTTCTACGACATGCTTCCATTGAGATGTAAAACTGACTATACTATAGCCAGCCCGCGCGGTACAGGGGCTGCCCGCACCTCTCCCGCCCCCCTTTGTCGTCATCCCCCAGCCCCTGTACCGCGCGAGCGAGGACTCATTTACACGGTTTAGCTATAAAACTGTTTAGGTACTTAATCTAAATGTGAACAAACATGAACAACCTTTATTAAGTCCCCTCCCTACCCCTCCCCTCCTCAAAATTTAAAGCATACGTTTATTGTCTTGATAACCAATAGAGAAGGGGACTTGTGACCGGGTTTTTTAGTCCGTGCAAGTCGGACACTGTCTGGGCCCTCCATTCCCAGTTCGTCCGAAGGGATTTTTCCCGAGCACAAGTAACCCTTCCAATCCTTAAAGTAAAAAACAGCAAAGACTTCGCGTCTTTGGCCCCTCTGGCGACTCATTCAAAAAAAAAAAACATGAACAACCAGCAGTTATGGCGTCAGGTTAACCAGCCAAATGCAATATTTGTAGTTGACTTTCACGCGTCGCATTATCGGGGCTTGACTCGTGACACCAGCTGGTTGTCACACCATTGCTATTTCAAGCCTATTTGCTCCTCTGGCATCTAAAGATACCTAAAGAACCTAACCTAAAAATGAAAAATATAAATTACTAGCGACCCGCCCCGGCTTCGCACGGGTGTAACTTTGAAAAATAGGTGTGAAAAATAAAGAAAGTCTATAATTTAAGGTGGTAAGTTTATATATTTACCTCTTTTCCCCCAAACTACACCCACACGAAGTCGGGGCGCGTCGCTAGTTTTATGAATAAAATTTCGACCCGTACATTTAATTTAAACGATCGTATTCTGTTAATCACGCCAACTGTCAAACGACTGGCATGGCAGTTATGTCAAACGCCATAAGGTTACATTAGAAAAGTTATTATGGACGGTAATTTTTCTTATATTTTCTAATTTTCCGCGCAATTTTCTTAATTTTTTCTTTCATAAGAACCTTCTCCTGACAATGACGAACACAACAAAAAAAGAATTAGTGAAATCGGTCCAGCCGTTCATGCGTGATGCCGAATTTCCGACGAAAGCGAAAGGATGAGTCTCTTATAGTGGTGAGACCACGAGTCAGCCCCTGCATTATCGACGTACTCTTTAGTTTAAGTACCTCATCATCATCCCAGTCGATACATATACGTCTCCAGGGCACAGGCCTCCTCTCATAATGAGAGGGCTTTGGGTCGTAGTTCCCACGCGGCACTGTGGGCTGAAAATCGGCTTTCATAAGTAGACATAGGAATCGAAGTTAACATTTTTTAATTTGTTTGCTTGAAATGGCTATCAGTTGCCATTATTATGCTAAGTAGCTATATTATCTATCCTGGCTTGATTAGGTAAGAAAACTGATGACTGAGGAGTTATAATATTCTTCCGAAAAAAAATTATGGAGCTGAAATGAGAAGACGGTATACAGGGTTATTTGTAATTCACTGACATCCTCTTAACCCTGAATTCCTATCACTCAAACAAATGTTTTTTGTTTTACGACTTTTTAAAATGAAGCACTTTTTTTCCCATACAAATACACAGAGTATCGTAAAAATAAGAGGTAATCTCAAATTTTCGAAACGTTATTACACCAAAAATATTAAGTTATGACAAAAGCCGTAAAACAAAAAAACATTTGTTTAAGTGGTAGGAGTTTAGGGTTAAAAGGATGCTAGTGAATTACAAATAACCCTGTATATCGGGAACCGCAAAAACAAATATCCTTCCAGCCGGTTATACTACTAAGGCGGGCTTACGCAGACCTGGGTTAGCTACTTAACTCCGAGTTAACTGCTAACCCAGGGTTAAGAAGTGTCAAAATGTATGGAAATGTCATTCTGAACCCAGGGTTAACGATTTAATTTTTTAACCCTGTACTGTGCAAGTGGCTCTAATTATTCCTGATATTTTGGCATCCTACATTATTTCAGTTTTAGGTACGATTTTTTTAATTAATTTTTCGTCTCAGAAATAAAGAAATATGTAAGTATGATTTGAATTTAATATTTGCTCAAATTATGAAAATAAATACATTAAAACAAAACCAAAATGATTTCCAAACTCATGTTAGATACACACACACGCACACACACACACACACAAAACAAAACACACGTCACAAAATAATAAATTATTCTTTTATTTTCAGAGGTAATGAGGAACGAGGAATCACGATATAGGCCAGCACGGCTTTCCCGTGGCGTTCACAATGGCAAACGAGGGAATCCGTGCGGTTTTTAGTGGGTAGGCCCCTTGGGAGAGCCCCACATACCTCCGTTTCCCCGAACGGAGACGATGCATAAGGTGCATTTTCCACACCAAAAAAAAAAAAAAAAAAAGGCCAGCACGGCTTAGATGCCCATGCCCAGCACATAGGTTGGAGATGGCAATAAAACAACCATTTCTCATTAAGTTTTATTACGTAAATATTTTTTTCTACACATCGATCCACGTCTCAAGTATTCAAAACATCCAAATCCAAATTCGTTCCTTTCCTCCGTAGCTTACAAAAACTAGATTTTATACAAACATGCATTTTATACATCCATTTTTTTTCTTTTCAACATCAAAATAAGTTAATTTTTTCATGGTTTTATCGAAAAAATGTCGTATCTCAAAAGCGGTAATCTTGGTAAATGAACTTCACGCTGTAAATTTTAAGGTTCAATTTACTTTACACATTGGTTTGAAATAAGACTTTTTTAAGTACCGATTAACTCCGGTGTATTTGAAAAATATTTAATTCTTAGGAATATATGTTTTTAACTGATACAATTCAAAAACCATGGGAGAAAAAACAATCACAGCAAATTGGGATTTTGGGACAAAAAAAAATTAATGTCATATTTTTTATTCTCATACCATTCCACACGAAATCCACCACGATGCTCTTAACTTAACCAGTAACTATAAAACTGCTAAAACATGACATGTTCGTGATTCTGCTCATTAGTCATCGTTATTATTATTAATTTCGTAGCAAAGTATAATGGTTGGCAAAAAAAAATCAATACATATGAAAATTCAATGTTAATTTTTACTGTAAGTATAACATTTACTTCAGAATATAATTCTTCTCTTCTGTTACCTTCTTGTAGCTTCCATCAACGTGAAAAGTCACTTTTATTAGCTTTTTTTTCTGATCGACGTAAAAAACTGACAGCCATATCCGTTGAACTGATTTTGATTGTTTATTCGGCTTAATTTTAATAAGTGCGAATAATTATACATATTATAATTTTTTCATCACACTTGCTCGTCAATGGTGTTATTCCATGCCTGTATACTAAATGTCAAAGGCCTAATTTGTTCTTAACCGTTTGACCGCCAGCGTCGGCTATAGACGACAATACGGTAATACAAAATTAAACCTACCCGCATCCGCATAAGAATCAATTTTGTTCCAAACAAAAACGATGCGTGGCGGTCAAAAGGTAAGGCTTGATTTCCTCCTACGCTGACGTCGGTCGCTGACGTCGGTCGAGCGTACCGTCGGTCGCGCATGACAAATGCGCGGCCATCAGCGTCGCTGTGCGGTGCCCCATAGAATATTGTGTTTATTCGTACGCGCGACCGACGTCAGCGGTCCGCTTCGCACTGAGCGCGCGATAGTGGTGTATAGCGCGTTAGCGCCGTCAGCGCACTGACGCGCGCGGCGCCGACGAGCGAGACCGACGCGCGCCATCAGCGGCGCGTAGCAATAAATCTGCCGCGGACGTCAGCGTTGCTGTGCGGACGCCCATAGAGTATTGTGTTTATTCGTACGCGCGACCGACGTCAGCGACCGATGTCAGCGTAGGAGGAAATCAAGCCTAAGGGAGTTATGGATTTACGTACAGTTTTTTTTCCCAAGGGAGTTCTAACTTTAGTTTTAAAATTTTCAAACAGACTAAGGAGGTTTCAAGTCAGCCAACGTTATATTTATATGTTTAAAACTTAGCGATAACCCAATTTTACTACACAAAACTTGTTTACGCTTCATGAAACTTCGTAATTTTTTATATTTTAAATTTATATCAAATAGTTTTTTGCAATAATTTTAGTAAGTAAAATGTAAGTGTTGGCAGAATGTGGCCGTATGACCATTCGAATTCTAAACACAGTTTACATTATCTATGGTAGATGACTTGAAAAAAGTGACAATCTGTATTGGCGGGTAGCCATTATTTATTTAATTTAAGTGTTTAGAGACAAAATAAATTAATTTTGGATTATTTCGCAGTGTGATGAAAATCATTGTGTGTATCACGGGCAGTAAGGGGATTACAAACTCGAGTCATTAAAAGCCCTCCGCCTCCGGCGTCGGGCTTCTAACAGGCGCTCGTTAGTAATCCCCTACTTACGGCCCTTGATGCATAATGTACTATAAAAATACTTGTGTATCTTTTTGGCCAACCGTATACTTGCTATGAAAACTGCACGTTGATAACGATCACTAGTGATCATTTGATCAATAATCATAGCCACAGCACAAACCAGTATGCCATCTACAAATAAATTAGTAACGCTAAGGACTGATACACTCGGAGTGCATTCCTGCAACTGCCGACTGTCCATACCAGTGGTGGGCAAAGTACGGCCCGCGGGCCAGCTCCGACCCGGATCATATCCGGCCCGCCACCAGTGCTTCGAAATAATCAATATATGGCCCGCGATAATAATATCTCTATCAAAACAAAATACTTAATGTTTGTCGTTGGTTGGTATTTGCATTTCCTTTAATGATATCTAACATTGAAAAGTAAATTGTTAAATTACTAATTTGATCATGTCACCGTAAGTAATGAATAAATACCACAGGTAGCCGTAATGTTTCTTATCGACGCAAACAACGCTATCCTGTCTGTGGCAACACTTGAGCAAAATGAAAGGCCACAACAAACCGCGGTCAATAACACTGAATCAAATACGGTGTGCCGCGCTGCCGATGTGTCACCGTGTATTTGATTCAGTGTTATAGAGCGCGCTGGGCACGTTCCGTCGGTGCCTCGCGCTCCCGGTTTGTGTTGGCCTGAATTAATTGTCAAAATTGTCTCACGGATTATGGCGACTAGTAAAAATAAATAAGTTACATACAAAATCAGTGGCACAGAGACCTCTAATAGCGAAATTAGCAACAGTCGGCTAATTTTAAGACAGTATTGATTGATTACATACTTGTGTGTACTGTATCTTTATGCGGCAATTACATTAAGTCGATCGCCGCATGCAATATGCGGTGACCGCAACAGTGTGAAGAGCGCGGTAGTCGGCCGCATTCGGCGAGCGACAGCTGCAAGCGCCTAATTATGGCCACCGCATTAGGCGGACAGACTAATGCGGAGACGACGTTCGGTCGCCGAAGTAGTTTGAAACAAGTTCGGCGACCGCATTAGGTGATCGAAGTAGTGTAATTGCCGCATTAATGTCACTCTTCAGTTTTACTGTGGAATAAAAAACTATGTCACTACCAATTGATATATATCACTTATAAATAATTATGTAAGAGTAGAATTTCATACATTTTTAGCCTACCTATTGAATTGTTTCATAGTATTGAACATAACCTAAAGCTACGTTAAATAAATACTTTATTGACTCTAAATTACTTCTGTTTTTGATCTAGATTTAATTAAATCTGAAGCTCGCGATAGCACTCGCCATTTCTTTCTGACTCTCCTATACCGCTAGAATGCGGTTAGTGTAAGACCCCGTATTTATCGACAATTAATGCACGACCTGCTAATTAACCTTTCGTATGCCTAGACTGTACCTATACCTGTCGTAGGCGTAGGCTCACACACTTGTACGAATAAATGTCTTAGGCATAGGTATCGCCACGAGAGTTGAAATCACGCACACAACAACATGTCATGTAATGACAGCGGGGTTTTGACATTTATTCGTACCGATAGCAAGTTCAACAGACTCAATAGTGAATTACAATTGACTAAAAATTTCTTCAACCTACTTCGTTAAGAATTATTTAGGAACAAACCAGAAAATGAAATATGTTGATCTATTTTATTTAAACTAGATAAGCACATTTTTCGCTATTCATAAATACCGGTTTTTTTTGTTGCGAATATTTCTTATCAGTTTCAAATTGTTTTATTCAAAAATAGGTTATATGAAAAAATAAAAATTATAATATGCATAGTGATGATCTTATGATCATATAACTCACATTTTCATTCACTTTATCATTTCATTAGTTCACTACTTTTTTGCAATCATTTGGCTCAACTCTCGTGGCGTTACCTATACGCGTTTAAAGGTACAACAGTTATAGGTACGGATACGGCACTAGGCATACAATGGGTACAAATATACGAGCCTCTTCAATACATACGGCAGCCATACGAAAGGTTAAAAGCAAAAGAGGGGTGACACGAGTATTAAGTCCAAACTATGAAACAACCCATGCAATCTAAGACCAGTCCGTTGGCCGCTCTCCTAAATATAATCAAAATGTCCTTAACCGAATATCACATTTAAAAATAACAAACGCTTGGGCCCTTGAGGAGTATTTTATAGAAAAGAAAATATAACTTGAGTATTTTCGAGCTCTAAAATCTTGCAGTCCCAAACTGCTATAAGTAATCATTGAATTCAAACTTATTGTTAAAAATTTCATTTTGACAAAAGCTTTTTTCCTGGCTGTAGGTTCAACGTCACAAATATGTGATCACTTTTGTACCTTGTCACTTTAACATCATGTTGGAGAAGCCATACGAAATTGTGTAACGACTGAAAGCGACAAGGTACAGTCAGCGTCAAATAGTTCGTGACACCCAAAGTGGCCAAAAAGTTAGCAACACTGCCTTATTCCAACTGTAATAAAGACGTGTTGCGAACTATTTGACCACTTTGGGTGTCACAAACTATTTGACGCTGACTGTACAAAAGTGATCACTTATTTATGACGTTGACTGTACATCATCATCATTTCAGTCGTAGGACGTGCCCATGCATTTAAATAAAGTGTATGACTCGTTATTTTTACACACACAGGTTTTCAGAAAACGTAATATTCTATGTATAGCTAAACCTCAGCTAGGACTCATTTAAACGATCTAGCTACAGATTTGATGGGGACGTTTTGAGTTACATATTCTTTTTGGGCCCATTGCTTTAAGCAACCAACTTAGAAACATTGACACTAAAAATTGCATCGAAATCAACTATAACAAAAAGTATATTAGTTCATATAGTGTCCTTGATATTAACTTATGAGACAAACGATAGTCATGTCGAGACGCTTGCAATCGATATGCTAAATTTCTTCACCCCGTTTCACTATTCCCTATCAACCTTTTCGACGCCAGCGACACAACCGTCGACGTAAATATTGCAGAGGGGGATGATGATCAGAGTTAACTTTTTATATAAATGTGTGGCGGTACCGAGGCTTAGTCTGATTTTATCCAAAGTTGTCGCGATTTATCATTATTTTACAGCAATAATCGAGTGACACTAATGAAATTTAAAAAACGCTGACAAAACGCTCTGAAATCGACCCATCCGCATCGCAGGTTCTACGCCAACGACTGATATATCATTCACGTCGTGCAGAGCGATATCTATCTACCTACATGCATTTCTGTAGGGTTCAACTTCGCGTTTGACATTCCGATGTCATGGCGTATGAGTGAGAGCTGTTGTATTTGCCAGAGCGTTGAAAAGGTTAAGTTACTACGTGTTTCAATAAACAGATACACAGATATATTTCATACTAAATACAAACTGAAACATGGATTCATAGAAAAAACCCAAAAAAAAAACCCAAAAATTATTACGAGGTGTGCGTTGATGTGTTAGTTATTCAGTGAGCTGCTTTCACATAGATTTATTGAGGAGCTTCTTGCGTTTCAACTTCTTATTTCTGTTTGTATCTTTACAAATATAAAAGTATACAATACCCCCTCTTTCAGATGGTAAAGGGGGGAGGCCCCCATAGACTTAGGCGCAAGCAGCACAGAAGAGACGTGGGACGGCGGCGTGCCGCAGTCCGCATCTCTGCCCCGTCTCTTCTGTCTGCTTTGGATCGCGACGCTTCTATACATCTATCTATCTATCTAATATATAATAATCTCGTGTCACGGTGTTTGTTATCGAACTCCTCCGAAACGGTTCGACCGATTTATATGAAACTTTTTTCTCTGTATTTGTTAGGTCTGAGAATAGGTCGTAGCCTATTTTTTATATCGCTAGGTGATAAATGGCAAAACGTTTGCGGGATCAGCTAGTATCTATATAAAAATGAATCACCGAAATGTTTGTACGCGCATAACTTCCGATCGACTGCACCAAATAGGATAGTTCTTTTTTGTTGCGTTTGTTATTATCAGAAGATTCTTATGAAATAAATTTTAGAAAAAATACAACGGGGGCGAAGCCGCGGGCATCAGCTAGTTTAGTATGAAAACTGATTCAAGGAGCGCCGCGATTACGACGCGCCCCCGTCCTACGTCTCTTGTGTAGTTTGGGCCTTAGGGGCGATAGATTCTGTCATTTTTTTCAGGTTAGTATAATTTCGTCTAAAACGCATCTTGTCTAAATTGCAACTGGTCTAAGTACTTGTTGTTTGATCAGTAGTTAAAGATACTAATAGTCAAATTACTTTTGAAATGCGTTAACTATTGTTATGTTTGCCATATATTTTAACTATTAGTTTGTTTAACTATTGATCAAACAACGGGCTCTCAGGCTACCAGTCTACGTCGCTACTGGTCTAAGTAGCATCTAGCCATAACCATTTATAAGGCCAGCTGTGTTTTAGTCCACTTGCTACTTAGACCAGTAGCGACGTAGACTCGTAGCTACTTAGACGAGATGCGTTTTAGACCAGTCACCGCCAGGACTAGTTTTTTTTTTTGTATGGTATAGGGGACAAACGAGCAAATGGATCGCCTGATGGTAAACGATTACCGTCGCCCATGGACACCTGCGACACCAGAAGAGTCACAAGTGCGTTGCCGGCCGTTTAGGTAGGAGTACGCTCTTTTTGCTCTAGTTGGTCTAAACCGTTTTTTCTTAGCAAGCATCTGACAAGACCACCCTCTGTCTCCTTACATTAGGAACGGCCACACGTCAGTGCGACCCTCACTCCCCCTATAGGCTGTGCGAGAGCGGCGAGAGCTTCTCCCGACTGTTCTTGGCGGCGCCGGCGGTGTTCAGCGAGCCGGACCAGTCCGCCAGCTGGGCGGACGGCCGGTAGAACTTGGTCGAGGTCTTGTTGAAGATTGGGAGGAGTTCGTTGGCCTCGTTGGAGAGAGCCTGGAAGCATATAGTTTTAGACAAAGAGAGAAAGAGAGAGAGAGAGAAAGATTTAGGGATCGTTTAAATAAAAAACTACATAATTGGGGATGTCTATTTTTTTTGCAATGTATAGTAAATCGAAAACCATTTCGAGATAAATGCTTTTTAACTCTTTTTCTGTAAGTAGTTATTTAATTTTAATATTGACGTCATCAACCAAAATAGTTTCAATAATTAATTTTGTAGAAAGTAGTGAACTAAACGACAACTAACTACATGACAAAATATTGAAATTAGTTTTTTATAATTGACTTTTCTATATAAAAAAAATATAAAGACCACTGGTAATTTTTTTTAGACATTCCCAATTCAGGGTTTACTTTTTTTAATCTAATATTTTAGCGAGGCTTGAGTACATGTAATTTGACTATGTCAGTCTCATGGGAAGCCACAGAAAAACATAAGTTAAGATTAAAACATAAGTTAATTGCTTCAATTGTGTAACGAAAATTAGTTACCCATAAAGTTTGTGTGACTGGCTTTCTTTACACAAAGAACGCGATCGTAATTATGTTTTCATTAAGCCCTTAATTATGTAATTTTTTTAAAACGACTCTTGCGCATATTCGATAAACAGGAAAAAATGTAATTTATTGAATCAGGCGTTACTTTGCGGAGGTCCATATTAATGAGCTGAAACAATTCATTTATTCCGTTGTATGCAGGTTTATTTTCCACAAGCTACTAACGCATTGCTTCCAAAAAATGACTAACACTTACATATCCGTTTAGTAAAAATCTCATTAAAAAGTGACAGTGGCACTTTTGTGCCATCAGTGGCAGATCCAGTGGCATACAATGGAATAAATGAAAAAATGTATTTAGCAGGAAAAGATACAATAAAAACATCGAATAGTACAAATTGGGCCCCACTCAGCAGAATGATGCGATAAAACGCAACGCTGTGGTTCAAAGCGCTGGAAAATAATTCCCACTAGCTATTTATCTGAGTATTTGTCCTTACTAAAATCCTTACTAATATGTATTATAAATACGAAAGTAACTTTGTCTGTCTGTTATAAAACGACGCAGTCAAAAAAAAATGTTTTTTTTAATACAAAATAGGCTTGCGTTTGACCACAATCACGCCTGATAGAAAGCGAAGATGAGGCCTACGATGGAGCACGCTTGCCTAGTAAATGCTCATTCACCCTAGACTTGAATTTTGGGGAATTAGCGGAAAGAAGGCAGTTGTTTGCGGCGTTGCGCGCCCCCAAGCTGCAAGCCGTACAACAAATACGGGGCACTGTAACCGGTACGCGCGCGGCACAACTGCTCAGACCCCACTCTAGAATGGCCTCTATAGGCAACTGACCGGAACACTAAGAGTCTCTTGGCGGCCTGCCTCAGCCTATAGGATGGTGACCAGCCACGGCCGAAGCCTACCACCGGAGTTATAGGTAACGCCACGAGAGTTGAGGTCACGCACACAACAACATATTATCATGTAATGGTACTGATAGCAAGTTCAACAGACTCAACAGTGAATAAAAAGATTGACTAAAAATTTCTTCAACCTATTTCGTTAAGAATCATTTAGGAAAATACAAACAAAACAGAAAATAAAATATTTTGATATTTTTCGCTATTTTTAAAATACCGATTTTTTTTGTTGCGAATATTTCTTATCACTTTCAAATTGTTTTATTTCAAAAATAGGTTATATGATAAAAGAAAAATCATAATTATGCCTATGCAATACTATTATTGCGTAGGTATTTCACTATCATCATCAGCCTTTGTTCGTCCACTGCTGGACATAGGCCTCTCCCATGGCACGCCACTGAGCATGATCCTCGGCCACTCTCATCCAGCTGTTGCCAGCCGCCTTGCGAAGATCATCGCTCCACCGAGTCTGAGGACGTCCCACGCTACGTTTGCCGATCCGTGGTCTCCACTCAAGAACTCGTCTACCCCAACGGTTATCGGTTCTTCGGGTTATATGGCCTGCCCATTGCCACTTCAGCGTGCTAATGCGGTGGGCTATGTCGATAACTTTGGTTCTCTGTCGGATCACTTCATTACGAATTCGATCTTTTAGAGAAACTCCGAGCATAGCCGTTTCCATAGCACGTTGAGCAACTTTAAAATTGTGGACCAGCCCTACAGTGAGTGTCCATGTTTCGGCACCGTATTATTAGGTATTTCACTATAAGATCATATAATTCACATTTTCATTCACTCACTCATTTCATTCATTCACTACTTTTTTTGCAATCAGTACTTTATGTAGCTGTGTGTATAATCATTCGCCTCAACTCCCGTGGCGTTACCTATACTACCGGATAATGAAGAGATGCGCGGAAATTGTTACCTTAAGATATATGACGGCGTCTGTGCCGTGCCCCTCGCACGACAATAGGGACAGGTCTCCGTGGAAGTATCGCGCGTACAGGCGCGAGATCGGGAGCCCGTAGCCGTAGCCTGCGAACCATGCACACATTGTAAAGGTTGGTATTAAAAAATAATTCCAATACAAAAATAATTCCAGTAAAAAAACGCTTTATTTTAGCCCTGAAAACCAGATTAGTTTTCGATTAATTACTGTAATAAACGGGACTTATCACGCTATTAATATTTACCTCGACGTTTAATATTAATACGACGAATAATATTTACGTCGAGGTAAATATTATTAGCGTGATAAGTCCCGTTTAGTATGAGTGAAAATCACGAGAAAGTTTAAAGCAGTATAATTTTCGATTAACTGCAAAATTAGATTTTTGTTGCTTTAAAACAAATCAATAGTTAGTTGATCGAGTTGGCGAACAAGTGACGTCATTGTTGCTATTGCCATTCAAACTATGGGAAAATGTGTTTTGACAGCTCATAAAAAGTACGTCAGTTGATTGGTGGTGTCAACATCCCTATTATGTGAGGTATTCATCACATGGGGGAGGGGTTCAAGTCAAATCTCGCCAAATCTTACTTGGTGGACACAGGGGGGTCTCAGCAAATATCACGTATTTGAGATTGGTTTTATGGAGTCTTTTCGTATTTTTATTTTTTAACTCCAAATTTTTTTTACTTTTACGGTCATCCCGTGAAATGTTAATATTTTTAAACTAAATACGAACTGAAACAAGGATACACAGAAAAAAAAACAGAAAAAGAGACTAGCGCTGGGAATCGAACCCAGGTCCTCAGCATTCCGTGCTGCGTGCTTATATACCCCTACACCACCACTGGTCAGGAGTTAAGACAAATTTTCCCTATATATCATATTGAATTGTAATTCTTGAGAGCAAAATTTACTGTTATGTAAATTTAATTTTTATGCTTCACTTTTGTTTTGCATGCGGTGTTTACTTATAAGTGATAGTGACACTCAGCCCAACATGTTTATACAAGCAGCAATTTCTGATGTACCTAGTGTTAACAATTGTTAGTAAACCTTAAATAAATAAATAAATAATAAATAAATAGCAGTGGGACATATTATAGGCTCTATTAAAAAAATATATATATATATCAACATTTTTCAGATTATTTTTCTATAGTCTCTTTACGCAGAGACAACTAGCGACATCTATGTTTAATGTTCTCAACGAGACACGTCAACACTCCTTCGGAACTATCCGCTCACCCGGACAAGAGATGTCGCTCTCAAGCAATCTTATCAAGATTGGTTTTATGGAGTCTTCACGTTATTGTCATCGCGTGCGAAGTCGCGGGCAAAAGCTAGTTATATATTATATTATAGAAAGATGTAACACTGCACAGACTGACTAAGTTTTAAACACTTGTTTATCTATACAGATATTTATATAAATAATCTATCTATATAAGTTAAGTATGAAGTATCTTTTTCTATTTATTTTTTTATTTTCTTCAACTTCATTTTTTTTTATTACTTTTACGGTCATCCCGGCTATCTATATAAATAAAAATGAATCTTCAAAATGTTTGTACGCGCATAACTTTCGTTCGACTACACCAAATTGGACAATTCTTTTCTTTGTTGCGTTTGTTACTGTCAGGAGAAGGTTCTTATTAAAGAAATTTTTGAAAAAAAAAACAACGGGGTCGTAGCCGCGGGCATCAGCTAGTACATTATAATACCATATTATGTTTGTAATGACAATAAACATGACGATGGTGATGATGTACCGACCTGCGAGAGGCACGGTGTGCTCGTCCGACTTGGACGGCTGCGGCGCCGTGCTGTACATGTACTTGAACAGCAAGTCCGACACGCTGCGCGGGATGCCGCCGCCCAGGTCCGACATCTGACGACAAAGAGACATAAGCTTTTGTTAAACTGTTTTTGCTGACTACTTTTTGTCTCTGGTTACCAAAGTCCTAGTCAAGGGATAGTTTAAGATTACACTTACACTTAGGTTAAGTTTTTCTTTTTTAGTCTTATTGTACCTAAAATTGCGTTAAATAAATTTTATTTTATTCTAAGACGAATCAGACCAGGCCAAACTCGATGCCTGTCGCCTTATTACAAGGTTCCTGTGGCCACCTTCCAGCTCCGTATCATCAGATCAGCTCCTTGTCATAATAATATTGCATGGTCATCGTTTTTCACATGCATGCAAAATTTCAGCTCAATCGGAAACCGGGAAGTGGGTCAAATTTAACTTGCGAGATTTGACCCGTACATAGTTACATACATACATAAATTGTTGTTAAATTAACCTTTATAACGCTTTGTCAAATACCCTACTGAAATTCATGTAGGTGGATGTCGCTCTGCACGCCGTGACTGATATATCCGTCGTTGGCGTAGAACCTGCGATGCGAATATATGCGTCGTTGGCGTCGCAAAGGTCTTAAATCTAGAATATAGCCAAGGATAATTGAATCAAGAGTACTGTCAATATCTATACGACCTCGCGTTCCTTTAACCCTTAAAAAGGAAGAGGCGATTTACCGACCACATGCATTGCTTTGGAAATTCAACCTTATTGATTTTATAATACGTTAGTGGGTAGAAAAAGTTTTCAAAGTCAAAGTCAAAATTCTTTATTCAATTTAGACATCAATTGGATGCTCCTATGAATGTCGAAGAATTTTCCTAGAAAGAGAAAAATAAGGCTCATCCCAATCTCAGACCAAACCTCTCGCAAACCAGTGATTTTCGGCGTTCCTGAATAGCAGTTCATCCCTCCCTATCCTCTCGCAAACGATCGAATTGCCGCTCGCAAACCGTGTTGGGCCGTTCCTGGATTTAGCCCCTGAACGCATTATTGAACTGGACGCGCAGAGCATTGCACGCCTTTTGGGTAACGACGATGACTCTTACTCTCACCTTAACAGAGACATCCTCCTTCCCCGGGACGATGTTAACGGTGATGGGCGGCGGGCAACTCTCGTGACGCTCCATGACGGCCCGCATCGCGTTCTTGAACAACTCGAAGAGCATGTGGTAGAGGTGAGATGGTACGTAGACGACTGGCATCGGCCGCAGGTCGGGCACTGGAAAGAGAAATACTGTGAGTCAGTATTCCGCAAACATTTTGTCTCCAAGGTACATCTAGGAATATTACGAAAATTTTTGGAGGTACACGTTAAATGAAAAACCGGCCAAGAGCGTGTCGGACACGCCCAAGGTAGGGTTCCGTAGCCATTTACGAAAAACTCAAGTAATATTTTTCTTATACCTTATCTTACACTCGCGTACGAGTGGCGAGACGAACTGCGGGACGAGCCACGAGACGAGAGTGTGAACAGGCACGCCTCGCGCCTCGTCTCGTGATTTGCCTTGATTTTGAGGCTCGCGTCCGGAGCGAGACGACGAGGCGAGGCGCGAGGCGAGGTGACGAGGCGAGAGTGTAAATCAGGTATAAGGATTTCGTATGTGTACGGAATCATCCAAGTTTAGGTATGTTTTATACCTTAGGCTACTATTTACTCTTAAACTACAAATAATTTCCAAGCAATCTTAGCCGCTATAATTTTCCTAGTAAATTTGAAATATTTACTACCATTCTGAATTTTTTCAAATTTTTCCACCCAACAGTTTAGATTTTAGAAGGGGGGGGACGGTCGATTTTATTGAAAATTTTCACTTTAAAGTTGAATATTTCGCAAACAGATCACTGAATAGAAAAATCATGTTAGCAACCCCACAATGGTTTTAAAAGACCTATCCAACACCCACACACAGCCACAGCACATACCCCACACTATAGGGTTATTATCTAGCCTGGATTGATGTCCCACTGCTGGGCAAAGGCCTCCCCCCATGTCCTCCATTTCTCCCGATCCAAAGCAGCCTGAGGCCAGTCGAGAAAAAAAAATCACCCCCCCCCCCTGTACGTCTATGGGAGGTACCCTAAAAAATATATATTTTTTATTTTTTATTTTACCACTTTGTTGGCGTGACTGATATGTATATTCATGCCAAATTACAGCTTTCTAGTACTAACAGTATCTGAGCTTAGCCGCAGACAGACAGACGGACAGAAATGGCGAAACTATAAGGGTTCCTAGTTGACTACGGAACCCTAAAAATAGTAAGTTACAGATAAAGCACTTATGAATGACGAAGAACCTACCGGGTCGAAAAAACCCTGTTGAGAAGAATCCCATAAACTCAACTAGGTATTTTTTTAAACAGACCTACATTGTTATTAAGTTTTATAAACCTGAAGTAAGATTTAAAACAACTAATTAACCCTTAAAAAGGTAGAGGCGATTTACCGACCACATGCATTGTTTTGGAAATTCAACCTCATTGCTTTTAAAATACGTCCCAATATCCATTGCAATAATTGAAAATACGACTAGCTTTCAAAATATACTTTATCAGGTATGCATTTGATAGCTGCTTTTGATTTAATGGTAGTATGCTCCAATAATTACTATATTAAACGGGACTAATCACGCAAAATAATATTTACCTCGACGTTTCGGCCACATTGTAGCAGCCGTGGCCACGAGTTAATAAATGGGGCCTTACTAGGGGTTAAGGTATGCGACGCGTAGCACGGACACGTTGCCAGACTGGTGCTTGCAGACAGCACGTGTTCGTGCTTTCGCTTATTGCGGATGTGTTAACGGGGTACATCTTGGACATTAAAGTATATAAGAAATTTATTGAATCAGGCGTTACTTTGCGGAGGTCCATATTAATGAACTAAAACAATTACTTTGCTCACCCGCGACCTTAGAATAGTTACGTTTATGCAAGAAATGTGCGTTCATGCAGTTCCTCCACCTCCACACTGTACGAACACACACAAATCACATAAACCCAACCATCACCACCACCAAGCTACACTGACGCGTTTCGAACTCAACCAGAGCTCATCTTCAGAGTTACCACAACCGTATGCTATGCTACCAAATGTTAAACCAAATGTTAATGGTAGCATAGCATACGGTTGTGGTAACTCTGAAGATGAGCTCTGGTTGAGTTCGAAACGCGTCAGTGTAGCTTGGTGGTGGTGATGGTTGGGTTTATGTGATTTGTGTGTGTTCGTACAGTGTGGAGGTGGAGGAACTGCATGAACGCACATTTCTTGCATAAACGTAACTATTGTAAGGTCGCGGGTGAGCAAAGTAATTGTTTTAGTTCAGTATATAAGAAATACTATTGGCCCCAGTTCACTACCTTGGAGTACTCCTCTGTTCTGGAGTTAATGAGATTAGCCGCTGACGAATATTTTAAGAACCTCCTCAGCTTTATTACTTTCATTTGTTACTATCATTTATTTATTCAATCAGAGCAAACAGAAGCAAGCGTACATCGTTTACTTATAAATAAATCAATGACTAACATGCACTTATGTACTCCCTAAATAGCTTCCACTAAAACATATACATAAAGCGTGTCACACATAGCGCAGATGCGGTAAAATTTTATCTGCGTATAAAAATTTATCCGTCTGCCGGTATCACACACAGTGCAGATGCGAGGTGATACATTCACTCTAAAATTTCGGAGCTGAGTAGACGAGTTTTGTGGTGCGGATTGCTTATACAGGGTGTTTTTTTTGTATAAATGGGGGCAAACGAGCATGCGAGTCACCTGACGGGGAGCAATCACCGCCGCCCATGGGCACCCGCAACATTAAGGGTGTCACAGGTGCGTTGCAGGCCCTTTGAGAGATAGATAGGCTACAATGGATATTCAATAAAAGCGCGTTACACTTACTTTATTTCTCTTCACGTCAAAATGTAAAAAAAATGCGAAAATGCATTTCTACGCAAGAATGACTTGTTGTTTGCTTAAGTAGTACGTAATTTTTATATTTATTTTATTATACACTGAAGTTCCCAATCCGCACTGGGCCCGCGTGGGAACTACGACCTAAACTCTCTTATTCTGAGAGGAAGCCTGTGCCCTGCAGTGAGACGTATGTAGACTAGGATGATGATGATGATGATGATGATTAAAGTGTGCCTCTGCGCAACCACCTGTATTTATCTGCAGATCTACATCTGTCGATATATGTCGATGCTCACAGATACGCAGATAAAATCTTACCGCATCTGCGCTGTTTGTGGTTCTCCGTTGAATTGTATAGGGAGCGATATTGACAGATATGCGTTCAGATACAGATATCTTACCGCATCTGCGCTGTGTGTGACAAGCTTATGTGGTATTTGTTACTAACTACTGCACAGCACTGTTCAGTACAAACACAAGCACAGTTCGAATTTTAAATTCATAGACAATCTAGACTTGAGTCAATTCCGACTATCAAATCGATTGGAATATTCGAGATTCAAAAATATTAAAAACAGGAATTTTACTTTGAATTAAATTACATATATCCACTGATTCGATTATCGATGTGACAATCCGAATTCGATAATCACAACCAGATATCTCTTCTGAACATATAAAAGGGAAGTTATGATATGGACTTTACGTTGTAACGCTATAACTCGGGCTAGGCCAATTTGTACCTACAGGTTACAGAGGAACCTGCGGGTGTCTATGGACAGTGGGGATCATTTAACATCAGGTGACCCACTAGTTCCTTTGTCTGGCCTTTCTAACATTAAAAAAAAAAACCAGTCTTCACTAGTGTCTCCAAGTTAATGAATGGAAGAAATAGTATAGGTCCCAATGGGTATGTATTACAATACCGAATTACGAAAGACCGAATGTATTAAAACATCGAATGGGTCAAAAGACCGACACGATTTTTTCCTGTAAGTAACCGTTAACTTTTTAAGATTGTTATAAAACAAACCTAACCTAACCTAATGGGTTCTGTATGATGCCGTTTTAATAAATTCTGAGAAGTTTACGGTTTCAGAAAAAAATCGTGTCGGTCTTTTGACCCATTCGATGTTTTAATACATTCGGTCTTTCCTACCCGTCCCAATGTTCTACCTTGGGGTAACCTCTGTTATAGCTCGTCAGCGGCTAATTCTGCTCTGCTATAGCAGAATTAGCCGCTGACGAATATGAGAAGTGAGATGCCATCTTCATCACTCACCTCCGCATTGCAGCAGCTCAAGCTCAGGCGAGGCCAGGTAATACCGGTCGCATAGGAACCTCGCGTTTTCATAGGCATCTCTAACGACGCCGACGACGTCGCACGCCGGGTCTATGCAGCCGATGTGGCGGCCGCCGTTGCCCATGCCGTTCACGGATGACTGCTTGGCTCCAACTGGTTGTTCGCCGAAGAGGATTGCTGAACGGGACGAGGAATTTGTTAGAAGACTGGGCCTTTACTCGCTTTTAAATAGATTTGGGAACATTCAAGTGTTACGTAACGCAATTTTTGGAGATTTTTTGGCCATGTAACGCGCCGTAACGTTTTTCTGTAGCCCCCTCCCCCTAGCAAAACGTTACGTAACCACTATGTGACCATTTTTATCTAAAAATTTTGAGAAAAAACGTTTTAAGAAATGCGTGAGCGGAGGTCCATATTAATGAACTGAAACAATTACTTTGCTCGCCCGCGACCTTACGATAGTTACGTTTATGTAAGAAATGCGCGAACAAGCAGTTCCTCCACCTCCACACTGTACGAACACACACAAATCACACAAGCCCAACTATCACCACCACCAAACTACACTGACGCATTTCGAACTCATCCAGAGCTCATCTTTAGATTAGGTAACAACCGTACGCTATGCTACCAAATGTTAGACTCAACTGCTTAAACACCGTTACGTAATAATTTGTTCGTTATTAAAGAAAATAAAAGTCTTATCACGAATTATTATTACAGTAGACACATTAACTTATATATTAGAACAATTTGTATAAAAAACATTTTTAATTTTCATTCAATTTTTATGGAATAATCGAGAAAAACTAACAAAAATGCAACGTTGCCAGCTCAGCAGGTATAAACCCTCTTAAACCTCTTTTCAGCAGTGGACGTCTTTCGGCTGAAATGATCGTGACGGTTACCTATCAAAATTTAGAATTATTTTTTTCCGAATATTTAAAATCCCGAATGCTTCATTTATCCGAATGCATTTTTTTTTGACACTGTAAATATTTCAGGATTTTTATAAAACAACCTTAACCTAACCTAAAGGGTTCTACACGATGGTCCTGAAATAAATCCTGAAATATTTACAGTTTCAGAAAAAAATGCTTTCGACAAATGAAGTTTTCGGGATTCTAAACCTTCGGAAATAAAACTTTCTAAACATCGATAGGATCCTGATCGTGACCCATTGGCTACTTAGTGTCTGTTCCACTCACTGTGCTGATTGATGAGCATCCGTATGGAGATGCGGCTCATGTAGAAGCGGTCCAGGAAGTACTGTATGGAGTGCTCGATGCCGCAGTCCACCTCGTGGGACTCCTTCAGCTCCAGAACGCCCTGAGCCATCGTCTGCACCACGTCGGCGTGGCGGTTCCTGATGTGGACTAGACGCGCGCAGAACCTGCGCATACGCATCGCTTAGGAAAGATAGACATTCTTAAATGATGATGCATGAGCATTTCTAAAAATGTTTGTAAGTACATTTAATTTTGGACTCCAAATTGGCATTGATCATTTTTTTACAATGCGGTCTAATTCCAAAACCATTTCGAGGAATAGGTTTATTAAATCATTTTATAACATTGTAGTAAAAAAATATTAAATGATCGTGCGTATTTTTGCAAAATAATGTTTGACCTTTGTTTGACCTTTCTGGTGGGCATTAACTTTGAAATTCTTTGCAACAAGAAAAAAAAAGCCGTCCGTCTAGTTTCTCTATACTATTCTCTGTCACTTCGACGTAGTTATCATATGTCAGTTTAAGGATACTATTTTGAAAAACATTCTTCGCGTTTTTCATATTTTAAAATAGATTTATACAGGAAGTGTTTCATTCCTACTTGTGAAAATGATTCTGTCAATAGCCCAAACAAATTAATTGTTCGCATTAGAGAAGATTTACGAGAGAAGTGGTGCCGCGAAGTTAATTCAAAGTTTACACGATTTACTTATTGTTGCGAGGGTCATTTTAATGTAAGTATGGATTAAATCCGCCAAAGAACTTTCAAGGGAACACTCCTGACCATTTTATTTTATACGTACAAAAAATACTATAGCCGTAAATCGTTTTTTATACCTATTCTCTTGGAAGAATCGGCAACTTTAGTGTTATTGTTATTGTAATGTAAAGTGGCATTGTCAGATGACAACTAACCATCGATTGTGACACATTTTTTTGTCATTATGTCTGTGGTTTATACACAGATTCAGCCGCGGCATGTAATTTACGAGAAGTCGTATCTCATATTTTCAATAAATTATAAAAAAATATTGGAGTGATGAATAGCTGAAATATTCAAATTAGTTTCTTAAAATGCTCTATGTTTTCGATAAAAAAAAGTGGGGGTTAGAAAAAATGAACAATCCCAATTGCATAGAAATTTACAGGACAGTCCTGATTCACTTGTATGGCAACTTTCTTTTTTGTTACCCTCCACGAACCATGTGTGTGTATGTGGTGGTATGTGGTAACAAATAAGAAAATTAATCACTAATGAGTTTGTGTGTCTTCTTATGAAGGTGACTCTTCTTTATTTCTTTTCCGCTATTTGTATTGTGAGGCCTTACTTTTTTGTAGGTACAGGCGACGTCATAAATAAAATAAGTGACACTTTTCTACTTTGTCGCTTTCAGTAGTTTCCTTATTTTCGTATGACTTTTCAAACATGACGTTAAAGTGACAAGGTACCTAAGTCATCACTTATTTATGACGTTGACCCCACTTCGTGCCGAATTTCAGCGTGCGATAGATATTTCTCAAAGAAAAGCAGTTGGAACTCACTCAGTCAGCACCTTCTGTTCGGGCTCCATCTTCTCGAACCGTATGATCTCCTCGAAGGACCGCTCGTACCACTGGTTGACCAGCCCCACCGACGGCATCCGCAGCAGGTTCTCCGGGAGTAGCGCTATCTCTTTCATTATGTTCGCCAGTCTGCAAGCGAGAGGGAGACGGGTTGAGTTTCAATCTTTGATCAATTATAACTGAAGATACACATTGCCGAACAAAATCCCCTTCAAAGAATGTCCGAACTTTTTTATTTGTTTGCATACCAATTAAAATCATCACCTACACAGAAATTTGAACCTAGTCTTTACTTCATTACAGTCGAATTTCGGTTGACACTTGACAGCTAAACTTGACAATTTCACGCAACGTACTGAGAGAAAAAAGAAGGCCACTTTTATCAAAGTCAGTGTTGCCACCTTACGCATGGAACAAGTAGCTAAGCTATACTCAAAAAGTAGCCAGATACGTGAAATTTTACCCTCGCAGAAGTGGCTAGAAAGTGGCTGAAAAATGTAGTTAGATTATTATCGGTTTTTAAACAATTATTGATTATTTAAAGAAAAAAAATTAATAATAAAGTTGATGTCGAAGGCGAAGGTTTGTTGTTTGGTTTGGGCTTTTTGATTCTTTCAATTTCCTGTAGAATGTTGGCTGAAACTTGGTATGCGGCACACGTCTCATTATTTTATTTTTAAAATATTGAATAGTTAGTATCAAATTTAATGTTAGTAAGTCCATTATATTCCTATTTTTATTTTTCACAATGTTCACTATGGAAAATATAGCCTCTCCACTTCATTTTATACTTTTAATTGTAATTATATTCTAAGAATTAAAAAGTGGCTAGAAAAATTGGCTTTTTAAAAAACTAGCCAAGAAGTGGCTAAAGTGGCAACACTGATCAAAGTGGCGCTCATTTGGCTCGGACATTTTCGGGCGCGCGACTGTGGATCTACAGTTAGAATTGATCAAAGGTTTCAATGCTTTTACCCGGCTTTTACCGCATTAAATTCGATTATGGTAAAACAGTTGACATACAATTTGCTGTCTGCGTTGTTACAGTTGTTACTTTACAGCTATTGGTTCATCATCATCATCCCAACATATACACGTCCCACTGCGGGGCACAGGCCTCATCCCAGAGTGAGAGGGTTTGGGCCGTAGTTCCCACGCGGGCCCAGTGCGGATTGGGAACTTCACACACACCATTGAATTTCTACATACGGCAGGAGTATGCAGGTTTCTTTTTTTATTATGAGAGGAAGGCAAACGAGCAAGCGGGTCATCTGATGGAAAATGATCACCACCGCCCAGAAATATCAACAACTCAAAGAGAGTTTCCTCACGATATTTTCCTTCACCGTAAAGCTCATGGTAAATTACAGCTGTTGGTTCTTCTCAAATAAATAAATCCATGCCAATATTATAAATCCGATAGTGTGTCTGTCTGTTTGTCTGTTACCTCTTCATTCATGGTTAAGCCGCTGAACCGATTTAGATTAAATTTGGTAAGGGCATAAGATAGTAAAATCCCGTAAAAAATCATAATTCCCGTGGGATAACGATGAACGAATAATTAGCAGACGGAGCCGCGGGCAACAGCTAGTGATTAATAAAACAATTATATACTTGTATGATGGAGGGCAAACTCATTAAAGCTAACTACTGTTTATTACGACTCATTAGCTATGTCCACTTGTAGAGTCACTATTTCCGTCTGAATAAATAATTAAACGTTTTATTTACAAACTAAACTAAAACGCGTTTTTTTTTAACCACAAAAGAAGCAGGATATTTCAATTCAGTTCAGTACTAACTACTAAGCGTCTCAGTAACATATTTAAGGATTGGACTTGTTAACTTCATAATTGGCAGCTGTGTAAATAATTAATTTACAAAAGGGATTTTAGTAAATAACTACCGGTAAACTGGGATCTACTATCTGGGGTCTGAGGTGTACTATCTGTCTTCTTGTAATAATTAGCTTTGTTATAGTTTATTTATTTATATGTGGCTGTTTATCCCAATGCTTGTATTTGTTTTAGACGTGTACTTATTATATGTACGATATATGTATGAGTAGATGTACTATTTTTTGTTGCGTTTTAATTTTCTAATCCACTGCTGATGCACCACCTGCTGTAAACTAGTCCTTCCTTCTTTCTGGTAAAGGGTTGCCTGGAAGAGATCGCTCTTTAGCGATAAGGCCGCCTATTGCTTACCTTGTAACTTACTCTCTGTGTACCTGTTTTCTGTATTGCTTACTATTCCTGGTGTACAATAAAGAGTCATTGTATTGTATTGTATTGTATTGTCACTTTAGGAAATTTTGTGGCTACTTTGATGGATTTTAAATGGTTATAAAATCGCAAATATTCATAGCTCGATTGAGCAAATGACGTAATAAAGTTAGTTGATTTATCAAGGTAGTTATTTCACTGCCACAGATGGTCTAAAAAAATAAGGACACGGCGTAAAAACCGTTTTTCAAAGTAACCCCTGCATTTGAAAGTAACCCCAGTTTACGGTACCTACCAGGCCCTATACTACGAAGCGCGAAATTCGAACTTCGTTTCATGCCGTTCCGCTCACGCTAATGGTATTTATTACGAGAGTGAGAGGGACCGCTCGATACGAACTTCGAACTTCGAATTTCGTAGTAACCCCCCAGGTGCGTAGCTACCGCCGTATCAATAATACGGGCCCCCCGGGCTACAGAGGCCCCTAACGTGTGTAACTGTAGCTTTTGTGTTTCTTTTTGTGAGAAATCTTTACCCTTCATTTGGGCTCCCCAACTAATTTTGATACAGGGCCTCTCCAAGGCACGCTATACGCCACTGGTACCTACTAATATCTACACTACACCTTGTTTTTTGATTTCCAAGTATAATGAATTCACAGTCATTGCAAAAGGTATTTTATACCTGTTTTACACTCGCCTCGTCACCTCGCCTCGCGCCTCGCCTCGTCGTCTCGCTCCGGACGCGAGCCTCAAAATCAAGGCAAATCACGAGACGAGGCGCGAGGCGCGCCTGTTCACACTCTCGTCTCGAGGCTCGTCCCGCAGTTCGTCTCGCCGCTCGTACGCGAGTGTAAACCAGGTATGTGCGTAAATGCGGTGGTGGGGCGCGTCATTTTAAATTAGACAATTTAGACAAGCTCTAACATTAGGAAGTGGACAAGTTGGGAAGTGGACAACTTTGGAAGTGGACGAATTAGGAAGTGGTCAAAGTCGACCGGAGGGACAAAAGTTTAGTGTCAAATATGACAGTGTTTTAACTTCAACACCAGCTTCGTTTACTTGTATATAATGTACCGCAGCTCAGGCTGACTTTCCCATTTCGTCACCTTCTTAAATCGTCCACAGTGCCATGTCGTCAGCCTACAATTCCTAAATCGTCATCTACCAAACTTAATGAATTGTCATTTTCTTTGAAAAATGTACTAAATTTATTACGCTGGGCCTTACGAGGTTATAATAAGACAAAATTATGATGAAGAATATCTTAAATGAACCGATGGCACAAGGTTATCCAGCATTATCTCGCATAAACACCGCCATGGTTTTTCTAGTTTCTGTTATCTATCTTACGATTATGTTGTCGTAACCTCTGTATGGTGTTATATTTATAACCATATCGTGAGTTCTAGAAACTGTACGATTTAATAGTATGTATATTGTTATTTAGTTTAGACGACCACATGGCCTAGTGGTTAGAGAACCTGAATACGAAGCTTGTGGTCCTGGGTTCGATTTCCGTGTCGGGGCAGATATTTGTATGAAAAATATGAATGTTTGTTCTCGGGTCTTGGGTGTTTAATATGTATTTAGCTATTCAAAGGGGGAACGCTGCCAGTATCTTCGGAACCTTGCCTAAAGGGACTCCTTTTAATAATTATTTTAGTTATTATATTATATTTTTTAAGGTTTTTAGTTTTAGGTTAATTGTTCTAGTATATATTTTTTTACTTCTGTATAATTAAATAAATAAATAAATTATAATAGTTTATTAAAAGAAAACTAAAAATGCCACTGAGTGGGCGCCACAGGATGGATGGCGACGACGGGGTAGGCCCAGACGGCGGTGGCGGGACGACCTGGACATATTTCTCGACGACTGGCCTCAGGCTGCTTTGGACCGGGAGAAATGGAGGACATGGGGGGATGCCTTTGCCCAGCAGTGGTACATCAATCCAGGCTAGATAATAATAATAATAAAAGAAAACCTTAATAACATACACAGAATATCCAGTGGCCCCACACTAAATAATTTAATTAGTTTATTTAAGTATGTACCTATCTATATAAGTATGTTTATCCGTTGCTTAGTGCTCATAAAACAAACTTTGCTTAGCTTACTTTGAGACTAGGTCAATTGGTGTGAATTGGCCGGTGATATTTATTTATTTATTTATTTGTTATTGTCTCTTCCACAGGTCGACCAGAAGTAATCGGGATCTCCACCCTTACGTTGTCAGTATTCCCAAAATCCGCACAAAGCGTTTTTGCTCTCCCTTCACCCATCGTACAGCTAAAGAGTGGAATTCCCTGCCTGCGACTGTGTTCCCTGAACACTACAATATGGCCGTTTTCAAGTTTAGGGTGAATGAGCAATTACTAGGCAAGCGTGCTCGCTCCATCGTAGGCCTCATCTTCGCTTATCATCAGGCATGATTGTGGTCAAACGCAAACCTATATTGTATAAAAAAACAACCGCTTATATCGTCACAATACAAATATAAACCGTTTTATTTACATAACATAGAGCCGGTAGGTGGTAAGTAATCACAATTCACATAGTAATCTCAATGTCAACACCCGACCATAAAAAACACTAAATAACTTTAAATAAGATAACAATGAAAAACAACGAATAGATAACCGCTAGTAAAATTGTGAATAATACAGATAAACACGTCCAACTGTGAAATCTAATAATAGGTAACGTTTGACAGGGTGTCCCAGAACGTGGTGTCAAGGTAAGGGCGACTAATTCTAGAGGACTGTTAATGTCTGTACAACGTCGCGTTCCTTTAAAACAATAAGCTACATCTCTATAGCGAAACCTGCTTAGGCCGTGTTCAGACCAAACTGACTGTCAGCCGCCGAAAGTGAGCGAGCGTTACGCAGCTTATTATATTTCCATAGATATTCATTTTTTCGTTTACACCTAACCTACATTTCAAACTAAATATAAACTGAAACATAGATGCACAGAAAAAACCCCAGAAAAAAGACCAATGCTGGGAATCGAACCCAGGTCCTCAGCGTTCCGTGCTGCGTGCTTACCCCTACACCATCACTGGTCTTCTGGTCGCTGAGGACCTGGGTTCGATTCCCAGCATTGGTCTTTTTTCTGGGGTTTTTTCTGTGCATCTATGTTTCAGTTTGTATTTAGTTTGAATATATGGTTTCACGGGATGACCGTAAAAGTAATAAAAAAATGAAGTTGAAGAAAATAAAAAAATAAATAGAAAAAGATACTTCATACTTAACCTAACCTACAATCTACAATACGCTATTACGTTTTTAGGGTTCCGTAGTCAACTAGGAACCCTTAGTTTCGCCATGTCTGTTCGTCTGTCTGTCTGTCTGTCTGTCCGCGGCTAAGCTCAGAGACTGTTAGTACTAGAAAGCTGTAATTTGTCATGAATATATATATCAGTCACGCCGACAAAGTGATTACATAATAAAAACTAAAACAATTTTTTTTAGGGTACCTCCCATAGTCGTAAAGCGGGGGTGATTTTTTTTTTTCTCGGTTAACCCTAGTGTGGGATATCGTTGGATAGGTCTTTGAAAACCATTGTGAGGTTGCTAACATGATTTTTCTATTCAGTTATCTGTTTGCGAAATATTTAACTTTAAAGTGAAAAATTTCATTAAAATCGACCCCCCCCCCCCCTCTAAAATCTAAACTGTTGGGCGGAAAATTTAAAAAAAAAACAGAATGGTAGTAAATATATCAACTTTACTAGGAAAATTATAGCGGCTAAGATTGCTTGGAAATTATTTGTAGTTTTAGAGTAAATAGTAACCTAAGGTATAAAACATACCTAAACTTGGATGATTCCGTACACATACGAAATCCTTAGAAAAATATTACTTGATTTTTTCGTAATGGCTACGGAACCCTACCTTGGGCGTGTCCGACACGCTCTTGGCCGGTTTTTCTTTCATATTAACACTGGGGCTCAGTGAGCCTCCTCACATTCGGCGGCTGACTATACGTTTGGTTTGAACACGGCCTTACCATTCATTTCAATTTCAATTCATTCATTTCAACACACACTCACGCACACACACACACACACTCACATTTTATCATTATCAAAGTGTTCTTTGTTCTTAGTTTTAGTTCTTATTTAGTATATTTAATTAATAATACTCTTGTTATTGGTTGTTCACATATGTAATTGCTAAACTTGAGGAAGAGCGGGATCTCCTAACACAGGTATTTTGTACTTAATGGGAGGTCCCAACCTTCTCTAGCTTATAAAAGGCTGTCACCAATAAAACTATTTTTGTTTTTTTTTTTTTTTTTTTGGTTTTGTATAAGTTACATAGACCTTTGCTTAATAGTTCCTCTACCTACACGATGGGCCATTAAATGGTCGGTGCGATGGCTGCAACGCATCTATACTTCGTTTTTTTAGCTTTAGAAATAAGGTAAACAATCTTGACGAGCCATTTTATTGCAAAACGCTTTTAAAAAATAGTAACTAAGTATTACTTAAACCGAAAGAGTGTAGATGACCATATTTCCTTTCAAATTGTTATATATTAGTTGTGACTTATTTTTCAAAAGTGTTTTTCAATAAATAAAGCGTATAAAAAGACACGTCAAGATCGCTTACGTTCTTTCTAATGCTAAAAAAACGAAGTATAGGTACACGATGGCGAAGTTCTTTTGATTCTTATGATGTGCGACCTAAAACCGACACCGACGCCATCCCGCACGACCGTCGCACGCGCCATAAGCCATCCGACACCACTACGCCCTCCGCACGCTGACCCATCCATCATAGTTGACCATTGCGATGACCCATCGTTTAGTGCCAGCATAACTCTGGCACATTCTCTATTTAGCTTCTTCATTGAGTTCAGAGAAAACGCTATTGTGTCAAGCAAAGGACAAAGTCAAAGTCCATGGTCTCGAAGAACCACGGACTGGCAAGCGCAGCGTAGGACGCCCACCAACATTATTGGGTATCAATGCGGATGCAGTGGACGTCCCACAGCTGAAATGATGCTGATGATAATGGCAAGTAAAATTCCATGTACACAATAAATAATTACTGAAAGACCGATGGAGCGAGCTATGCTCAGCGTTACCCTGCGTGATCTAATCAGAAATGAAGAGATCCGCAGAAGAACCAAAGTTATTGGCATAGCTCGGACAAGCGCCAGACTAAAGCGAATGGACAGGGCACATTGCTAGTAGACCCGATGGCCGATGGAGCAGAGAGGTTCTGTGGGGACCGCGAACCGAAAGACTTGGTGAGGTAAGGCTTCCAACAAGATGGATCGATGATCTAGTAAAGGTCGCATGGTCTAAGGCTTGTCCACGAAAAAAAGTAGCCACCGAAAACCAAGTCTCCACTGTCTCCCAGTAGGTCTAGGTAGTTCAAACCGCAATTAGATTGCCAACTGAGTATTCTTTTTTTAAGTAAGTAAGTTGTGAAATCCTACATAATGCCAGTTAAGGCTTAGAGTTAAAATGATTACATACAAATGTGTGGAGTTATGGCATGATTTAAAAAAAAATTATGACCTGCAGACGGTAATTAAGAGTATGGAAAGATATTCGCGGAACATTATAGCGTCGATAATCTATTTGAGTAAAGAAAAAAAAAGAACCTCTGTGACCCAAACGTAAAAAATACAAAATCTAAGACTAAACTCCAGAGATTTCAAAAGTAAGCCCAAAAATGGATAGCATTTGATATAAATATCCATAATAGCACTCAAAACGAAAGGTGAAGAAGTCCTTCTTTCTAGTTAATTCCTTAAAAAATGTAATTTCATATTGAAGACCTGAATTATACAACAGTGAGTACGTTTTTTCGTGAACAAGCTTTATTTGCACACGGACAAGAAGACGTCTTTTGGTTGATATGATGAAATAAGACCACGACGTAATTATTCCGAATTCCCATGGAAATTTTGTATAATCAAGGGATTTCAATTCAACTGGTTCCTAATGCTGCACAGGTTAAAGGCTAGTTAAAAATACATTTACCTCACTGGCAGTTCCTTCCTTAGGAATATGTAGGATTTCTTTTCGCACGCATTTAGACCTGAAACAAAAAATAATGCCGTCGGTATAATGTAGATCAGTCAGTAACAGTTGCCTTTTATATATAGGTAAGGTACTACCTACAGTACCTACTGATGTATATGACATTATGACTATGACATATGCATATACAATGATTAATGATGTAACTGGCTGAGTAAATATGTGATCCACCACGTCAATATTAATTAAATATCAATGACAGACTGAACAAATAATAACATATTTATTATGTTATGTTAATATGACGTATAACGTGTACTCGGTACCAAATGACGTACCTAAGACATTTAATCTATGATTACTGTGAAAAGATCCAATTAGTGGTTTTGTGTTAAACCATAGTTTATTGTAGTCTTTATTGAGTACGTATCAAATTACATAAAGTTTGAAAAGAATAATGGCCAAAATACATAATGATCATTTGACATAGCGGAATTTTCTCAGAAATCGACAATTGCACATA
This sequence comes from Archips crataeganus, assembly GCA_947859365.1. Classification (NCBI taxonomy): domain Eukaryota; kingdom Metazoa; phylum Arthropoda; class Insecta; order Lepidoptera; family Tortricidae; genus Archips; species Archips crataeganus. The sequence continues at coordinate 2,617,801 of OX402075.1, forward strand.
CTGTTATTAGTTATTATATCCACTGCAGGGCAGCAAAGGTACCGACTCAGAATGCGAGGGCTTGGGCTGTGATTCCCACGCGGGCCCTGTGCGAATGGGAACTTAACACAAGTGTTGTGTAATTTCACACATAAATTCCGAAAAAGTCAGAGGAGCGAACCCACGACCCTCTGCTTGATGGGCTACCGCGTAATCTAACCTGAAATTATTAAAACAGATATTTTCGAATAATTTATCATACCGGGGTATTATAACACGCTGTATAAATATCATGTTTTCTCGATAATATTCTGCTTCATTGACACAATACAAAACGCCCACAACGTAGTTGTACGCTTCAACAATTTAGATAAGGACAAGCGTCATTTTCTGACCCAACGAATTGGAAAAGAGGTCCCTGAGTCCTAAACGCGTTAAGTAATTTACAATTTATAGCCTATCTTATCAATTACAAGCGTTTTCTAAACTAATTTAACAAGAATCCCATTTCAAACTCAACTTAGTTTCATTTTAAAATACGTCTCTTTCCAGAAAACTGTCTTGTCAGAAAATATAGTTGCAAAAGATTTTTTTTCCGTTTTAGTAACCTCTAACCAGCTTTCGCAACCAGCAACGAAAGATGAATATTTTTTCTGCCCGACAACCAACTACAAAAATTTAAAAATTAGGTAATAAATAAATATTTAATAGATTCTAAAAAAAAACACTAATATTATAAACTGCGATCCCGTTGTATTTTTTCTAAAATTTCTTTCATAAGAACGTTCTCCTGACAATAACAAACGCAACAAAAAAATAATCATCCAATTTGGTGCAGTCGATCGGAAGTTATGCGCATGTCGGTGATTCATTTTTATTCATATAGAATAGATAGATACGAAAGTGTTAAGTACCTCTTCACTTTTTTAACGTGATTTTCACTCATGTGTACTATGTACTAAACTCGCAACCACGACCGCTGCAATGTGGCCGAAACGTCGAGCTAAATATTGTTTGCGTGATAAGTCCCGGACCGGACCGTGATACGTTCTGGAACGGAGACCACGGACTGGCAAGCGCAGCGTGGGACGTCCACCAACGAGATGGACGGGCGATTTGGTGAGGGCCGCAGGTTCAGGGTGGATGCAAATCGCTTCCAATCATAATGATTGGGCATCAATGAGGGAGGCCTATGTCCAGCAGTGGACGTCCTCGTCCTACGGCTGAAATGATGATGATGATGATGATGATAAGTTAGTATAGGGGTCTCATACGGGACAACCCGTAAATTACGGGACATCTGCTGCAGGCTTGTTATCTAACTCCCTCGCAATCGCCATGGCGTTCATTTTGACAGTTCTTGTATGGGTTGACAATTGGTATCGGAAACAGCCAGCTGTCACAGCCATACAAAAACTATCATTTCAATCCGATGCCAAGTGTCAAAAAAGTTACACAATTACCCTGCAGGGCCCTGTACCACAAAAGTTACAAGTGCTACAATTCAACAAAATTTTCAAGTTTCTCATAGTAAAATGTTACAATTTTGTCGAATTGTAGCACTTGTAACTTTTGTGGTACAGGGGGCAGGTCACCCCATTTGTCCAGCAGTGGACGTTTCGTCTTTTGACTAATAATGATGACCACAGGATAATTCTGCAAACGGGTCGAAAGCCAGTGTTACTACGGTTAGACTAGGCTATAAAAAGAACACTTAAGACCTGTATGATTATGTTTGGAACATAAACAATAGTTATGTTTACCGTTAGCTTGTTTACGAGTCGAGTCAAGGTGAACCGGCAACCAACTAATTACATAATCATCGCAGTGGCGGCGTAAAGGGAGGGGTGGGGGCGGAGGGGGGGGGGGTGGTCCGCCCCGAGCGCCACGCACCAAGCGGTGATAACGACAACTCACTCGTACATCCAAAGAAGGACATCGTGTTGGAGATTTTACGATTGAGGCGCCATTTGGAAAGGCCGCCAGCGTTTCTGCCCAAGAATGCCCTCTCTGCCCTATGGACTGTTGGAGCTTCTCAAATTCATTGTAAAATGGGGCTATTCCGAGTCTGTTCCATCGTTATCTGTAACCTAATCTCGTTATTCCGAGTCTGTTCCATCGTTATCTGTAACCTAATCTCGTGTCACGGTGATTTTTATCTAACTCATCCGAAACGGCATGACCGATCAAATGAAACTTTTTTCTCCACATTCGGTAGGTCTGAGAATAGGTCGTAGGCTATTTTTGTATACCTACCCCTATTCTTCGCAGACGGAGTCGCGGGCAACAGCTAGTATTGTATAATAAAAGTTTATTGGAACAATGTTGCCACAACAAAAGCGAAGAATATAAAGTCCAGTTCTATTTATTATTGTACGGAAAATTTGCGTCAAAGTTTAAAAACAAAACTAGTGGGCGCGAGTACAAAGTCCACGTACAACAAAAACTAGACAGAAAATTAAACGCGTCAAAATAAACCAACAATCATCGAACAAATAATTTGAAAATTCGCGGAACATCGTAATAACATGAAAGAGGTTGACTCATCAACGCGAACATCAACCCGAAACATTAATTAAATCTATACTAGGAAATAACTAGGTACCTTAAAAGACGTATTTTGCGAAAATTTTATTGTAAATATCGAGTCGAGACATTCATGATGACGCGTGCCGCGGTTTTTATTAAAATATCATTAATGTCTAATTTTGACAAAGTCACGCCTCTTCGTGAATGGCTCTAAACTACGATTTTTAATTTCGTGGAATTCTGACAAATGCCAGATTTTGACGTTTCAGAGGCAACAAACCTTTTTTCATTTTAAATCTATTTATTACTTTAGAAACAATAAAATAGATACATTACTAATTATAAATATAGTGAAGGAGAGCTTTTACTATAAGAAGTTATCAGTTTTCATTTATTAGTCTATATTTATTTCATAGGTTTTTAATAGATTCGTGTATTCATGGTACGTGTGAGACAGTTCATAATGATATTAGTCCTCTTTAGAAAACATAATACATAGCAAAAAAACAAAAACTTTTCAAGGAAATAATAATATCAATCAACGAAAACGACAAAAATAATACGGAAACAGGAGAGCGAGCACATTCGAACATTCAAGACAGAAGCCGAATGACTTTAATATTGTCTTGACAGAAGAATGATATTTCATGGTTTTTATTATTTAAGTATGTAACTTCTCTATGAAATTTTAAATTACAAACCTCTTGAGACGACGATTGAAACTTAATACATAACTATTAATTATAATTTAAGTCCGAAAGTTTGCTATATATGTCAATCATCGCAATGATACCCGAGACAATTTATTTTTTACTCATAAAAGGGTTAAATATTTTATTCCGTCTGAACAGTTAGATTAAAAAATATTCTAACTACGTATTAATTAATGATTTATTACATTATGTCCAATTTTAATGTGTATACTAAGGAATTTGTGCTCTGTATTTCCTAGTTTTTGTTTTATCTCGTTTAAATTTTCGGGAAATATTTTTTGCCTAGTAACACTAAGAAATGTCAGAATTCCACGAAATTAAAAATCGTAGTTTAGCTAAGCTATACAGGGTATTTTTTTAATAAGTGCACAAATTTTAATATGTGATACAGTGTCGTTAAAATAACAAATTTCAGTATTTTCCGTTATAATTTTTATCACTTATTTTTTTTATTTTTCATAGTAACTCGACCAATTTATTGGATGAATTACTATGAACAACCCAAATATCAAAATGTAAAAAAAAAATCTTGAACAGATAATCGTGATCTATTAACAATAATGTATGTATCACGTGTCAAAATTTGTGCACTTATTAAAAAATTACCCTGTATAGGTGAAAAACTTAAGAAGACCTGTTGTATGTAGTAGTAAACGTGTCCGTATAAATAAACAAATTGACGTTCCAAATTAGAAAAATGACTTAAGCTCCATATCAGTTTTGTGCACTACTACATACAACAGGTCATCTTCTTAAGTTTTTCACCTATACATAGGTACTTAAATGTGTTTGTTGCAGTGACGCAACGATATCTCTATTACGATACCGATACGAATACATTACGATACTTTAAATAAAAACTAAAAATCTCTTTGAAATTAACATCTATTACCTATAGTTTTTAATATACTATATAATAATATATATGTTTCGCTTTCTGTAGATCCTGGGACTTAGAGAAATGTTTCCATATCTCGCTGTGTTCCAGTTTTTTCGGCATTCTTGGTTATTTATGTTAAGCTTTGTTGTTTACATTTAGTTACATTGAAAGAAACGAAAAAAGTGAAAACAAGATTGACAGGCCGCCAAGTGACACACAAAATCAGATGGCTAGTGCTATTGTTGCCAGTGCAAAATTTAACACCGTGTTGCGTTTCGTTTCAAACAAAACATGTATGTTTTCTTTCAAATATCGTATCGTAAAAATCGTATAATGTGCTTACGATGCCGATTATCGTAATAAAACACGATAACCGGCGGTATACGATAATCGGTATCGGCATCGTTGCATCACTAGTTTGTTGCCCTGAGGCGCTACCACGAAATTCGAAAATCGAAGTTCGTATCGCATTATCCCTCTCACTCTCGTGTCAAATCATATTAGCGTGAGCGGGACGGCACGAAACGAAGTTCGAATTATGCACTTCGTGGTAGGGCCTCTGATTTGGCATTTCCGCGGAACTCAATCATCTATTCTATACTATATTTATTTGTTATAATATATAAAGCTGAAGAGTTTGTTTGTTTGGTTGAACTCACTCATCTGAGGAACTACTGGTTCGAATTGAAAAAAATAATTTGTGTTAATTAGTCCATTTAGCGAGAAAGATATAATAATAATACATCACGCTACGACCCATAGGAGCGGAGCATCAGTGATTAACGCAGACGAAGTCGCGGGCACCAGCTATTACTTGATATGGCGTGAGTCGAAAAACATCTGAAAAAAAAACCCTACTCTCGTAAACAAAGCTAAAAACAATAACGCGTGTTGTACTTTGAACTCTTTGACTTTATAAATAAAGCGAGCAATCCCAAAGTCTGTCTAGACGGTATCTGCATGACGACGACGCCAATTTTTACGTGAGGTCCAAAGTCCTTCCCGCCAATTGAAGCCCAATATCCCAATGTTGGAGCCAATCCACAAATCATAACAAATACGTAAATACACTGACGAGCAAAAATAAAGGGTCGGTTACAAAAATGAAGATAACTACAAAACCCGCTGTGATAGCTTCTTCGAGTAAAATGAGTTTAGTAAAGAGTTTTATTCTCAGTTAAACTTTTTCTTGTTAAGAATAAAACTAATAAATGTCTTTAGATTTATTTATCATATAACAAATAAAATAAAATTAAATTTATTACATCTTTATATTTATTTCATATTGTATTAGTTAACTCCTACGACTATTTCTACTTTATCCCCTGCACAATACTGTCAGTGTAAGTTTTGCATGCTGAGTTTACCTTTAAGTAATAGTTACAATGTTCCATATAAGTTCATTCTGTAAAAATAAATGCAATGTATTGTTGTAAACTATTGTTGGTGAACCTTAATAAAAAAAAAACTCTTTACTAAACTCATTTTACTCTAAGAAGCTATCACAACGGGTTTTGTAGTTATCGCCATTTTTGTAACCGTCCCTTTATTCTTGCTCGTCAGTGTAGTACACTATTATTTAAGTATTCTGTGATAGTACATAATTTCAGATAGATTTTGGGGGAGAAAGGCTCTCGAGTAGCGACCCGTTATTTGTATGGAGAATTGTACAGCGCCTCTAGCGGTCACTTACGGAAGTACAATTCTCCATACAAATCATTTACGCCGTCGCTAGCGAGTACGGTCACTGTCAACTAGTGTAAACTCATGGTAGGGGTACTGGCCACTATATAGACGGATAGCACTACGTGATTTTGAGGTTATAAGTTTCATAAATTCTTAAGCTCCTTATTTCTTGCCTGTGGGTACAGTCGTACCTATAAACCTCCAAAAGCACAGACAGCGGAGGCTTGGCGGTGACGGTTGTAATATTCTAACTTGTATGAACGAGTTCGCGGTACGATACCGCACAACCGTTCATACAAGTTAGAATATTACAACCGTCACCGCCACTGCACCGCCACGCCCCTGTCTGTGCGTTTGGAACTTAAAGCTTATTTATTATTGCGTTTTGTGTCACATCCGTCACTTGTACTTTCAGCAAATCGATGATTTGCGGTTTATTCTTTTAATTCAAATCTAAACTGGCAGAATTAATTTAAAGTTTTAAATAATTATGGTATCACATTTAGAATAGCCTGCGGAGTGTGCAAACCCGCAAAACCCTGTTCTATTAAGGGAGGCCTTACTTCAACCGTGGTATTTTGGCTGATGACGACATTCATGAGTTTCAAGAACATTAGTTATCAAATCATCATACCAACTAGAAATGTTTATATACATTATCAATACGTGAAATATAAGTTCTAATGTCTGTACTCCAATCGGGAAACGACTTTCGGTTTTTTTTTTATGGAGTGAAGTTATTTGTATATCGTTTTGAACCGTTAATGAACTTTCTTCAAGAACAAGAAAAGTTCAATGAAATATTCATTAAAATTTATTGTAACTAAAAATAAAACAATTAAGAAAAAAAAATTAAATAAAACTTAACTATAAACTAAATATCTAACTATTACAAACTGAATTAAAAACTAAACTAGATCTAAAAAAAGGCCCCTGCGGCATTGTGCCGAAGATGCTGGCAGCATTTCCTCGTTGAATCGCTAGGATAATTCTTTGAGCGAGGTAGCTGCCAGCTCTTCGGTCACCGGTAGCATCTAAAAGCCTCTTCGAAATCTCTTTGAAGAGGCTTAGTGCTCCTGGGCCCCACGGACCAAGGGTCTCGACACCGAAAGGGATGAAATTATATTCGGCGCCGAGACCACTATATTTGCCAATTTTAGCGGTTTCGGCCGCCTCTGCTGCGGCTGCTGCCCTTGTGGAGGTCCGGTGGATATGCGAAGGGGCTTGTGTGTCTAATAATATATTAATTACTAGCTTTTGCCCGCGACTCCGTCCGCGTGGAATTAGTAATTTGGGCAGCTTATTTTTTTATCAAATTTGCTTTTTCATCAATCATGGCTCTCCTCACCCCCCCTCCCCCCTCCACCAAACCCCCCCGACACCCGCGTTCACATTCACCACCGTACTCCCAAGTCAAGCGAGTTTTACTTCAAAAACCCCTAATTTTGAAACATTCTCCCGCTCCGCTCCGCTCCTATTGGTGTTAGCATGATGATATATAGCATATAGCCTTCCTCGATAAATGGGCTATCTAACACTGAAAGAGTTTTTCAAATCGGAGCAGTAGTTACTGAGATTAGCGCGTTAAAACAACAAACAAACAAACTCTTCAGCTTATTAATTCTTCTAAAAACTGTTCAATAAATTCTTAAAATAGACGTATCTTTCTTATTTGTGAACCGATTGAAATGAAACAAACACTAAATGTTAATCCAAGAAAATACTAATATATCAGTGAAAACCGCATCCTTCTAGGTTAAGCCGTTTCTGAGATTAGCGCGCACAAACGCACAGACAAACAGACAAACAGATAAACAGACAAACAGACAATAATTCTAAAAATCATTGTTTCGGGTTATATTGCGCTAATAAATAGCCCTAGTGACAGTTTTTCTCAAATATCTTCAATGTACAGACACCGACTTGTTACGGATTTATTATATGTATATATTATAGATAGATTTCGAATAATCTGGGCTTGAACTTTGTCGAATAATATCAATTGGCAACAGAGCATATAAATATGTAGTTATCCGTAACGATCACGAAAGTTTCCCATTTCTATTGGCGATTCATGTCATGCGTTGAATGGTTGCCAATGCCGCCAATTATTTAGCGACGTTAATTCGGCGTTAATGGGGCTGAATAGAGGGTAAACAGTGCTGGCTAGCAACACTAAAAATAAAAACCGTCCAAGTGCGTTTCGGCAAATATTCAACGCCATATTAAATTTTTGATCGAATGTTTTACTTGTCAACTTGTAAAGTCTATTAAGCTGTTTTCACCCGACTGTCGAAAAAGGGTCATGTTTTTCGAGCGTATTTAATTATGTATGTATCATTCTTTGGCACGCCCTGCAACCTAAAAGGCTCAATGGATTTTGAAGTGTGAGGTGAGGTGTCATTAGATTCGTCTCAGTTCCGAGAGTGACAGGGTATATCGGGTATAATTAATTTTCCCGGAATTCACATGGGAACAGGAATTATACAGGCGGGTTTTTTTCATTTAGTTTTACTTGGCCTATTAAGTTGTATTTTTAGGGTTCCGTAGTCAATTAGGAACCCTTATAGTTTCGCCATGTCTGTGCGTCTGTCTGTCTGTCTGTCCGTCCGCGGCTAAGCTCAGAGACTGTTAGGACTAGAAAGCTGTAATTTGGCATGAATATATATATCAGTCACGCCGACAAAGTGATTAAATAAAAAAAACTAAAAAAAATTTTTTTTGGGTACCTCCCATAGACGTAAAGTGGGGGTGATTTTTTTTCCCCCGACTAACCTTATAGTGTGGGGCATCATTGGATAGGTATTTGAAAATAAATAGGGGTTTCCTAATACCATTTTTTGATAAAGCGAATATTTTCGGAGACATTAACTCCGAAAGTTCAAAATAATGTCCCCCCCCCTCTAACTTTTGAACCGCACGTCTAAAAAATATAAAAAACACGTGAGTTAAACTTAATAAAAACTTTCTAGGAAAATTATTTTCAACTTAATCAGTTGCGCAGTTTTTAAGTTTTTTTAAAAAATATTTCTAAACTAAGATTAACCGCCATTACAAGCATTTTTTTTTCTTAAAGTACCTATAAAATCACGCTAACAGTATCTTCTTTCAAATAAAAAAAAAATATTACATCTGGAAAACAATCAACATACATACTAGTTCTAGTAGACTGCAGATTAGATTAGTTACCCAATTCGCCGATAGATGGCGCTGTACTGCCGACACGTTGGGACCAAAACAACCACATTAATAAAGTATGCAAAGATTTTTTCGTACCTGCTACGGAACCCTATCTTGGGCGTGTCCGACACGCTCTTGGCCGGTTTTTTTTCTATTTAATTCGTTATACATTTAAAACTATAACTTTTATATTTTAAAGTTGTTTTTAATTTCAAATGCCTGTCCAAGGATACTCTGTATTATGGGACAATACTAACTATGGGTATCTAACTCAAAATGGCCTTTGGTGTTTTAATTCAAACTAGCGACCCGCCCCGGCTTCGCACAGGTGCAATTCTGATACTAAATATACTACTTTTTAAGGTGTACAATACTGTAGTACATTATTTTGATCTATCTCGTAGGGTTCAGCCAGCGTTTGCAATGTAAGCGCAGAAAAATGTGTTTATTTACGACATCACATTAGAAACCTCCAAAATTATCAGTGTTTCTCTACTATAGTATGCATGTCTTATACATATAAACCTTCCTCTTGAATCACTCTATCTATTAAAAAAAACTGCATCAAAATCCGTTGCGTAGTTTTAAAGATCCAAGCATACATAGGGACTTTAGGGATAGACAGACCGCGGGAAGCGAATTTGTTTTATACAGGGTTTATTTTTAATTCACTAGCTTCCTTTTAACCCTAAACTCCTACCACTTAAACAAATGTTTTTTGTTTTACGGCTTTTGTCATAACTTAATATTTTTGGTGTAATAACGTTTTGAAAATTTGAGATTACCTCTTATTTTTCTGTGTATTTGTTGGGAAAAAAAGTGCTTCATTTTAAAAAGTCGTAAAACAAAAAACATTTGTTTGAGTGATAGGAATTCAGGGTTAAGAGGATGTCAGTGAATTACAAATAACCCTGTATACTATGTTGATGATGACACTGAACCTTAGGTGGTAAAGGAATTTATTTCTCGACTATGCTAAATGTGTATTATCTAAAAGTGTAACAGGAAAATGACCAACATTATGCAGTTAATTTTAAACTTGCTTGCAACGAATTCTGAGATTGCATTCGCGAAGTGGGTCAAGGAGGCTAGTTCATGGACGGTTAACACTGGCTTTATGCTACGAAGTTCCAAATTCGAACTTCGTATCGTGCCATTTCCCTCACGCGAATAGCATTTAATATGAGAGCGAGCGAGATGGTACGATACGATACGAATTTAAATTTTCGAATTTCGGAGTAGCTCCTCTGGCAGGTGTACTTCCGTTTGGCAAATTATTTTTCCCAAACTGATTCATTTGGCAAATGTTTCATTTACCAAATGTTTATTTTTTCTGAAACTTTAAACTATTCATGATATATTTCAGGACTATTCTGTAGGTTAGGTTAGGTTTGTTTTATAACAATCCTGAAAAGTTTACAGTTTCAGAAAAATAAACAGTTGGGAAATGAAACACTTGCCAAATGAATCAGTTTGGGAAAAATAATTTGCGAAACAATAGTAAACCGTTTTCATACAAAATGTATAGAAGCGTCGCGATCCAAAGCAGACAGAAGAGACGGGGCGGAGACGCGGCCAGCGGACAAACGACGCGGACTGCGACGCGCCCCCGCCCCATGACTCTTCTGCGTGGCTTGCGCCTAAGTATTCCTTCATGAAACTCCATGCAAGACCTAGCTAGACTATTGATTCACGCCGTGTCCTCGGCGAACAGCTTTTACGTAAGGGCGCCCTTGATCTGCTGTGAGGTCATGACCTTTAAGGCTGTGTTTAGTGACTTAGTCTTATCCGGGCGGTCAATTGGAATAGAAATGTATGTATGTGAGCTGTAAGGAGTGTTGACGTTTCTCGATGAGAACATTAACATAGATGTATGGAATAGGTTAGATCATGTATGGAATACTGCTGCCACCTTTGGGACGGTTCTGCCAAGTATCAGTTGGCGGCGTTGGATTCGGTGGAGCATCGAGCCCGAAGACTCATTGGTGATAGTTCGTCAATCGGTGGTAGGCTGCAGAGCCTCGAGCACCGTCGTCGAGTTGCTTGTTTGTCTGTTTTTTATCGGATACATTTTGGAGAGTGTGCGCAGGAATTACATGATTTAATTCCTCCATCTCCATTTCACCAACGGACATCCAGGCGGGGGGAGCGTCTTCATCCTTATGTGGTTAGTATTCCAGTGGCCCGTACGAAGCGCTTCGCGTCATCCTTCCTAATGCGAACTGCTAAAGAATGGAATTCGCTCCCGTCGTCTGTATTTCCTGATAAATACAACCCAGGTCTCTTCAAGGCTAGAGTGAATAGGCTGTTACTGAACCAGTGAGGTACACCTTTGGCCTCATCTACACTTTTCATCAGGTGAGATAGTGGTCAATCACGGGTCAGATTTATGTAAAAAAAAAAAAAAAATGTCGCTAGTGTCGCTGCTTAAGTAACTATAGAAAAACAAACTGAAAATGAACTGAAACAATTACTTTGCTGACCCGCGCGCGACCTTACGATAGTTACGTTTATGCAAGAAATGTGTGTTCATGCAGTTCCTCCACCTCCACACTGTACGAACACACACAAATCACACAAACCCAACCATCACCACCACCAAACTACACTGACGCGTTTCGAACTCAACCACAGCTCATCCTTCGATTCCCAGCGAAGAGTTCTGTACGCTTAGTATAAGTTTTACTTCACCAAAATACTTCTCGATCGCGTTTACGTAAAAAAATCAATTCTATGGAAACATGGACGCGCGGCCGCGGAGGCGCTTTCCATGTTTCCCTAGTAATTGATTTTTTTACGTAAACGCAATCGAGAAGTATTTTGGTGAAGTAAAACTTATACTAAGCGTACTGGTTTCTTTCTGTGAATCCATGTTTCAGTTTGTATTTAGTATGAAATACTGTAAGGATTGATTTCCATTCGCATTTTTTGCCAAATGCTTTTTTTCTCGCTATGGTCTTTTACTGGAGCTTATTTTCACAATAACGTTTTTTCGCAACTTTAATCGACACAGAAACATAGGTGGCTTTAGGTTATGTTAAGTTTGCATCGGCCCGAAGGGCCAAAAGCACACGGAAGCAGCTCCGCTCGTCGACACTGTCTCGTGTCAATTCAAATACCTGATTACTATGAAAATAACATTACTATGAAAATAAGCTTCAGTAAAAAACTACGAGTAAGTATACAGGGTTATTTCTAATTCACTAGCATCCTTTTAACCCTAAACTCCTACTACTTAAACAAATGTTTTTTTGTTTTACGGCTTTTGTCATAACTTAATATTTTTGGATTAATAACGTTTTGAAAATTTGAGATTACCTCTTATTTTTACGATACTCTGTGTATTTGTATGGGAAAAAAAGTGCTTCATTTTAAAAAGTCGTAAAACAAAAAACATTTGTTTGAGTCATAGGAATTCAGGGTTAAGAGGATGTCAGTGAATTACAAATAACCCTGTAGTGAGGAAAAAAGCATTTGGGAAAAAATGCGAATGGAAATATTGCTACCAGGAAATAACGACTTTGATAAATTGATCTAACCCAATATTTCCCAAACTTAGTTTTCTCATAGACCCACTTTCAAAATTTAGCTGGTTCAGGTGGACTCCTTGCAGCTACATTTGTACCATATTCCCAAAACTCGAGAAAAAATTGAAGATTGGATCTAAATCTAAATCCCGTCGAGTCTGACGTGGACCACTTTGGGAATCAATGACCTAACCAGTCGCTGTAAGTGCGAGGCGCACATTACGGCTACTTAGCCTTTACCTGGGATTTCACTCGCATATTTTGATCTGGCAATCGAATTGAAATTTCGAGACTTCACTAAATCAGCCATTTGGATAAACTCGCCATGTACTAGATACTTACTGCGCACAAAGCTAATCTTACTAATTTTACTAATATTATAAACTCGGAAGTTTGTATGGATGTCTGGTTTGTTTGTTACTCTTACAAGCTAAAACGGTTTGACGAATTCTGGTGAAATTTGGCACACAGATAGTTTATAGCCCGGATTAACATATAGGGTACTTTTATCCCAGAAAATTGCACAGTTCCCGCGGGATAGCGATCATCAAACAAACAACAAATACAACGAACGAAACAGCTAATAGTTATTAATTACCGTGGTCGTGCTTTATCGCTATACCATTACAGAAGCCGTGTGCGCATTTGAATATGCGGTGGGGATTTTTGAAATCATATCACTACTAAATACCTTTCAAATAAGGTAAAAACAAGTGACTAATTTTTGCTCATTCATAATATCAAACAAAAATAACTGTCGGTTTTCTTTTGCTTCAAAAAACAGGTTTGGTCCCTAGTTAAATAAATAGATATGACGGGACACTTGACACAAATAGACCTACTACATAGACCCAGAGTACTAGGCAACAGATAAAGAAGATACATACTTAAATAGTATAATTTTAACTTTACGACAACGGTTAATCGTTAAGAGTCTATTGTACAGGTATGAAAATGAAATTTGCATACAAGCAATGTGCTGCACCTATCGTGGGATAGGGGAAAGATAATTGACAGCTGTTTAATAAAAATGTAGCTATCACTCGATAGGTGTCTCTAAAATATTGCATTGTAAAAATGAACTCTATCCGAAAGCATGTAGATTCATTCAATACGGCTGAATACATGGCCACATGGCTAGTGGCTACAAAACTATCGCATGCTAATCGAATCATCAAATTCAAATTTGACAACGAAATTGACGTAATAGTTGAACTTATTTAATTAGCGTGTCTCGTTGACATGCAGGGGGGTTACTACGAAATTCGAAGTTCGAAGTTCGGATCGTGCGGTCCCTCTCACTCTCGTAATAAATACCATTAGCATGAGCGGAACGGCATGAAACGAAGTTCGAATTTCGCGCTTCGTAGTATAGGGCCTGATTCATCTTGTGTTTCCTATTCCGTGGCTCGAACCTAGGTTTCATACCTCCTGACGTTTTACAAATAAGTACTGTACTATAAATAAACGCAGTGGCAAGCAATGATTCAGAATGCAGCAAGCGCACTGACTATGATTGGATTGACGATGATTGTAGGATGTATTCGTTAGTGCACGTGACGTGATGCCACTTGAACCAGGCAATACGGAACCTGAACATCATTGCCACCCAAACACCTGTGACTGGAGTACATCCTAGCCTACATAATATGAATATGTCTCCTACAGAGATAGGGTGTATTTCCGCATTTTTAACTTTAAAGGTACCTGGTATTTTTTTTTTAATTAGGTAGTTTGGAGTTTCCTTACTGAGAATCAAAAGAGAGATTTTGATGATTAAAAAATGTCCCTATTTTCCATACATTTTTTTTGTGAACTAAAACAATTACTTTGCTCACCCGCGACCTTACAATAGTTACGTTTATGCAAGAAATGTGCGTTCATGCAGTTCCTCCACCTCCACACTGTACGAACACACACAAATCACATAAACCCAACCATCACCACCACCAAGCTACACTGACGCGTTTCGAACTCAACCAGAGCTCATCTTCAGAGTTACCACAACCGTATGCTATGCTACCAAACGTTAAACCGTTTAACGTTTTACCCGTTTAACCGTTTAACCGGTTTAACGTTTGGTAGCATAGCATACGGTTGTGGTAACTCTGAAGATGAGCTCTGGTTGAGTTCGAAACGCGTCAGTGTAGCTTGGTGGTGGTGATGGTTGGGTTTATGTGATTTGTGTGTGTTCGTACAGTGTGGAGGTGGAGGAACTGCATGAACGCACATTTCTTGCATAAACGTAACTATTGTAAGGTCGCGGGTGAGCAAAGTAATTGTTTTAGTTCATTAATATGGACCTCCGCAAAGTAACGCCTGATTCAATAAATTAAATTTTTTTTGTGTCGGTTTTGCGATAAGCAATATAAACTGTACGAAAAAAAGTTTCAAAACAGACTCAAAAACAAAGAACACTTTTTCCTAAACTTCTTTTTGCTTTTATAATATAAAAAATATTTATTTACACATGTAGTCTTATATAGCTAATAGTGTGCAGTTTATTTAAATAAAATAAATAAATAAATATCACGGGACAATTCACACCAATTGACCCAGTCCCAAAGTAAGCTAGGAAAGCTTGTGTTATGGGTACTAGGCAACGGATAAACATACTTATATAGATATATACATACTTAAATACATATTAAACACCCAAGACCCGAGAACAAACATTCGTATTTTTCATACAAATATCTGCCCGACACGGGAATCGAACCCGGGACCTCAAGCTTCATCATAGTCAGGTTCTAACCACTAGGCTAGGTCGTCTGGTATTTATCTATATAAACAGCGATCCGGGTGTCACCAACAACGGTACTGGCTGAAAACCAGCGCTGGGGTGCTGTGCTATAGACGCCTCAGCATTATGCTGAGCCAGTGTCCGATTTGCAACCGAAATGACAAATTCTATCTTTAGATTTCGTGTTGTCTTTTGTTTTGTAAAAATATTGATGGTGTGTCTTGTGTTGTTGTAAATAATAGTACATTACTGCAGCGGCCGCGAAATAGGGGATTGCCGGCCGAGTAGTTATAGATGGCCGAGTGTCAACGAGGCCATCTAGAGATACGAGGCCGGCAATCCCTGTTCGTGGCCAAGGCTTGTATAAAGTTTTTCTCAAACATGCATCATCATCATCACCACCATCATCACCGCCATCATCATCACCATCACCATCACCATTACCAACAACATCATCAACATCCATCAACATCCATCAACCAACATCAACCAACATCCATCAACATCCATCAACATCCATCAACATCCATCAACATCCATCAACATCCATCCATCCGTCCGTCCGTCCGTCCGTCCTTCCGACCGTCCGTCCATCCGTCCGTCCATCCATCCATCCATCCATCCATCCACGTCGACCACGTCGACCTATTAAACGTCATGGTGCTGTGTCACATAAAACAATAGACGATCACTTTGCTGGCCTTGGCCAGCAATGTTGTATGAAATTCCATTATTGACCTCTCGTCTAGCCGCACCTGCAACGTGTCAGTTCGTGGCGTATTTTAAGGAACATAACGTCAATATTTCATAGCATGTTTGAGAAAATGTATTTTCTTTCTTTCTTTAACGAAAACAAATACTTGTCTTGACCCTACTACTCGTGATTTTGAAAAAGGTAACCCCAGAACTTCCTCCTTTAAAAAAAGTAAATGGTACATTATATGATCATTTACGACAATCCAACGATCCCAAAGGTCCCAAGAACCGATTGGTGACGGCAGCGCAGGAGCGATCGTCGTGGAACTCTTTGGGGGAACCCGTTGCCCAGCAGTGGACGTCTTTTGGCTTATCATGAATCATGATATATTAAATTCTAAGGCAACAAACCCCGTCACCAACCGAGTTATATCATTAACAAATAATAGTGTATACTATGTAAGACGTGCGTAACGGATTGGCGTGAATTGTGTAAACGGTGTGAAAATGAATTTGCACGTTTTATCAGGTTTCCTGAAACGTGCTTTGTTGCAGGGCATTGATTAGCAGGACGTCACTGTAACGTTAATCCATCCTGAAGGTATTGATTTACTGTAGTAATACATTCTATTACCCCACACCGTCAGAGCCAGAAATTGACGGAGAAAGATCGTCAAAGTGAAGGTCATGCAAGAGGGATATCATGACCTATAACACTGAGGACATAACGACAAGGCCATAACGCTCGAAGAACGAATAACCGTTAAGGAAGAAAGGTTCTCGAGTGACGGCCACTAACTGGAACGCCTCCTAGTAGAAGGACCGACGACATCATGAGAATTGCGGGCAACCGATGGATGTAGGTAAGTAGTCGTTCACTGTGCCCTTTTAAGGGGGACCTTTGCTCAACAGTGGACATCTTCCGGCTAAACATAAAAGGTCAGCACCCAGGTTAAAAAACGCTATGAAATTTAAAAGTGCTGTAGAGAACAAGAGAAGTACTAATAGCCGTAACATCAAGTTCAACTCATTTGATTGATGATGAGGTTGATGTCACATTAGGTTTACTCAAGCCTCGTTAAAATATTAGATTAAAAATAAACTCATTTAGCAGCACAAAAACGATTTGAGAAAGTACACATCGTTTGTGTTTAGTGCGGCCACGCGCCACCATTTTAGGCGGGCTCTGGGAAGCGGAAGTAAAATGTGCAAAGTGACTAAGTATTACTAAGTAACAACCATTATGTTTCAGGGTGAGTGGCAATGTTAGTCAATAACTACAAATTAATAAATAAAATAAATAAATTTAAATTTCAAAAACCCCAAAGCAATTAGGTCACACATGTTTCAAAATATAGTAAATGCCCATTATGCGTCTAAGATCCTTTCCGCAGCTAGCAAAAGAGCTAATACCTTTGAAACGGCCACATCGGTTCACTCGTTTAAGAGATGTATTATGATGCCACAGACAGACAGACACACACACGCACATATCGGTCAAACTTATAACACCCCTCTTTTTGTGTCGGGGGTTAAAAAGGACAGGTTTATAATATTAATAAGATTAAGTTTAATCATTATCATAAGACCATAATTAATTATCGCTATCGGCACGTACCACGCGCATCGCGATCACTATGTTTGTGTATGTCCCTTACGTCATTTCATTAATGACGTAAACAACAACATTGGGATCACTCAAAGCATCAAACCAACCGGAGCCGTCACGTGCACTAATTTCTGTATAAAAATTTTCTGTTAAATAATTTCTCTCATCCGATTTATTTTTCTTCTTTTTACTATAATATACTAAGTATCGTGATTTTCACTCATAATTACTATACTAAACTAAACGAAGCGGTTGAAATTAAAAGGCACGAAAATTTCAACCGGGAGGATAAAATAAATAAATAAATATTAGGGGAAAATCTTACACAAATCGACCTAGTCCCAAACTAAGCAAAGCTTGTACTATGGGTACTAGACGACGATAAACATACTTATATAGATAAATAAATACTTAAATACATAGAAAACATCCATAACTCAGGAACAAATATTCGTGTTCGTGGATGGATATAAGCTTTCGTTTTCGTAGAATCCTGTTATAAACAAATGTTGGCGTTGGGATGAATGTTCGAAGATATCGTTGGACGTTGTGAGTGCGGGTAGTTCGAGATGCGGGTGCTGATTCTAATCGGGATCAAGTGCGGGTAGTTCGAAGGACTCGAGCGGCTAAACGAAATTGACACCCTACACTTCAGTTAACTCGTGACCGCGGCTGCTCCAATGTGGCCGAAACGTCGAGGTAAATATTATTTGCGTGAGTCCGGTTTAGTATAGTTTTTACTATATTGCAAAAGCCCCTAGCTAATCACGTGAGGTTCGAAAGGGGGGAGGGGGTCCGGAAAAAATCACGAAACATCACAAGGGGAAAGGGGGTGTAGTGAGAATAATACGTGTATTTATTTCTTTCGTGACCTTGATTCGCCGTTAGGAAAACTAAAAAAGTACTCGTGATTTTGGGTACGGTTAGTCTCAATTCTAGTTACAGTCTTAGTAATAATCTTTATTATAACTTACCTACCTTCTTTAATTAATTGTCTACTCAATGTTTAAGTTTTTGGAAGAGCGAGGCCTCCTAACACAAGTTTCGACTTAATGGGAGGTCTCAACCTTATATGTAAAAATTTAACCTTTGTTAAATGCAAATAAAGTTTATTTATTTTTTTAACTCCCACCGTGTATCACCAAGGGGGAGGGGTTAAAAACGTCACGTGATTAATGGATTGGCCCTAAGCCCGTAACTGACGTCTCCGGTTGGTTTAAAGCTCCAAGTCACCATTGAATAAAGATAATGCACGTTTTTTATCGACTTCATCAAAGTAAGTGCAATTTACTTTTAGGATTACGGTATTGAAGATAATTTTTATTGCAGAAGAAAATGTGATCAGGTGGGGTAAACCTGTATTGTATCTTTATTTAACCGATTTTGATAAAGGTTCTCAGTCGATATGATTAAATTGTGTATTTTTACCGACTACAAAAAAAAAGTAGAACTGATGGCCGATGGGACTCGACTCTGGTTCTCGAGTGGCATCCACTAACTAAAAGACGCAGTGTAGGTAGGCCTCCAACGAGATGAAGGAACGAACTGGTTAAGGTTGCAAAAACGCGTTGGATGTGGATGTTACAGGACCGGTGTATTTGGCAAACCTTGGGGAATGTTCAGCAGTGGACGTCTTTCGGCTAAATGATGATGACGATGAACCCAATGCTAAAGCGATTGGTACAGTCGGCCAAAAATATGGTCTACCCCCCTACGGTCGAAGTTCATTTGCTCGTCATGATACAACGAGGTACATTTTCACTTGCAATAACATGATGACAGTGACTTAGGGATATTTAGATGTTACAGAAACTTTTGTCAAAACTGGTAGACCACTTTCTTGGTCGACCGTACTGCTGTTGTATGACAACAGCTCAGAAGATTAAACAAAGCGCCTTACTAAAGACATTTTAATGACACTTATCACCTTTTGCAAATCCCCTGATAATATCTAAAGTAAACCGCGTGACGTTCGGGAAAACACATTTCGTAATACTAAACTAATATTATTTCATCATCATAAGAGTCATACAATTGTGAGTCTAACACTTGGTAGCACAGTGAACGGTTGCGGTAGTCTGAAGACGAGCTCTGGTTGAGTTCAAAACGCGTCAGTGTAGTTTGGCGGTGGTGATAGTTGGGTTTGTGTGATTTGTGTGTGTTCATACAGTGTGGAGGTGGAGGGACTGCATGAACACGCATTTCTTACATAAACGTAGCTATCGTAAGGTCGCGGGTGAGCAAAGTAATTGGGGATGTCTATTTTTTTGCAATGTATAGTAAATCGAAAACCATTTCGAGATAGTTGCTTTTTAACTCGTTTTCTGTAGTTATTTAATTTTAATATTATGTAATGAATTTATTATATAACAAATAAGCAATGACCTTCATTTGACATTGGTGTAAATTGCGTGACCGGTTCAAGTCGTACTTTATTCTGTGTGGTTAGAATTTACGCGTGGATTATACTACGGAGTTTGATTTGGACCCGCTGTCTGACATCTAGCACTTTGACAGTGCCAGTAAAGTGACAGAGTGTATAGTGTACCACTACGCAGAAAATAATTAAAGGGGTTGCCTAATCGAACGCATTCAGAAAGATTCAGAAATTTGGCGTTGTGGGAGCCCTCAATTATAATCTGACGTCATCAACTAAAATAGTTTCAATAATTAATTTTGAAAAAAGTAGAGAACTAAATGACAAAATATTGAAATTAGTTTCTTATAATTGACTTTTCTATACAAAAAAAAATATAACAACCACTGGTAATTTTTTTTAGACATCCCCAATTGTTTCAGCTCATTAATATGGAGCTCCGCAAAGTAACGCCTGATTCAATAAATTGGGAAACTTTAATTTTTGCAGCGGGCTCCTAGCAACGTTATCCAGATTGGAAGACGCCAACGAAGTCGCGGGTAAAACCTAGTATACAATAGACACAAGTGTTAAATTCAGAACTGGCGTCAGCTCGCTGCTTTCAAGCAGTGGCCTCGTTTTGCTACTGAACGTTTGAACTGGTCTAGTTTTGCTGTGCGTGCATATCCAGGTGTTAATTGTTTAAGACAGGGAATTAGGTTAAAGACTTAAACCGTCTAATCAAGAAATCGATCATCATGAACATCATTATCATCATTTTATAACTTAAATTTCAATACTAGATTTTGCGGATAATGTTAAAGAAATTAGTTAGTTTGTCAAGCGCTAAGATTTTAGCGATTGACATTTTTACGTAATTTTTTTTTTCTGCTCAAAGTAGTAAATTTTGACAAATTGTACTTGAATTTGTCAGTGACAGAAGAGTTTCGTGTTGTCAGAGTTAACTAATTTTTAACGAAATTAATAAACAACTGAGCCGACATTTTTATATACACTAGATGAAAAAAAAACCGCCTGTATAATTCCCGTTCCCATGGGAATTCCAGGAAAATATATACCCTATGTCACTCGCGGAACTGAGACGAATCTAATGACACCTCACACTTCAAAAACCATTGAGCCGTTTAGGCTGCAGGGAGTGCCAAAGAATGATACATACATAAACATACGCTAGAAAAACGTAACCTCAAACAGTCGGGTGAAAAAAACGTAAAATACACAAATTACTATCGAATAAGAACTGACGTGTTCGTCAACGAGAATAGGCAACATAAACATAAATACTGAGTTTATAGTTATAGCGCGACGTCGCCTCTAGGTCAATGCTATGCGTGCCACAAATACCCGCTATATTTAGTGCTTCCTCTTACCAATATACAGGACGGAATATTCCACATTCTATCTTAAGGTAAGGGCCTACCGTGTTTTTCGCGCTAATCGATTTTGGGTGGGCGAATTCGGGCGTGGGGCAGACACGATGGCTCAAGATAGGTTGGTTGGACTGCGCATGTTTTTGGGTATTTTCATCTTATTACTAAAACAAATACATAATTTTAAAAATGTAACATAACTACGCCCTAGAAAACATCTTGTTTTATTAACATTCAAAAAGTCATGACCTGCCGTGCAGTATTAGCGTCGTACTACGAGTTTATTTTATTTTTTAGAGACGACTTTGGATTTTTTTCTATAGAGCGAACTATAAGTAATCGTGTTTCGAAAATCACTTGTCATTAGAGTGAATCCTCAAATATCTTACATATGAATTTCAGGACTATAGCATTGCTAGTAATGATACATCACGAGTTTAAATGAATGCAATAAATGCGCCAAAAACACGGTAGGATTGATATGATTTTAGAAACGGTGCTGAGATGTCTCTTTGAGTGGAATTCGATAATCACGGAAACGTATGTACGCGCATAATTTCCGATCAATTGGATAATTTTTTGTTGCAAGTGTTGCAACAATAATAAATGGGAAAGGTGTTTGCTTACGTATTAATAACCTGAATTGTCACTGGCCGTCTGTCAAAACTTCTCTTTCTTCCCATGTCATGGAGCGAAAACGTTTATAAACTCTAAGTTTATTGCATGTTGTGATCAGAAAGTTGATAATCCTTTGACCTGTACTGACTTTTTTTTTTATCTCTTGGCCTCTGGGGACCCTAAAGCTGGCGCTTACCTCGCTCAAAGGCTAGGGATAGCGGTACAAAGAGGTAATGCGGCCAGCGTACTAGGGTCCATGCCTACGACGTCTTTCGACGACGTATTTGCCTTATACTAGGGGCGTTCAATAAAAAGTGAGAATGAGTATGTTATAAACAATTTTTACTAAATGTCATTTTATTTTTCGACATAGTCACCTTTTAGCATAATACTCTTAGTATATCTTTTTTCTAAACTTAAAATTCCATTTTTAAAAAAGGTCTCATCTTGAGTAGGTACTTAATAAATCTTGTACTGCAGCGACTACCGCGTCGTCGTCTTCAAATTTCTGGCCTCTCAGGTATTGTTTCAATCTCGGAAATAGGTAGAAATCACTGGGAGAGAGATCTGGTGAATACGGAGGATGCTTAAGGATATCGAACCTATTATAGCATCACGAATTGCAGCCATTGCAACGGCGGACTTGTGTGCCGGGGCATTGTCCTGGTGGAACAGCACAACTTTCGAGAGTTTACCTCGCCGTTTTTCGCGGATCTCATTGCGCAATGTTGCTATTTGTTTGGCGTATAATGTGCCCGTAATAGTGGCTCCATGCTCGAGATACTCAATCATTAATACCCCTTTACCATCCCAAAAAACAGAGCCCATGATGGGCTCATCTTGAATTTCTTCGGAGTTGGAGATGATGGCCTTTTCCATGTCATAGACTGCAGTTTCGTTTCTGGGTCGTAATGATGGAGCCATGTTTCGTCCATTGTTATAAATCGCGCCAAAAAAAGTTCCCGGTCTTGCTGCATCAGGTTCAAAGCTTCTTGACAAATCTCTAGTCTAGTTTGTTTTTGCGTGTCAGTAAGCATTCTTGGTACCCAACGCGCAGATACCTTTTTCATACTCAAGCGTTCATGTAAAATATTATGCACGCTCCCCGTTGAAATCTTTACATTTTCAGCAATAAAACGAACTGTGACACGACGATCCGCCAAAACTGAGTTTCCCGCAAATCCAAATTGACTTGGTCCGTAGAAAAATTTTTCAAACACAAGTATTTGATAACGGCGCGCAGTTCAATTTTCTCCATTTTCGCTAACGTACTCAATAGCATTGCAAAGAAATTACCGTATATTTTTTTAAACAAAAGACAGTTGGTTTTTTTTTTCATAGCAATCAGCTAGATAGATTAGCTTTACCGGCCAGTATTTAATTTCGTAATATTAAAAGAGTTTGCATCTCATTCTCACTTTATATTGAACGCCCCTCGTAGGTTTCTTTTTATGTTATTATTTATATTAGTACTATTTAATTTAGTATAATAGATATTTACTTGGAATGTATTTAGATTAGTTAGTTTACTTTAAATTAATAAAACCGCTATCAACTGAAATTCGGAAATAAATTAAATAAATTCTTCAAGTACTGACGTTGTAATTATGTAGTAGTTAATGCGACAAAGTTGGTTGACTTTACATTCGATACCTTAGCGGACAATCGTATTAATTACAATGTACAGCACATATAAATTAGCACTGTATGTCCTAGTGTACAAAACCACTTCTTAATTGGCAATCGATGAAAATTTTAAATGTGCTTGAATATTTTTATACCGGTAGGAATAACGTTCCTTATTAACAGGAAAAAATTACAGATTTTTTGGTTGCGTCATATAATTATAAAAAATAAAAACAATTTATTAAATCTGGGGCAGCTTAATACGGGCACGAACCTTAGTCCGTCGCATATTGAAAAAAAAATCCAGATGTGACATTGACAGCTTGTCATAAACAAACGTACATAACCTTAGCTTGCGATTTTGCGCCCGTGTCTTTCTCCAAGTTTTCGGTATTTTCCCTGGATATCTTTTAATTTTTCGACTGCTTACCCACATCGGACCTTTGATATTGCCTGCTACGACGAAAACTCTTGCTTTGTACCCTGGACCTGACCTTTATAGCTGCTACGACGACTTAAAACTGATTTACTGATTAACTCGAATTTGAAAACTGTGAAATATGAATAGAAACACTGATTTTGTTAGAGCGGACTCATCAAATCTGCCAAAAGTAGATATGATTATGCTCATGGAGTTTATGAAGAGTAGTGACAAGTATAATGTCGCTGAAATTAGAGGTGCTAAAGCTTTAATGTAAGTACTATACTCAACCTAATCGCGTGTTTATCTCAGTATTCACGAGTTTAATTTCTATGATGTGTAAAGTAATTTCTGAAACGAATTTTATTTTGCTTTTAAGGTCATCACGGCAGTCTTATGTGGAGAGTGCAGTTGGCTATGTTGAAGTGAAAAGAATTGGAAGCCTGTGTGATGTACGAGCAAAATTTGTTCCTGAACATAGAATAAACAGCAAGTACTACACTGTGACGGTCCATCTCAATGAGATAGAGGATGTCATCACAGACACATCATGTGATAGTTGTGCAGCTGCAGCTGGTAAGTTTCATTGATTAATAACTATCACCCTACTATCACCTCTACTCTACAATGTGTACCAAAAAAATTCCTTATACAGGGTTATTTGTAATTCACTAGCATCCTTTTAACCCTAAGCTCCTACCACTTAAACAAATGTTTTTTGTTTTACGGCTTTTGTCATAACTTAATATTTTTGGTGTAATAACGTTTTGAAAATTTGAGATTTCCTCTTATTTTTACGATACTCTGTGTATTTGTATGGGAAAAAAAGTGCTTCATATTAAAAAGTCGTAAAACAAAAAACATTTGTTTGAGTGATAGGAATTCAGGGTTAAGAGGATGTCAGTGAATTAAAAATAACCCTGTATATATAATGATATATGCAAGTTATCACATTATAAGGCTTCTTTAAATAAACTTACAACCTAAAATGAAATAAACACTAATTTATACCTAGTTAAATTTAACTAGCTAAACCGCTTGTTTGGTATAACTGGCTCTTAGTTAAGTAGTTAGAATACAAAAAAAAATTGTTGCATTACTTTGTTCTCGCTGCTTGCAACTAGGTACCTGTTATTTTTACCTGACTATGAAAATACTATTTTTATCTTGTGAATTTTCAGGTGGGTGTAAACATACACTTGTCTTTCTGTTTTGGCTGCAAACACGTAGTGCGGAACCATCACCTACAAGTGTGGAGTGTTATTGGATGAAGCCAAATTTGAAACGAGCTCGAGACGGAGTTATATTTATTAAAGATTTAATAAACAGCAAGGTGCCACGGAGGGGCCCAAAGGATGCGAGCATTCTAGAAAAATTCCGCAATGAAGCTCACAAACATGCTTGTGGAAAGAGTCTGATCATGACTTATGATCAGAACAAGCAAATAGAAAAATTAACAAATTACTGCATTTTTGATATGACAGTTAAGTTTGTAGAAGAAGAAACTGATCATAGTTCTAAAAATTACAAGATATTTATCAACAAAATTGTATGTGGTAAAGAAAATAAAATAAGCCAAGAAACAATTAGCCAGGTCAATTCAAAATTATGGCATAGCATGAGGCAAGGTCGAATTACTGGCTCCAAATTACATGAAATTGCTCATTGCAAAACTCCAGCGGGTAGTCTAGTAGAGGAGATATTGGGGGGGCACAAGGTGCAGGAAACAAAGGCAATGAAAAGGGGAAAAATTTTAGAGAAAAGTGTTCTGAAAAAAATTCAGGAAGAGACAAACAAAAAAATTAATGAATCGGGACTAATATTGATAAATGGACTTTTTGGTGCATCACCTGACGGCATTAGTGATGATTTTGTTATAGAGATTAAATGCCCTATTTCAGAAAAAACGAAAAAAAATTACATAAACAATGGGCTTATTTGTAATAAATATAACGCCCAAGTTCAGCTAGAAATGTTAGCCACAGGAAAACAAAAATGTTTATTTTGTGTGGCAGACCCAAAGTTTGAAACCAATGGTAGGATAGAGAAGGTGGTAGTGAACTTTGATGCAAATTATATAGAAAATGTGATGGGTGCTGCAGAAGAGTTCTGGAAAACTAATGTGTTTCCTATCATTTTGAATAGTGCCATCACGTAGGTTTTAAATATAAAATAAAACAATTTAATTCTATCAAATATCTTTTATTATAGGATCCTGAAGGTTAATCAAGCCACATGCAATTGTTACTAATTGGTCCAAGTATTTTAGATGCTTATTATTGATTACCGAATGAGGTTTCAACATTTGATACTCCCTAACTCTCCTTATAACTCTTTCTATGTGAACTCTCAAGCTCGCGATTACTTTGGTATGAATCACCTCTTTTTTTGTTAATGGTTTATTTGTGAAAACAGAAGGAGGTCTTAACAGTTTAATATTTTTTAAGCTCAATAAAGATTCTATTTCCTTGAACCCTCTGTCTGCCATAATGACAGCATTAGATAGAAGAATATCTATAAAGCCACTCTTCTCTGTAATCGCTTTATCTGATATTCTTCCACCAAAACCCTCAGATATAAAGGATATAAATCCGGCGGGAGTGCAACCAATTAGATATTTTACAGTGTTGCAAGATTTATACTGGGACCAAGTTTGTGCTTGTCTAATGGGATCACTAGGTTTTTGAATTTGAATTTCAAAGCAATCTATTATGCATTGTACATTAGAGTACCTTATTTTAAACACAAGTGGTAGATTTTTTTTTATTTCTATAGGTGTTGGTAAATATATAAAATTTTGAAAATATGTAGCTAGTATGACAACATTCTTTTGAAATAACAATCTGATAGTTGATTGAGCCATTTCAAATTCTTCACTCATTCTTGCAAATGTGTCATTAGTTTTTAACTTGAATAATGTCATTATAATGTGGAGAGTGATACATGAACATTGTTGTGCAATGAAATCTACTATCCACCAAAAGTTCTTAGGCACACCTATATACATTTTAGGCTTATTTTTAATCCTTTTCATGATGTGTTCCCTACCAGATTTATCATCATAATTTCTAACACTAGATGATGATGTAGATTCAAAATTGGATGTTCCAAAAAGATAAGAAGATTGACCAGGAGTCTCATCACTATCTGGTAAATGTGACATCAGTGATGGCATCATTTTTTGTTTTATCTTCCGGGCGCGAAAGTTAGTAGTTTTTTCTTCAGTTGTTGGTTTGACCATCACATATTTATTTGCAACTGCTACTATGCTATCACACTGCACAGCAACATCAGCCTGAAACAAATAAAATAGTATACATTTAGATAGATAGATAGTATACAAATAGTACATTTTAATTTTGTATCATTCTAAAATATTCACTTTTATTAATGTCTTATCATCTGCATGGAACTCGTTTACCTTACATAGAGCCCTGTTTCCAGTCTTTTACCCTGAAATGACCCTCTGGCCACGTGGACCGACTGCCTTTGTCCTACCAATCAGACCACAAGAACATTTTTTTCCTGTTGGTTCGATTAACTAATCGGACTATTGAAACTACCATTATCTTAGACCATGTGGTCCCACTGATCGGACAATGTGAAATTTTGATTTCCGGTTAGTTTGATTAACTAATCGGACTATAGAAACTATCATTTTCTTAGACCATGTGGTCCCACTGATCGGACCATGCATTCTAGGCATGAGTAACGCGACTTGCATACTGCATATTAGGTGACATTCTTAGGAAATAATATTTAAAGACAATTTCAAATGTAAGTATTTACTTTAAGGTGGAACAGCACTCTCTAGGCGCGAAATTGAAATTTTTTGCAGTTTATTATTATTTATATTTATATTATCAGGCAGGCAGTTGAGGGCAACTGATAGGTGCCTGTATCCAGCTGTTCCTTGGTCAAGTATTCTTCATACTGCTAATGTGTTGGTCTAATCGGTTTTTAAAATATATTTATTATTTGGTTAATCAAACAAATAGGAAAAAAAAGGACAAAGGCAGTCAGACCATGTGGCCAGAGGGTCATACAGATATACTGCTACAGTGCAATGAATCATATATGAATTCAGATCAGCCTTTAAGTTTAGTGAGAACTAAGACCTCCTTGAAATGAAATAATAAATTGAATACTTACACTGCGAGCAGTTTGAATGACAAAAGTGCCACTCGCATTGGAGGTTGATGATGATGACATACCAACATTTCTTTTATTTGAAGAAGTTGGGTTTGTTGCTTGAAATGGTATATTTTTTAGAGTTGCATTTAAGTTCAGCCGTGGTTTCGCACCACATATCCATTTGTTGTAATTTTCTAGGTCTTCTTCAACCTGAAAATATTAAAAACACATTTAGGCTACATACTAATTTATAGGTGCCTGCATTAAATATATCACGCTGTTGAGAATGAGTGTAATTTGTACCCCAAATTTATAGATAAAATATAACAGGCATGCAGACAATCTCCAGTTGTGTTTGTGAATGTATGATGATATCTCCAACTGCAATAGCAGGTGGCGGATTGGCAGATCACGCTTACACATTTACGAACATAACATTCGACATTTGCGTACAGCGGTAAATCATCGGTCGATGTATGGTCAGACAGACTGCAGCCGTAGGTGCAGTGCTCAAAACAGTAATAATGAACAGAGTAAGTGGCAACTTACGTTAATATGGTCTTCGCAACAATAAAGATGTCGTTTTGGGCAGTTTCTCTCAGCCATGTTGCACCAATTTTCCTTTAGTTCTTTCCTAATAGTAAAAAACTTCTTCTCAGGGTTTTTAATATCGTTATTGGTGCACGTTGGTAAAAAACACATTTTAGGTTCCCTCCATCGTTGATGTTCGTTATTATCCATTGTAAAACAATTGAATAAAACGGAAATTCAGTCCAGAGTACAGAGTTCGAGTTAATCAGTATATCAGTTCCAAGTCGTCGTAGCAGCTATAAAGGTCAGGTCCAGGGTACAAAGCAAGAGTTTTCGTCGTAGCAGGCAATATCAAAGGTCCGATGTGGGTAAGCAGTCGAAAAATTAAAAGATATCCAGGGAAAATACCGAAAACTTGGAGAAAGACACGGGCGCAAAATCGCAAGCTAAGGTTATGTACGTTTGTTTATGACAAGCTGTCAATGTCACATCTGGATTTTTTTTTTCAATATGCGACGGACTAAGGTTCGTGCCCGTATTAAGCTGCCCCAGATTTAATAAATTGTTTTTATTTTTTATAATTATATGACGCAACCAAAAAATCTGTAATTTTTTCCTGTTAATGAGGAACGTTATTCCTACCGGTATAAAAATATTCAAGCACATTTAAAATTTTCATCGATTGCCAATTGTGCACAGAATTGTAATTAATACGAATGTGCGCTAAGGTATCGATATTATAAGTTAGAATGTTGTTTTTTACATAAAAACTAAGCTTTCGTACAGATGAGGCCAAAGATATATCTCATTGGTCCAGTAACAACCTTAGTGCCGATTCCCAACGGGTTGACTAAATTTTCGAAGTTACCAAAAACTTCTCTTCCATTAACCAACAGCATAATTCTAAGAGTTTTAGCCGGACGTTTTGACAGCTCTCTTCAAAGGCACTGGGTTTCAGCACTTATAAATCCGCACGCTGAGAGGGTTTATTTTGTAAATTAATAATGTAATGTGATAAGAAAAATGAATTTTAAGTTTTAATTTTTTAGAATGTTTTGAATTTTATATTTGATTTGGACTATGTAATTTTGTAATTTAATTTAATTTTAATTTCAGATTATATTATTCTTCTTTTGAACTAATTTAGGCTTTAAGTTCTTTACTAACAAATTTATGGATCTATGAAATCTGAGTTAGTAAAATATTCTATTCTATTCTATTCTATTACTACAAGATTACTACACTATCAAGAAGAGGACAAATGGGTTTTTGTTTTTTTTTGCTCCGGCTTTCCTTGCAAAAATATTCACGCCCCTCCACTGGCCTATTCACTATAGGCTCGAAGAGACCTATGTCTTAGCTATTTGGTAATATAGACGATACGTTGTATGTTACACTAGCTTTTGCCCGCAACTCCGTCCGCGTGGAATTAGTAATTTGGGCAGCTTATTTTTTTATTCAATTTGCTTTTTCATCAATTATGGCTCTCCTTAGATCCTTCCGGAAGAAGTGAAACTTCATAATAAACCAACCCGCCCCCAACTCGCTCTAAACCCGCCCCCAACCCGCTCCCTACAAGCCCCCAACCCGCCCCCAACCAGCTCTCAACCCGCCCCCAACCCGCTCTCAACCCACCCCCCCACCCGCTCCCAACCCGTCCTATCTAACTGGGCTGTCTAACACTGAAAGAATTTTCCAAATCGGAGCAGTAGTTCCCGAGATATAGAAGTTTTACTTCAAAAACCCCCGATTTGGAAACATTCTTCCGCTCCGCTCCTATTGGTGTTAGCGTGATGATATATAGCCTATAGCCTTCCTCGGTAAATGGGCTATCTAACACTGAAAGAGTTTTTCAAATCGGAGCAGCAGTTCCTGAGATTAGCGCGTTCAAACAAACAAACAAACAAACAAACATCTTTCCCTCCACGCCACATTTAGTAAGTATATGTACGTATGCAAAACGCCTTGCATGTAGGTACATACTAAGATTTACAGTGACGCGCGTATCTTTTACGACATTCTGCAGCCAATAAAGACAGATATATAAGTATTACACGGTGACCTTGACGTTCGCCTAATACGGTAGGTCAATATCCATATTGACGTAATAAATAAAACGATTCTGGCATAGTTATTGGGTAGAAGCCAAAATTTCTTCCGATAGTACGGAAAGGTGTTCTGTTTACCCGATTGCCGAAGAAGGACTATTAGGGTTCCGTACCCAAAGTATACGGTGTAAGCCGTGAGCGGCTCGAATTCGGATCGTGGGTTTGAATCCGGGCTCGCACCTCTGAGTTTTTTGGAATTTATGTGCGCAATATTTGAAATTTACCATGAGCTTTACGGTGAAGGAAAACATCACGAGGAATCATGCACAGTGCACACGCCTGAGAAGAAATTAAATGGCGTGTGTGAAGCTCCCAATCCGCACTGGGCCCGCGTGGGAATTACGGCACAAGGCCTTTCATTCTGAGAGGAGGCCTGTGCACTGCACGGCACAGGCTTCCACTCAGAATAGGCTGGGATGATGACATGATAATGGATATACATATGTTACAAATATTAAGTAAGTATACTCGTAATTAAAATGTTTTATTTCAACTTTACCAAATGACATGTTTAGATATTATATCAACGCGTTGAAAGCTTTCTATACTTAATTCAAAACAATCTAGCTCCAGACAGCGACAATCGAATCGATTTGCCTTGTTAAACATAAATGGACTTTATTTATTGAAGATGCTTCGAGAACTGCAGGAATATAGAAAGAAAGAAAGAATGAAAGAAGACATTTATTCACTTTTACAAGACACACAAATACAAGAAAGAATATAATTTTTATTGTCATTGAGCTTTGTGATAGCAATAAGGTTTTTCTGGTCGAGCAACGGGCAATCAAGTCTCTTTTCACTCGACTGCCGGAGGAGAGTTATGTTCTTCGAGCGTATGTATTTATGTATGTATCTATCATTCTTTGGCACGCCCTGCAGCCTAAACGGCTCAATGGATTTTGAAGTGTGAGGTGTCATTAGATTTTAGATTCCTCTTAGTTCAGGGTATGTATTTTCCCAGAATTCCCATGGGAATGGGAATTATACAGGCGGGATTTTTTCATCTAATATTGAAATGAAAGTTATTTCGGTACGAATAAATGTCAAAATCCCGCTGATACATGATATGTTGTTGTGTGCGTGACCTCAACTCTCGTGGCGATACCTATATAGAGACCGGGATCCCTTTGTTTCGTATAATTTAATAAATCATAATGCATCATTGGTCATACATAAGTCATAATCAACGTTAGTCATACAGAGATTTAAAAAATTAAAAAAATAATATTACGGGACAATCTCACACAAATCGACCTAGTCCCAAACTAAGCAAAGCTTGTACTATGGGTACTAACTAGACGACGATAAACATACTTATATAGATAAATAAATACTTAAATACATAGAAAACATCCATAACTCAGGAACAAATATTCGTGCTCATCACACAAATAAATGCCCTTACCGGGATTCGAACCCCGGACCTCTTGCTTCGTAGGCAGGGTCACTACCAACTAGGCTAAAGCGGTCGTTAAATTTATTTCTGAAACGGTATTTTTTTCAGGACTTTTTCAAATGCCATCTTATAGAATGCATTAGGTTTGGTTAGGTTTGTTTTATATCCGTTATATATCAAAAAATCGGATTTTTGATATTTTTTATTTATAGACTAGCGACCCGCTCCGGCTTCGCACGGATGCAACTATATTATGCATGTATTATACATATATTTAAACCTTCCTCTTGAATCACTCTATCTATTTAAAAAAACCGCATCAAAATCCGTTGAGTAGTTTTTAAGATCTAAGCATACATAGGGACAGACAGACAGCGGGAAGCGACTTTGTTTTATACTATGTAGTGAAATCGAATTTTTTCGAAGCCTGTTATAGACCCATAGAGACCTCTCCATAGCATAACTAGATACAACAGGTTTTATAGGCATAAACAATCCTTTCGATTTAACCCCCTTCGAAAATATTCATCAAAATGTCGTGCTCTAATTTACGTGGAAGTCCAATAAAACTCTCGACCTTCACCAGACGGATGTCAAGCGTGCCCTTGCGCATCCGGAAGTTGTACACACTCGCAGCTTGTATGTGTGTTTTGTTTACATTACGAGACTTGATCAATGGGCGATCTCTTCATACTAAATACACGCTCAGAGCTGGCCGTAAACTACAAAATTCCATTTTCGAACTTCGGCGTGCCGTTCCGTTCGCGCGAATAGTATTAAGGGCCTACCGAGCTTTTCGCGCTAATCGTTTTTAGGTGGGCGATTTCGGGCGTGGGGGAGGCACGATGGCTCAAGATAGGTTGGTTGGACTGCGCGAGTTTTTGGGTTTTTTCATCTTATTACTAAAACAAATACATATTTTAAAAATGTAGCAACACTACGCCCTAGAAAACATCTTGTTTTATTAACATTGAACAAGTCATGACCTGCCGTGCAGTATTAGCGTCGTACTACGAATTTATTTTATTTCGATCGAGCGAACTATAAGTAATCGTGTTTCGATAAAAACTTGTCATTAGAGTGAATCCAAACCAATCCAAATCCAAAAACACGTTACGCCCTTAAACAAAAGAGTGCTGTCCCTGCACGATACGAAATTCCATTTTCCATCAACAAAGGAGTTGTTTTATATTATTAGTGTGAACGGAACGTTAAGATAAGAACGAAGTTTGAAAATAGAATTTTGCAGTAGGTATAAAGGCCGGCGCAGACCAGTTGTAATGAATGTAACTGTAAGAAAGATGACACACCACCTGCACGTATCCAGTGCGCCATCTTTCTTACAGCAGCAGTAAAAGAGTAACGCTGAACACTGTAGTACTTTGTCGCAATAACCAGTTATACAGTGAAGTTTGAAATTGTAACGTTATTGAAAGTGACAAAGTAAGTGTTCAGCGAGTTCTGAGACCGACCGTACGCACATTATGGGTGAATCAACTTTTTTGTGTTATTTCTCCCCGGTTGTCCAAGTGAAATCTTCGTACTGTTTCATAGAATAACTATAAATTAAAAATTTTAAAAACCCCCCGCGCAATTGACAACCTTTCATTTTTTTAACACCTGAAAATTACTGCATGAATCGAAAGAGTTTCGCCTCCTGAACAAGGAAAAATATTTATTATAATTTATTTCTCTATATTTAAAAAAATACAACAAAATTAAAAACATTTATGTACTTACAAATACATCCACAGAATAGATATGTTTCCTTTACCCTTTTCACTAGAAAAGAGCTGTCATAATTTTAAATTTGATAACATCCTTAACGTCAAATTTACGTCATCACTTTTTTTTAATAGAGACTAGACAAAAGTAATGAATCTATTCTATCGTTACGCTCTTTTAGAATAAGCACATCTTTAAAAAATTGTAACAAATTAATTAATAATCCTAGTGAAAATTTAGAACTATCAGCGTCTTTCTCTTTCCAAACAGAATACAGAGAACGAATCAAATTATAGTCTTAGAAACATGAAATGTTGTCAATTATGTGACTGTCAATGCCCGTTATGCGTCTAAGATCTCTTCCGCAGCTGACAAAAGAGCTGATAACTTTGAAACGGCTGCACCGATTTTGATGACACATATCTAAGAACCATCGCCAAGAAACCTGCTTTCTATTAAAAAAAACCGCGTCCGAATCGGTGCACCCGCTTAAGAGCTATGATGCCACAGACAGACACACAGACACACACACATAGCGATCAAACTTATAACACCCCTCTTTTTGTGTCGGGGGTTAAAAATGCTTTTATCTGTCTAAAATCGACAAGCTTTTATTATTCTCCACCATTCCACCAAGTTAATTGCTATAGTTAAATCAATAAAAGTATCCAACTCTCAGTTTTATTAGTTAGGTCGTTCAATTTAATTCCGATAAAGCGGCAAAATGCAAATAATTATTTTCAAAATTAAATTATATCAGGTTTAATCCGTTTAATTAATATAGTATTCATCATTTTTCAAATGTCTCTCACGGCCTTGAATTAGATAAAATTTGATATTAAACGGATACGACCACTACGTAATTAATTACAATTATCATTTTATCATCATTATTAAGTAATAATTTGAACAACAGGCACGCGGGTAGCGGGTAGCAGTTTACATAAGTTGAATACAAACTTCGTCCACATAACTATTGTTTGCAAATAATGAGGTATATATTCGTTGGATGCGGATGGCGCAGGACCGATCTGTTTGGCGAGCCTTGGGCTCCCCCTATGTTCAGCAGTGGACGGTTTCGGGTGCAATGATGATATCAAATGTAAATACCGTTTGAATTTTGTATTTTGCTATTTCTTGTGATATTTATTTAAGGAGAACCAACAGCTTATAACATAATATATACTTCATTTAATTTAGAATTAGAAACCACAATAACATTATACACCGTGAAATTTTAGTGGTTGTTTTCCCGAAACGAGGTGATTTAGTATCGATTGTACAATCGAAAACTAGCTGTTGCCACTCAGTCTGCGAAGAATTCGTTTAGCGATAAACGAATGTCCTAACTAACCACTTTAACCACTTTTTACGTGACACATCCCGCATGCCGCATGGCACGACGTGTTTTCATGACTGAAAACCGCATTTAATTATAAATTTTCCGTTCAAAATAAGCAGCAACAAATTACAGGTGACTAACCACAATGGGACAACGTGAACAAAAACTGAATAATAATATCATCATCATCATCAGCCTATGTTCGTCCACTGCTGGACATAGGCCTCTCCCATGGCACGCCACTGAGCACGATCCTCGGCCACTCTCATCCAGCTCTTGCCAGCCGCCTTGCGAAGATCATCGCTCCACCGAGTCTGAGGACGTCCCGTTTAAAGACGACGACGACGTTAAAAGAATAATAATATGCTAGAGCATAAAGGTTTTGTGTAAGGAAAATTGTTTCGTTCGTAGACAAAGAAAAACCGGCCAATTCCGGTTTGTATTTGAAATGGTTATATTTTTCGTGTAACAAAGATTTGTTTTGGTAAAAGCTTTCAGGTAAGGAATACAGCGTGTTACTTTTGCGGGTTTACTGTTGGATTTGGATCGCATAATTTTTTACGCATAATTCACCATTTGGCATAATTCATTTCGCATAACACTTTTTTCTCCGAAACCATTAATTATTCTGAATTGTGTTATAAAATAAAGAAAGAAAGAAAGAAAGAAAGGAAGAAGACATTTATTCACTTTTACAAGACACACATACAAGAAAGTACACACAATTTCACACAAAAAAAAAACAAAGATAACATACAATGAAGTAACAAACATGTACATACACAGCTCTGCATGTGTGTCCCCGCAAAAGTGAAACGGTCGCTGACTCAGCATTAATAAACCTAACCTAACCTATAGATCCCTACAGAGTAATCATTACAAAATTCCTGAATAATTACTTAATTAATAATAATGGTTTCACAGAAAAAATAATGCGAAATGACTGATTGAATGAGTCTCCCGGCATA
Source organism: Archips crataeganus (assembly GCA_947859365.1). Classification (NCBI taxonomy): domain Eukaryota; kingdom Metazoa; phylum Arthropoda; class Insecta; order Lepidoptera; family Tortricidae; genus Archips; species Archips crataeganus. The sequence goes on from OX402075.1 coordinate 2,653,962, forward strand.
AACTTTTTACGAATAATTTATCATTTCGCATAAGTCTTTTTCTCTAAGAAATTTGAAATCGCTATCTTGTTGCTGCCTGTAGGACGTATAGGTTTTTTTTTAATGAGCCGCCAGAGGGGCCAAAGACGCGAAGTCCTTGCTGTTTTTACACGCTTTATATTATTTACTTTAAGGTAGGAAGGGTGACTTGTGTCCGGGAAAAATCCCTTCGGACGAACTGGGAATGGAGGGCCCAGACAGTGTCCGACTTGCACGGACTAAAAAACCCGGTCACAAGTCCCCTTCTCTTTTGATTGTCAATACGAAAAACATGTGCTTTTAATTTTGAGGAGGGGAGGGTAGGGAGGGGACTTAATAGGACTGTATAGGTTAGGTTAGGTTAATTTTATACCAATTCTGAATAGTAAATGCTTTCTGGGAAAAAAGAGTTATGTATGCGTAAAAAAAATCGATTTAACAGTGAATCTATTTTAGAATAAAGACATTTTGACTTTGACATAATATTTATTCTTCGTCGTAAATATCATTAGATAGTCCTGATAGCATTTAGCACCGCGTGACGCCCCTTTGCCAAACAATATCAGCAGTATAAAGTCCACGACGTATACTGTAACATATACATTATATACCTGCCAACGTGTTTACGTTTTAGAATAAACACTTGAAACATGACAGTTACTGTTGCTATGTTTATCGCTCCGGAAAGACGTGCGTGAAAATGATTTATATCCAAGCGCTATGCGTAAGACTTCTAGAACAAATAGGACGTCACACAACAACACCTGGTATCCTTAATGTTAATAAATTACATTTAGCAATCCGATCACGTATCAGACAATAGCTCTGTAGGTATTACGTGAGGACAAAACCTCGCATGTGCATTTTGAACCCTGTGCAATTGTCGTATAGACCACGATACAGCAGTGTCTTTTACAACGTTTGATGTCGTGGCAGTCGAAATCGTAAACATAATATTGCACAATTGTTTGTTTTTTTTTTTTTATATTTATATAAAAAGTATTTATTATTATTAAACACATACAAATATTAAGAAACAATAACAATAATAAATTAATACTATAACTATAAATAAAATAAAACTAACTTAAACTAAAACTAAATAAAATTAACAAAAGGTTCCCCCCGCGGCATGGACCCAAAGACACTGGCAGCATTACCTCGCTGTATAGCAATGCTGATACGTTGTGCGAGGTAGCTGCCAGCTCTTTGGTCTCCTGTAGTGTCACAAAGACACTGGCAGCATTACCTCGCTGTATAGCAATGCTGATACGTTGTGCGAGGTAGCTGCCAGCTCTTTGGTCTCCTGTAGTGGCACAAAGACACTGGCAGCATTACCTCGCTGTATAGCAATGCTGATACGTTGTGCGAGGTAGCTGCCAGCTCTTTGGTCTCCTGTAGTATCACAAAGCCGTTTACAAAGACACTGGCAGCATTACCTCGCTGTATAGCAATGCTGATACGTTGTGCGAGGTAGCTGCCAGCTCTTTGGTCTCCTGTAGTGTCACAAAGCCGTTTACAAAGACACTGGCAGCATTACCTCGCTGTATAGCAATGCTGATACGTTGTGCGAGGTAGCTGCCAGCTCTTTGGTCTCCTGTAGTGTCACAAAGCCGTTTACAAAGACACTGGCAGCATTACCTCGCTGTATAGCAATGCTGATACGTTGTGCGAGGTAGCTGCCAGCTCTTTGGTCTCCTGTAGTGTCACAAAGCCGTTTACAAAGACACTGGCAGCATTACCTCGCTGTATAGCAATGCTGATACGTTGTGCGAGGTAGCTGCCAGCTCTTTGGTCTCCTGTAGTGTCACAAAGCCGTTTACAAAGACACTGGCAGCATTACCTCGCTGTATAGCAATGCTGATACGTTGTGCGAGGTAGCTGCCAGCTCTTTGGTCTCCTGTAGTGTCACAAAGCCGTTTACAAAGACACTGGCAGCATTACCTCGCTGTATAGCAATGCTGATACGTTGTGCGAGGTAGCTGCCAGCTCTTTGGTCTCCTGTAGTGTCACAAAGCCGTTTACAAAGACACTGGCAGCATTACCTCGCTGTATAGCAATGCTGATACGTTGTGCGAGGTAGCTGCCAGCTCTTTGGTCTCCTGTAGTGTCACAAAGCCGTTTACAAAGACACTGGCAGCATTACCTCGCTGTATAGCAATGCTGATACGTTGTGCGAGGTAGCTGCCAGCTCTTTGGTCTCCTGTAGTGTCACAAAGCCGTTTACAAAGACACTGGCAGCATTACCTCGCTGTATAGCAATGCTGATACGTTGTGCGAGGTAGCTGCCAGCTCTTTGGTCTCCTGTAGTGTCACAAAGCCGTTTACAAAGACACTGGCAGCATTACCTCGCTGTATAGCAATGCTGATACGTTGTGCGAGGTAGCTGCCAGCTATTGTTTGTTTATCACTTAGCAGTTAGTTAATGTTTATCAAATATGCTTTAGATACTTAGTTACTGTTGTCGTCAAATAGCGTATAGGTATTTTCGGTTGACTAAGCGAGTAATGCAAAGGGGTCACAATACCCAAGCCCAAAACACCGAATTTCATGGAAGTACGAATATTAAAACTCCGAATGTTTAAATCCCGAAAATACGTTTGACCGAAAGTACTATTAGTTATTCTGTGCCGATACGTCAGGGGGGTTACTACGAAATTCGAAGTTCGAAGTTCGGATCGTGCGGTCCCTCTCACTCTCGTAATAAATACCATTAGCGTGAGAGGAACGGTATGAAACGAAGTTCGAATTTCGCGCTTCGTAGTATAGGGCCAGGACTTCGAAAAGTGGGTTAAGGTTGTCAAACTATCCAGATTTGAAACAATGCACTAATAATTTAAATAAGATCGCGTTTCAAATACTAACAAGCGCACATGATGCATTTTAAATAGCCATTGTTTTGTCGCATGAATAATTTGTTACACTTACACGCGCATGCGTGACAAGCTTCTCGCCTCGTGATCTGCGAGGTCTTTAGAATAGAAGGCCAAAGGGCGAGTACGTGTACACTACGCCCTTAAACACAAGCTTAAAGTACAAAGTAACTTTCTAACTTCTACTAAAGATAAATGAACTGACAATTACTTTGCTCACCCGCGACCTTACGATTGTTAAGTTTATGTAAGAAATGTGTGTTCATGCAGCTCCTCCACCTCCACACTGTGCGAACACTCACAAATCACACAAAACAAAAGAAAGGAAGCCCGTAGTTATAGATAAATGCATATGACAGGAAATCCCACCAACCCAACCAATAGCTCTAAGTAATTGTACAGAAACGGGCGAGGGTCGGTCAAGGAATAAACCAACGGGTAAAAACATAAAAGACCGACCTAAGCACCCCCCAGTGCCCAGCGGGAGAACGCATGCTCCTCTCCCGGCCTTCCAGCAAATGGCTGAGGCAGGACACTGTGGGTAGATTAAGTCCCCTCCCTACCCCTCCCCACCTCAAAATATAAAGCACACGTTTTTTGTATTAATAATCAATAGAGAAGGGGACTTGTGACCGGGTTTTTTAGTCCGTGCAAGTCGGACACTGTCTGGGCCCTCCATTCCCAGTTCGTCCGAAGGGATTTATCCCGAGCACAAGTCACTCTTCCTACCCTAAAGTAAAAAACAGCAAAGACTTCGCGTCTTTGGCCCCTCTGGCGACTCATTAAAAAAAAAAATCACACAAAGCCAACTATCACCACCACCAAACTACATACACTGTCGCCACCAGTAGGTACCACAAGTACCACAACCCTTTAAATAATAATAATAAATAATAATAATAAATAATAATAATAATATGTGTATGTTGTGTTGTGTTATGTGTAATTGTTTCAGTTCATTAATGTGGACCTCCGCAAAGTAACGCCTCATTCAATAAATTACTAGATAATCTTATTTTACTTCTTCCTAATATTTGCGTGAAAGTTTGTATGAATGTTTATTACTCTTTTACGCTCAAACTGTCAGAATTCAGATGGAATTTGGCACACATGTAGTGCATAACTTGGATTAATATATAGGATAGTTTATATCCCGGAAAATTGGATAGTCCTCGCGGGATAGCGATAAACGAATTCTTCGCAGACGGAGCCGCGGGCAACAGCTAGTACTTAGAATACTTTGATATACAAAGTTAGTTTTTGTTTGCTATTAAACTTGTACTGTAACATTGTGTCCGACTCGCACTTGGCCTGTTTTTCTTCCATTGTTTTCCGCTTTTTCTTTGTTTATAAAATCGTGTAGCATTCGAAATTAGGTCATCATTGAGCGCACATTTTGATTGACACAACGGCAAATCGTATCAACGCCTTGATAGCTTTGAAGTACATAGTTATTTACCCCAAGCGTTTATTTAATCATTTATCAGTGCCATTTATTATATCTTTTCAAGGCACTGGCAATGGATATACAGATAAAACTTTATGTAATCGGTTGATGATATCGACGGTTAAAAGGCAAAACGCATGAAGCGACGCTTTTGTCAAAATGAGTTAAGTATGTATACATCTTTGAAATCAGCGAATTTTTCTTTCTCCGTCGTTTGAGCTGGGTTTCATGCAAAGTTCAAAAATGTCGCTTGATGCGTTTTGCCTTTTAACCGTCGATATGATATTTAATCAGTACTTATTGTAAAAAAAATGCAATTTTAAAATGCGTGCTTTAGGTAATGGTATTTCACAGAGAAATTTCCAAAGTTAATAACTACATAGGGCCAAATGAATTTTTAATAAAATTACAAAAAAGAAAATTCTTATTTAATTGAAACATATTATAAAAGATTATCTTGGGCGCCAAGTGCGATTTAAATAAGGCAGTTACAGGAAAATACTTATGTTTTAAAGTATTTTTTCTCAAACATGCTATGAAATATTGACGTTATGTTCTTTATAATACGCCACGAAGTGTCACGTTGAAGGTGCGGGCTAGACGAGAGGTCAATAATGGAATTTCATACAACATTGCTGGCCTTGGCCAGCAAAGTGATCGTCTATTGTTTCATACTATGACGTTTATAGGTCTATGGCATCATAGCATTTAGCCATTAAAAAAAACTATAAGCAATATTTTGCGTTTTGGTTCATTAAGACATTCTGCCACTACGTTTATTTAAGGTAAGGTAAGATGATGATGTTGATGGTGTCGATGATGGCGGTGATGATGATGGTGATGATGGTGATGATGGGTGATGATAGTGATGATGATGGTGATAACGAGATGATGATGATGGTGATGATGAGATGATGATGTTGATGATGATGATGATGATGGTGATGATGGGTGATGATGATGATGATGATGGTGATGATGGGTGATGGTGATGATGATGATGATGGTGATGATGATGGTGATGATAAGATGATGATGGTGGTGATGGTGATGGTGATGATGATGGTGACGACGACGACGACGATGACGATGATGATGATGATGATGATGCATGTTTGAGAAAAACTCTATACAAGCCTTGGCCACGAACAGGGATTGCCGGCCTCATATCTCTAGATGGCCTCGTTAACACTCGGCCATCTATAACTACTCGGCCGGCAATCCCCTATTTCGCGGCCGCTGCAGTAATGTACTATTACAAAGGGCAAGAGTAGTTGTTGGAAATTAAAATAAGAACAATAAGAAAATAAATGATCTACATAGATTGCAGTTCTCAAACGCACAAAAGTTACAAATAGAAATAATAGACAATTTGAATCTATGAAGATGCAAAAGAAAATGGCAATGACGTGTAAATTACAGTTTTAATATTATCTTCTAATGTAAAATTTACTTCTTTCAAACCATGCAGCAGTTGGGTCAAATTGAATTTCCGCCAATGCACTCACACTACTAATGGACGCGTACTCCAAAAAAAATAAACTTCATGGTTTTTTTGCTTCCCACAGAGGTTTACTGTGTCGAGTTTATGTCTGATGGCAACACTATTTATGATAGGTTAGGTAGCTGGCAACACTGGAATGCAGTTACAGTGTGTAATTCTACACTATGCCGGAGGTATTGTGTTGCATGTGGTTGATAATGAACACTGGGAAACATACTAAACAAGTTTTATAGCAAACCTGTATAGGATAACTAGTTGAATGGCTTAAGCCTTCGACACACAGCGGACGGGACGGTACAATCTGTAATGTACTACTTTATATAGACGCCGTCAAACGAAGGAGGCCTATATCCAGCAGTGGACGCCTTATAATTGATCAAAGTGAATGATGATGAAAATTATAACAATAAATTAAGTTGAAAATAATTTTCCTAGAAAATTTTTATTAAGTTTAACTTACATGATTTTTTCATATTTTTTAAAGAGGGGGGGACACATTATTTTGAACTTTTGGAGTGAATATCTCCGAAAATATTCAGTTTATCAAAAAATGGTTTTAGCAAACCCCTATTTATTTTCAAAAACCTATCCAATGATACCCCACACCAACCCACAATAGAGGGTTAGTCGAGAAAAAAAATCACCCCCACTTTACGCCTATTGTACCCTAAAAATTTTTTTTTTTACTTTTATTATTTAACCACTTTGTCGGCGCGACTGATATATATATTCAGGGTCTCCTTCGTAATCCATAACATCGTTTGTCCTAAACTCAAATGCCATACCTACCACTTTTGTCATAAACACTTTTGGCATATCATACTTTTGCCATAATGATCAATTACCATAGTGATCTTATGTCCTAATGATCATAAGCCATAATATCACATGTCCTAATACTCTAAATCCCTAATATGTTTTGTACTAATATAGTAAGACATAAAACTTACGAGTCATAATATTAAAATCCATACTATTATGTCGTAACAGTGCACTTGTTGGCAAACAGCGGCTTGCGAGCCAGAAAAGTAGATTAAGTTAGGTTAGAACTAAGACCCCAACAGTGACGAACCGGTACCAGAAAAGTAGGTTAGGTTAAGTTAGAACTGCGACCCCTACAGAAACGAACCGCTGCTAGAAGAAAAGTAGGTTAGGATAGAATTGCGACCCCTAAAAAAACGAATAGCAGTCAGAAAATTCTATAATTCTATATTTTGTATAGAATTTTTCATAATAAAAAGTGACCCATTTTTTTAGTGTATTATCATTCTGATGATGATGAAAATTTTAGCTCTAGGGATGTTTTGTAATTTGATCAAAAATTAAACTAGAAATATTTAAGAATGTAGAGTAGAAGATGAGATATTTGATAGCAAAATCTTATATTTTTTGGCCCTCATAAAAAATAAGCTAGAAACCAAATTAAACAACATCAAGAAGCTTTAGACCACAAAGCAACAAAAAATGGCAAGGATTGGTTATTGACAGAGTTAGGTGGCAAAAAATTACTTGTATCTGTTTGTGACTGTAATAAAAAGTATCTAAAGTCTATGGAAGTATGAATATTTTAACTTTGAATTTGGAAGCTACAAAAAAGAACAAGTTCTATGGTTCGGACCTTAGCCAGTCCGAACGCATGAATAAAATAAAAAAAAAGAAACAAGTTCTTTTTTTATTTATTTGTCATGGCCGTGAGGTCATCAGCCAATGTCAAAGTTAGGGAAACCATAGTTGAAAAATCAAGTTACAAATAAACTTTTAATGTTTTAGGGCACATCTGAGTGTTCCGTTAACCATTTGAGGATCCCTAGTGTGCCTGACCGTCACAGCAAATTTGTTTCAAATCTACCAACCAATACGCGCATACGCGGCAGCCCGAACAGCCTTCTCCGGATAGTAGCAGATCGCCTGAATGGGCCGTTCCAGCTCCACTGGGATAAACTGCACATGGCCAAGTTGTAGATTTATTATTATTAATTTGTTTTTGACCTAATTTATTTTGATTTAATTTTATATATTTAGATTTAATTCAATTTAATTTTTTTTTGATGTGATATGATTTAGCTTAATTTAGATTTGTTTGGATTTTATTTAATTTATTTTGATTTAATGCAATTTGTATAAAATTTTTACGTTTGTTGTTGTACTATTAACATTGTATCACCTATTATTGTAACTAACAAAATATGGACCTAGTCTGAAATAAATTGGATATTATTATTATTATTATTAAGTTTAAATTTGGCATACTTATACATTCTGTGGTGCCCAAACATGAACATGTTATGTAAATAAATTAATTTTGAATTTAGAGCAATTTAGACAGGTAAAACTGAAAATAAAATGAAGTTTGTCAATTTAAAGGTCTGGATGCAACTGACAAGTATCTAAATTTTTTTTCTGTGTATATTTCTTTATTGTACCTAAATAAAACACATAGGTTTTAAGTTTTTTTAAAATCTTTGGCTTTCACCCTTGTTTAAAAATGACGAAGACTGGTAGTCATGGTCAGGCTTGTTTTTGTAATTGTTAACACAAATTAAAAAAACATTAAAACATTAACAACCGCTTTAGCCTAGTTGGTAGTGACCCTGCCTACGAAGCAAGAGGTCCTGGGTTCAAATCCCGGTAAGGGCATTTATTTGTGTGATGAGCATGAATATTTGTTCCTGAGTTATGGATGTTTTCTATGTATTAAAAGTATTTATTTATCTATATAAGTATGTTTATCATCGTCTAGTACCCATAGTACAAGCTTTGCTTAGTTTGGGACTAGGTTGATTTGTGTAAGATTGTCCCCTAATATTTATTATTATTTATTATTAATAAAACAATTTTTAATTTTTAGATTAGGTACAGGAAAACCTATAGAACATACTGTGTGGTTGGAATATGGGGCCACAATAAAAAAAAACGTACGGAACTCTCACCACTCGAGTTTGAGTCACAATTCTCCTCAATTTTTCATAATTTCAACGTCAATGACGTAGCAATGAGATAAATAATGGACGCTAAAAATAATTACATAAGTAAACAAAAATTTTCGTTAAAATTTTTATTTTGGTTGGTATTGTTGGGGCGTTCAGTAAATCCACTTTATACCCAACACATTACGTTCCAGAACTCGCTCGATTTCTAATCGAGTTTATAACGTCAGTGATTCTACTGATTACCGGCAGACTTCGCTAATCAAACCTAATCCTGACCACGCAAACTTGCCAAACGCGTAGACCCCAAGGTTTTACACGCAATCAAACGTCAATTAAATTCAAAGCTCGACCGACACCACCCACGAATAGTTTTGCAAAAACATTGAAAACAATATAACAAACTTTAAAAAAAAATCAAGATAACCTCTGACCTTGAAATGCGGCAGAGTTGAAGAAAATATTTTTTTAATTAAAAAAAAAACTTACCGAAATCTATAAACTGCTTTATAGACAAAGGCGAAGGGTTGAACTGCGAGTAGAAGTCCAGCATTTTCGTCACATTTGAGAAGATGGTCCCTGCCAACCTCATTTCGAAGGATGTATTTTGACGATAAATAATCAAAATATAAAAGACGATATTATAACACTGCCACTAAACCCTATTAATACACGACATCGCGGTTAATAACTCAGACCAGTAGAATGAGAAAAATAGTTTACACATCGGAATTTTAAAAACACTCAACAAACACAACGTTGTAACTTCCCACAAAGTCAACCGAGATGTTGAATGAATAAAACGAAACTAAACTGACTGACTTGACTAACCGACTGATCGACCGACAAACCTTCAGCCTTCGTTGATTTATATTTTTATTCAACATAAAATGAACTTTAATCTTTAGCGTGAAAGTGCAATTCGAAGCTATTTTAGAAAATTAACAACGTCACATGGAGCGTTTTTCTACATGTAAATAATTAATGTGTGTAAAAATTGTTTGCGTCTGATGTATGGCAAGTTAGGTAAACATACTTGCTTGTACCGAAATAAATAGAAATACGCCGTTAACAAAAAGTTTAGTAGACGCATTTCGGGAATACGTATCAATGTAATTTAAAATATGCGTAGAAGAAAGCGTTAGATATTATTGTAATGTGCCTGATATAATATTTTTTTCAATGTCTTTAGTGTAATTATTCGATATTTTGTTTTTTAGTCATAATTATTTTAAACCAATTGTCGCAGTTGCGTCTACCTAAACGATTGTGACGTTAACTGACAGTTCTTTTTGACATTTTTTGTTTTGGACGAACTTTGGAGGAGGGAATGTTGCATTTTTAAATAATTTTATAATGTTTCGTTTTACATAAAGCTAGTTAGCGTTATCTGGTCGGTATTATTTGATTTAAGATAAATGATAAAGTTGTTAAATGTATTATATTATAACATAAGAGTCTGCGCGCCTTCAACAACTCAGGTACAGTAACAGCAAGCAATTGTCTTCTACTGTGCGTTTTTCCAGAAATTTCCTGCCTCGCACAGCAAAGCTCTGGAATGAGGTTCCTGCTGCGGTATTCCCGGACCGATATGACCTTCAAGCTTTCAAAAAAAGAGCGTACCTAAAAGGCCGGCAACGCACTTGTGACTCTTTTGGTGTCGCAGGTGTCCATGGGCGACGGTAATCGTTTACCATCAGGCGATCCGTCTGCTCGTTTGCCCCCTATATCATAAAAAAAAAAAAAAAAATTTTTTTTTTACAAAACAAACTTTAATCCTAGTATTTACTACTGCAATCAATATCGTCCAAAGCAATGATTAGCACAAATTAGTAAGTAAGTAATTGGTCTTTGTAATTCTAGGGGTTTAATTTTTTTTAATAGACATTTAATAATAATCATACGATTCATACGGTAATAATTATTTCATCTTTTACTTAAATTTACTGAGTTAAGTTTATGTAGTAATTGTTTGAAATTATTATTTTATTACTTGACCTACCAATTTACATTCACTATATCAGACGGTCGAATTTGTCTAGCCTTTTTTTCCAAACATGTTTTTTTTGTAAGTACCAATGTTTCATTGAATGGCTAAAATGTCGAAAATTGTTTGATCAAAACTATTTAGTACAACATATTCATGGGATTACGTTATTTTATCGAATGTGTTAATTTTATAACAACCGCTTTAGCCTAGTTGGTAGCGACCCTGCCTATGAAGCAAGAGGTCCTGGGTTCAAATCCCGGTAAGGGCATTTATTTGTGTGATGAGCACGAATATTTCGCCGGATGACAAGCAAAACTCACTAAAATTTCTGTCACTGCTCTTCGAAAAGTCGTATCTAGTTAGTAATTTCATACTGAGATACGAGCTTTGTTTTAAGTAGGTATTTGGTACTTAGTGACTTTTGCTTGTCACCCGACAATTTGTTCCTGAGTTATGGGTGTTTTCTATGTATTTAAGTATTTATTTATCTATATAAGTATGTTTGTCGTCGTCTAGTACCCATAGTACAAGCTTGCTTAGTTTGGGACTAGGTTGATTTGTGTAAGGTTGTCCCCTAATATTGATTTATTTTATTTAATTGTTTCATTTTCGTTACCTATGTATTTACTACGTTATGTCTGGAAACAAAGAATTATGTGAAGGTAACAAGCCTCAAAGTCAAGAGGTGAAGTCGACGGCGCTCTGCTTCGCGGAGCTCCTATTCCGCATAGTTGAAGCGTTCATGCCTTGACATATTTCTAACCTAACCTAACCTATAGATGAGCAATCATATGACAGTATAATATAATAACTATTATTTATTTTCAAACGTATATTTGAGAAACAAACCCTAAAATTATATTTTAGATGGCCCACAAAGTGTTTGTCTATGGGACTCTTAAGCGCAATGAACCAAACCATCACTGGCTTACAAAATCGGAGAATGGCACCAGCAAGTTTGTTGCCGAGGGCACAACGAAGAGCAAATACCCTCTGATCATTGCCACAAGATACAATATACCGTTCCTGTTACATAGCCCGGGTAATGGGAGCCATGTTAAAGGTAAAAAATCGGTTATTTAAAAGCGAAAAATCGGTTGTCTGTAAAGTCAGTTTACAGACGATAGTTTAACATGACAACATCATAACTATACCTAGAGATTTTACTGGCACAAACAACTTGTGATTAGTGTTTGACATACTAATAAGATCGATTTGATTTGGTATTCTTGGTTTATATTTCAAACGTGTCTAAATATAAATTGAATGAATTGAATTGAGGAATTGTAATGTTGATAAATTGTTCCTTCCAAAACTGAAGTTGCAAATGTATAAAAGAAATTCCTATATTATGGCCATTAGAGTTTTTAATAGGCTACCCAGAGACCTTTGTGATCTGCCTTTAAATAAGTTCAAAACAGATTTGCATGCGTGGCTGTTACGCCGACCCTTCTACTCCATTAATGAGTTCTTTGTTAATTAAGGTTTTTCTTCTATGTACTTAAGTGTTTTACTAAAGATTCACACATCAGGAATGGTGTAATATGCAGTTCTTATTTAAATTTTGTAATATCTTTTCTACCAACCATATTACTGTGAATAAACTATTTAGTTTTTTTTTTTTTAATTGTTTTTTTTTTCTCAGGTGAAATCTATGAAGTTGATGACTTGATGTTAAGCAATTTGGACATATTGGAAGACCACCCTAATTATTACGTGAGAGAAATTGATGACATTACAGTTACAAAGGGGTATGTAGTATTAATATAAATTAAAAAAATTAAAAACCCCCAACGCAATTTGGTCACACATATGTTTGTAAATAAAGGAAATGACCATTATCCATTATGCTTGTAAGATCCCTTCCGCAGATAACAAAAGAGCTGATAACTTTGAAATGGCTGAACCAATTTTGATTAACATGTCTAAGAACCATCGCCAAGAAACCCGCTTTCAAATAAAAAAACCCGCATCCAAATCGGTTCACCCTTTAAAGCTTCAAACGTACAGACAGCGGAGGCGTGGCGGTGACGGTTGTAGTATTCTAACTCGTATGAACGGTTGTGCGGTACCCAAAGAGTATTGTAATATTATATGAACAAGAGTGGCAACTCTATGGTCAAATATGCATGTATGGAAGGTGCTGCTGCCCTACGCCCTGGTGAAGAACTAATGTGACGTATCTATAGATGTATACCTATCTATATGTATATGTTGGTAGTGATGTACAGCTATAATTACGCGTAATTTTAATTGATAGGCTAATTGCCACTATTCGTATTTTAGCCGTCTAATTCAAATCAGCATATACGAAGTATAAGCAGCTAAACCCGATTTGCACTATACGGCTAAAATACGAACATTGGCAAGTGGCCTATCAATTAAAGTCCTTGACCGTACAATTTGGTACGCCATGGCCATGGCCGATGAATGACAACTGACAAGTTTGACAAGTCAACCAAGATGGCCGCTAATTTAGTTCTTTACCAAACAACCAGAGATCGCTGTAGTCGCATGAAAAGTGTGATATATGTAAGTGTGCCCCCCCTGGCGGTACCGTACCGTGAACTTGTATACAAGTTAGAATATTACAACCGTCACCGCCACCGCACCGCCACGCCTCCGCTGTCTGTGCGTTTGGAGATTAAGATCTATGACGCTAAGACAGACACACACGCACGCACGCACGCGCACGCGGCTGTAGTTCCCACGCGGGCCCATTCCAGATTGCGAACTTCACACACTATTGAATTTCTTCTTAGGTGTGTACAGATTTCCTCACGATATTTTCTGGCTGGCTGGCCAGTATAACTTGTCACAAGCAATGTAAATCAAACCTCGTTTTGGCAACCCCAAAAATCAGTTCGAAAAGCTGCAATGTACATCAAATTAAATACTGGCAACATTTTTATGCCGTCAAAAATCATCGTTGTTATTTTTGTACTGCGCTGGTTTGTTCTTGATATTTATAGGTAAACTAGCTGCTGCCTGTGACTATATACAAACTGTACCAAACCTTGATGATTTTGACATTTCCGCTATCAGGAATAAAATCAATGAATTTTACATAGTAAAAAAAACAAGTTCTTACATTAAGAACATTACTTATAGAACTCCGAGAAGCCATTGGATTTATGGGATGTTGAGAAACTTTAAGGAAAATACTGCTAAAAATGGATTTAAATTTAAAACCAATCAATATGAAAGATCAACACTTATTGAGCGGTTTGAAATTAAAACAAGTATCAAATTTATTTATTCCATTCATTCACAGGATTACCAGTGTTAAAATTAATTGTGACGGATTTAATTTTCGTTAAAATGTGGGTTGCCAATCCCATATTTTTTAAATTTGCCGCTGTTTTCCATTGCCAACTTATGCTGGCCAGACTCTATGAAATATAATTTTCGCACGTAAATTCCGAGAAACTCAAGAGGTCCGAGCCCGGATTTGAACCCAGGACCCTTTTCTTGACAGGCAATAGGTCAAACCACTAGGTAACCACGGCTTCACAATATTATTAGGTTAATTACTTTTAATTCTATGAACAATAAAAAAATGCAATTTTACTTATAAGATTTTAAGTCATTTATTGGTCATTTCCAGAAATGATACTGAAACCGAAAAATGCTGGGTGTACTTCTTAAAGAAGTTCAAGCCAGAGTTATTGCAGAGGCTTACGATGGACAACTACTCTTCCCAAGGCTCCCACGGATTGGTCTACATGGAGAGGTGTAAAAGAGATCCTAACTATGACTATAAGCCTGAAGTGTCAGGATAACAGGATGTAAAAAATCAGTGAAAAATAATATTTTTTTCATTTATTAACATTTTTTTTCTTTGTTGCAGTAACAATGAATCCACGGTACATGATTTGGATGATGTTATGAGAAAATAATATTTATTGACCTACATTCCTAATACAGTTTTTAATGTTTAAAATGTCAGCTTTATGAAAGCTAATTTCTTTACTTTATGATGTATTTGAAATAAAATTGTACACAATGTTTTTGTTTTCATTGTTTGAGTAAAATATAAAAACGTATAGTGATAGTGTAAGACGCGGTTCTTGTTCCTACCATGATTTCGAGAACATCAACAATTCGAATCCCAATGAATGGTCATGGCTGTATGAGCATAATTTCTTTGACTTTACCGTACGAGTCAACCTCAAAAAAAACGGCTGTCATGTCAAGTGCGACAGATGCGAAGCGAGCCAACCATTTACAGGTTATTTTTAACGGATCTAACCTTGTCAAACATAACTGAAATTGACTAAAATACTTGTAAAATCATGTTTATTTCTCTATTTTAATCATCAATATACTTAAATGAACTTTTATAATGGATTTCGCTAGAAAACAACTGGAGAAATACGGCTGGTCCGACGGTAAGTTTATGGTAACTTTTTTCACTACGCAGTAGTGGCTTCATGCTTGAATTGGATCGAATAAACGCCTGGCCCATCCAATCCAAAATAAACATCCTTCTCTGCTACGGCACTACTATATCGACACGTAAAGGTTGTAAGTGTTGTAACGATATTATCAATATTATCATGTTCCTAATTGTAAACATAAACACAGGAATTACTTACACTTTTTTTTAACAAAACTACAAAATTATTTCAATATTTTTGTAATTTCTGACTTTTGCAACTTAGTAAGTGATCAAACCGACCCACCAATACCCATCTAAAATCTCAAAATATTTTTTTTGTGTTGCAGGTAAAGGTTTAGGTAAAAATGAGAATGGGATATCTGAACCACTAAAACCGAAGCTAAAACGAAGCGTGACAGGCGTGGGGCACGATGCGGCTTCGGACTTCACCGAGCACTGGTGGACTTCCCTGTATAACAAGGCTGCGAGTAATGTAGAGGTATGAACCTTCATAAATGATGATGATGGTGATGACGCTTTTAAGCCATTAGGGCCACCGCGCCCCACAACCTGCTGATATAAAATATGCAACGAGGTCTGAGAAATGGATGTCGAGCTGAAATCAGACGAAAGACCAAGTTATATTAGTTATCAGAAAAATAAGTGTATTTAAAAGAATAGGCATTGAAAAGAAGTTGAAAAAATCTTCATCCTGTGACAATACAACCTCCTTGTTGGAGATGATGATCCTTCCATAAATGGCGTTGTTTTATGCTGTCATTTTCGCTTCAAAAGTAAAACAGCAAAAAGAAATTGATGACAAAGAAGTAAACTATAAAAATATTCATCATAGGCATCATCTTTGCTTTCCGTCAGGCGTGATTGTGGTCAAACGCAAGCCTCTACTGTATAAAAAACACTGTAAAATCCATGAAACTATTAAAACTACTGTATAAAAAAAACACTGTAAAATCCATGAAACTACTAAAATTTTCAGGTCACAGAGAAAAATGGAAAGACGAAGAAAATAAAAACAAACACATCGGATTTCGAAATAACAAACAGCACATGGAAATTAAATAAAGCGAAGGCGGATACGGAGGAAGAACAGTATGCGGATTATTTTATAAAGAAAGCAACCCTGACTAACGGAGGCGTCAAGATGGAGAAAGTAAAAGACTCAGATTCAGAGAGTGAGGGAGAGCCAAAAGATGTGTTCAAGATGACAGATGAGGAGTTGTTTGCTGCTTGCAAAGGACGGACCGCTCATAAGTATGTACATACCTAACTTTTTTTTCTAATATTTTACGACGCTTGAGTACACCCAAAGTGAGCTTCACGATAAGCCGCAGAAAACTACATTTAACACCTTGCATAGGGACTTGTCTCTGTATAAGTGTATACAAAAGCATGTCTAATGAATTAATACATCATTGTTGCATTATCTGACAACCCATCATGTCATGACATGACATAACAAATCATATTCACAATTGAGGAGACAGTTTGATTTATGATATTTTGATGTGGGGGAGGAAATCTCCGCACTCATTCAAAGTGTTACAAGTAATGTTCCCAAGGAGTAGCCAATCTGGCAACCCAAGCCTTTTTAAGGCCACCTCAAACCGAAGCGCGGGGCGCCGACGGAGCGTCCCCAGCGCACTGTATAACAATATAACATGATTTAGTGTTATACAGCGCGCAGGGCACGCACCGTTGCCGCCGCGCGCACCCCCCACGCTGCGGACTGTGGAGGGCTTTATTATGCAAGAGTGATAGTGCCCAGCTGTGCAATGACTTTCATAAACTGGCATTAAAGATCTAGGCTAAGTACTTATTTTTACTTTTTTTCCAGAGGCGCAAGGCACGGTTTAAAAGCTTCAGGTAAGTTAGCAAGAATAGAACAGCAAGAACAAGTGTTGCTAGCTCAACCACAGTATGAAGGATATTCCCATGCAAAAAAACAAAAAAATAAAAATAAATGCAGCAAAGATTTAAAAGTTGAAGATTTAAATTTGAACAGCGATGCAGATGTTCCTAAAAGCAAGAAGAAGAAGAATAAGAAGAAACACTGTCTAAATAGTGAGAATACATCAGAGATTGTTGTAGAAAATAATGAAAACCAAATGGCTGAATCAACAGAACCAGTGCCTGAGAAAATTAAAAAGAAACGCAAAGTGACAGACGATAATGTTGCCATTGAAATAGAAAGTAAAAAGTCTAAAAACGCAAAAAGTACAAATGAAATTGATATAACTTCTCCTGAAGTAGGATGTTTATTTAAGTCAAAGAAAAAGAAGCAAAATCAGAAAATATATGTTCAAAGCACCGAAGCAGAATGTGCAAATTTCATAAAAACTGATGCAAAATATGAGTTTCTAGAAAATGGTGTTGTTCGGAAAACTAAAAAGAAGAGCAAGAAAGATAAATGACTATGTCCATTATTACCACCACTAGTCCACTAGTCAGACTAGTCTAAATAACGACTATATTTTACTAAAACCTGTGGGTGATGTGCCTAAATGTGGCAATTATCCGAAATAAATATTTTTGAATTTTAATTTTGAATTATTAAATCAGAATAAAATATATTTTTTACAAAACTTTTATTTTCATTACAAAATCCATTGGAATGTATCAATGTACCAATATCATTCGGAAAAGTTTCTCAAACATGACAATTTGCTTAGTGCTTTACTTGTTTTATTCCCCTACTGGGCATTTATTTATTCGAGCGTTTCAACCGCCTCATTTATCTGGTTTAATTTTTTAAGAAATTGCAGGAGATTCTGATATTGTTTCCAGAGTTATATTATATGGTAGATGTACAAGACCTCTAATATACATATAACCGAAATCTACCGCCATTTCGCGTCGGCTCCAAGTTTTCGTCAACCGCTGTCTTCGCCGTATTCTCGGCGTATACTGGCCCGAGAAAATCTCCAATGTAAATCTGTGGGAACGCTGCGGTGAGAGTCCGATCGATCAGCAGATCAAGCGCCGCAAGTGGAACTGGATCGGTCACACGCTCCGGAGGGACCCCCAGCACATACCGAGGCAAGCCCTAGACTGGAATCCCCAAGGGAAACGGAAACGTGGCCGCCCTAAGCAATCCTGGCGGCGGACGATCGACGCCGAAGCGAAGGCGATAGGGTTGACTTGGAGCGAAGTAAAACGCGAAGCTCAAGACCGTTCGAGATGGCGACGTACTGTGGACGCCCTCTGCCCCATCCAGGGGACATAGGGCACTAAGTTCTTAAAAATGAGGCGGTCGAAACGCAATAAATTCCCCATTACATAGAAACAGTTTTATGAGACAGAAAATAAAAAAAAATAGATAGGATTACATTTACTTGTATATTTGTTCGTCAGTAGCTTCGACGTAATTCTTTTTTATTCCATTATTTTTGCCGTATATTTCCTTTTTTACTGACAATAAAGAATTAGAATTTTCTATAAATTTCGGTTCAGTATAGTAAATAATTGCTTAACTCTGGCAACACAAAACTGTTCTATCTCTGTCACTGTGGCTTAAAGGTCTCTGAAACCAGGCCATTAAAATCCAAAAAAAAAAAAAAATCTCTGTCACTGTCAAATTAAAATACAATACAGGTTGTCATTGTCAAAATTAAACTACTTTGCGCAGAAAAGAAAGTAGATTTTACGTAAAAATGTCGATCGCTAAGATCTTAGCGCTTGACAAACTAACTAATTTCTTCAGCATCATCCGCCAAAATGGGGGCATCAGGGGTTCCCTGTGGAAACTCTATCGGTAAAATCATAATGTTGTTATTATGTAATTATTCTATTAGGTTATGTTATTTCGCAGTAAATTTTTATTTTTACGTTCTTTTTGATGTTTCGAATTATGACAAATTAAACAGCTTTATCATTATCAAGTAGGTATTGAATAAGTGAATGTTTTTATGAGACCCAAAACTATGAATGTTTGATGTAAATAGAGATGGAAGAAAAAATACTGAAGTAAGAAAAGATTGTATTATTCAGTGAAGCAGCGTTCATGTTTGTAGAACATTGTTACTAAATGTTACAAAAATACTAAGCATCTTTTTTGAAATCCAATAATGAATAGGTAATTATCTAATTTATTGAATCAGGCGTTACTTTGCGGAGGTCCATATTAATGAACTAAAACAATTACTTTGCTCACCCGCGACCTTACAATAGTTACGTTTATGCAAGAAATGTGCGTTCATGCAGTTCCTCCACCTCCACACTGTACGAACACACACAAATCACATAAACCCAACCATCACCACCACCAAGCTACACTGACGCGTTTCGAACTCAACCAGAGCTCATCTTCAGAGTTACCACAACCGTATGCTATGCTACCATTTAACATTTGGTAGCATAGCATACGGTTGTGGTAACTCTGAAGATGAGCTCTGGTTGAGTTCGAAACGCGTCAGTGTAGCTTGGTGGTGGTGATGGTTGGGTTTATGTGATTTGTGTGTGTTCGTACAGTGTGGAGGTGGAGGAACTGCATGAACACACATTTCTTGCATAAACGTAACTATTGTAAGGTCGCGGGTGAGCAAAGTAATTGTTTTAGTTCAGGTAATTATCTGTGGTAGGTATATAGCTGATTGCAAACTTCAATCATTTCACTCAAATAACTGGTGAAAATAGACAGTGTAAACGGAAATAACTTCTTTAGGTTATGACAAGTTTACCTGCATAAACTTTGAAAATTATCCAGTTATTTTCACATCTATAATATTAGTATGGTTTATTTTTCAGCCAGGATGACCTGAAGAACGGTACCCTAGTCGGAGAGGACAAATTCGGCAACAAGTACTTTGAGAACCCTCGGTACTTCTACTCCAGAAACCGTTGGGTGGAATACTCCGACAACTACCACCTGAACTATGATGGAAGTCAGGTGCAAAACAATTTTTTTTTAGTTTTTATGAGGTAAAAGGTGGAGTAGAAGTAGTTGAGAAAAACCTTTGGTAGCCTATTGGTTTGACCTGTCACCTTTCAAACTGAGAATTGTGATTTCAAGTCTCAGACTCATAGATCTCAAGGGATTAGAGAGAGAGAGAAAGAGGGAGAGATTAGAGAGAGAGGGGAAGGGATTAGAGAGAGAGGGGGAGGGGTTAGAGAGAGAGGGAGGGATTAAAGAGAGAGAGAGGGCTTAGACAGAGAGAGGGAGGGAGAGGGGTACATATCAAAATATATAATGTTTAAAAGTAATAATGGACAAAATACATAATGGTCATTTGATATAAAGCAATTTTCTTGGAAATTCTCAACTCTAGGATTTTCATAAAATAAACCTAACCTAACCTAAACCAATATTTAGATTACACGATTAAAAAAGTTTGTTTAATCAATAGTTTTGTGGAGAATTTTAGTATGTATTATTATGTATTATGACCATTATGTATTTTGTCTATTATTTGTTTTAAACTTTTATATTTTGATACATTCCCAGGGAGAAATTAGAGAGAGAGGGAGGAATTAGAGAGAGACAGAGACAGAGAGAGAGAGATTTATTTAAATGAAATTATTTATTCTTCTTTTACACAATCAATATTATCTAAAAATATCAATACTTTTTTCCATTTGCCCATCATTAACAAATTCTTTGCTAGGCAAACATCTATTACACGTAAAATTGGTGAATTTGTAGAATACACTTTTTTCTGTCTTTCTAAGTTTCTTGCTTCGCATTCTTCCTGGCAATTATGGGCCTACCGAAAACTTGGTAAATTAAAAAAAAAGTGACATGTAAAAGTGCCCTTTGCGGCCTACTTTAAGAAGAAACAATTTGATTTTTTTGTTTTTTTTTTGTCCAGCTAGGGACTGACAATGGTTCACACAATGGTGGATTCACCCATATGCTAAAATTTAATGAATGTTTGATGTGAATTCCAGGTACCCGCTGAATGGTTCGGCTGGCTGCACTACAAGACTGACTTGCCACCTTATCAGGTAAAAAAATATAACTTAAAAAAAAAACTACTTTTTCGTTCCACATTGGGCTGTATGGGATGGGATGGGAATTAACACCTAAACCTTGTTTTGGTGAGAGCAGGCCTGTTTCCAACAGTGAGCACCGAGCTTTTGACTCATTTATTCATAAATAAATAAATAAATAAAATAAATAAATATCACCGGACAATCACACCAATTGGCTAAGTAAAGTTTTTTTAAGAGATGCTAATTATATTTTTTTTCGACAGTGGTCGACTTCAACACCAAGAAACTGCAGCTGTTTTATTTTTATCTCCTTTTATTTATTGGAAATATTTTAATAAGTGTTTGAGATGACATTTGTGAGATTTTATGGCTGACAAGCGGTTTGTGCTCAGTACTAAGAAGAAATAGAAAAAAAAACGAATTCAACTGTCGCTTTTGTTAGTGTCAAATGAAATCTAACCGTTTGCGTTTCGTTTGCTTTGCGTTGTCCAAGAAGCAGTTCCAAAATAGTGATCGAAAGTATTCAATCGTGATCCAATTATTGTGCATAGGTCGTGGAGAAATGCGGTAAAATTGAAAGTCCGGATTTTATGCGGAGGCCCGATAAAAATAGTCAAAAACTCACACTGAGCACACCAAAACGCAAAGCAAACGAAACGCAAACGATTTGACATTGACAGCAGTGACAGTTCACTTAGGTTTTTTTTTCTGTTTCTACTAAGTTCTGAGCACAAACGGCTTGTCAACCATAAAATCTCACAAATGTCATCTCAAACACTTAAAAAAATATTTCCAGTAAACAATAGGAGATAAAAATAAAACAGCTGCAGTTTCTCAATCTCCAGAACGCCGACTGTCGAAAAAAAATATAATTAGCACCTCTTCAAAAAACTTTACTTAGCCAATTGACCTAGTCCCAAAGTAAGCTAGGCAAAGCTTGTGTTATGGGTACTAGGCAACGGATAAACATACTTATATAGATAGATACATACTTAAATACATATTTAACACTCAAGACCCGAGAACAAACATTTGTATTTTTCATACAAAATCTGCCTCGACACGGGAATCGAACCCGGGACCTCAAGCTTCGTAGTCAGGTTCTCTAACCGCTAAGCCATCTGGTCATCTGATTCATAATCATAATCATAATCATTTATTGTGCATGAAATTCAGGTAACAAATACAGGTATAATATTATATTCAGGCTATGGTTTCACCAAATTCTACCCTTACAGGTGTACACACATTTATAATCAAAAAAACTAAAAGTAATCATGCAATTGTATTCATTTATTTGCTGTATCATCATTACTAGCAAAGCTTTAGTTCTGAAATTCATGTGTAAGATATATGAGGATACACTCTAATGACCAGTGATTTTCGAGACACGATTACTTGTAGTTTGCTCGATAGAAAAAAATCCAAAGTTATCTTTAAAAACTAAAATAAATCCTTAGTACGGCGTAAATACTGCACGGCAGGTCATGACTTTTTGAATGTTAACAAAACAAGATGATTTCTAGGGCCTAGTGTTGCTACATTTTTAAAGTATGTATTTGTTATAGTAATACGATGAAAATACCTAAATAGACGCACGGTCTGATCAACTTGTCTTGAGCCGTCGTCGTGCTTCCCCCTTGTCCGCATAGTTAGTTACGTTAGTTCTCTTTCGGCGATCGGACGGGGAGCTCGTGTCGCTTGCGCTTACGCACGGCTTTGATTCTAGCCGCTCTCACGCACACGAGTGCATAGAATACCTAAAATGGGTTAGCGCAAGAAGCTTGGTGCGGCCTTAAAATCAATGACTTGGTTCCTTAGAATAAATAGATCTTTATATGTAGGTACGTATTATAGTTTTAGAGTTAACCATACAGACCGATCTAAATGGGATACTAGTTATACTCATACATAAAAAGTATAATATTTAAAGGTTCCCCTATTATACCGTTTTGTTGTCTGATATACTTATATTTCAAACTAAATACAAACTGAAATATAGATGCACAGAAAAAACCCCAGAAAAAAGACCAATGCTGGGAATCGAACCCAGGTCCTCAGCGTTCCGTGCTGCGTGCTTACCCCTACACCATCACTGGTCTAGAAGTTAGCGACGAATCTTTCCTATACATCGTACACTTCAGTCTGTTATAATCACATTAGGCAGTGATGATGAGTTTTTTCTGTGCATCTATATTTCAGTTTGTATTTAGTTTGAAATATATGGTTTCACGGGATGACCGTAAAAGTAATAAAAAATGAAGTTGAAGAAAATAAAAAAATAAATAGAAAAAGATACTTCATACTTAACTTGATATACTTATGTAAGTACTAGCTTTTGCCCGCGACTCCGTCCACGTGGAATTAGTAATTTGGGCAGCTTTTTATTTATCCAATTTGCTTTTTCATCAATTATGGCTCTCCTTAGTTTCTCGAAATAAAATAAAAATTACCCGCCCCCGCGCCCCTCCCAGACCCCCCACCCCAACCACAGAACCTCCCCCCCGCGACCCCCCCGCTCACCCGCGTTCACATTCACCACTGTACTCCCAAGTCAAGCGTGCCTATAGAAGTTTTACTTCAAAAACCCCCGAGTTTGAAACATTCTTCCGCTCCGCTCCGCTCCTATTGGTGTTAGCGTGATGATATATAGCCTATGTCCTTTCTCAGGCTCTAGACTATCTGTGTACCAAATTTAATTTAAATCGGTTCAGTAGTTTTAGCGTGAAAGCGAGACAGACAGACAGAGTTACTTTCGCATTTATAATATTAGTTAGGATAGGATGCATAAAACATTTTTTGTATGAATTGCTATGAGTGCCCACACGACATTATCAACATCTCCTCGTCCCAGATAAAGCACAGTATGCGACTTGCATCGAATACGTGACGTTGCCAGACCTCAGGTCCCGTATGGTATGATCCAATTCGCGGTCTCTTTCCCTAATCATCCCTTACCGTGTAATGGAAAGAACTGGCGAATACGGTTGTGATTTCGATGGCGTTCTACAATACAGCCTCACAGCCTCACAGCCTCAGTGCTTACAAGCGGCGACACATTTGTTCGTGCAATAAGCATTTATTCAATTTATATAAAAACTCGGATTCGCTCGAGTAAAACGTTAGATCCAACAACCGAATTAAAATTCCGGGATATTTCTAAATTTTCCATTTGACCGCATTCAACGTAGAGCAGTTCGGACTTGGTGGTGACCAGCTGATGTCCGATCTTTTGGATTCGCTTTCCATGCGAAGGGACGTAGGTTCTTGTGTGTTCTATAGGCTCTACCACGGCGAGCGCCGCTCCGAAGAATTGTTTGATACGAAATTCCATCATCGCACCTCCCGCGGAAAGTCTAATTCCATCATCATCATTGACGGCCAATCATTACGTTTGGAAGCGACTTGCATCCACCCTGAACCTGCGGCCTTCACCTAAATCGTCCGTCCATCTCGTTGCTCGACCCACGCTGCGCTTGCCAGTGCGTGGTCTCCATTCCAGAACTTTTGGCACAGAATAAGTAATAGTACTAACGTACAGAAGGATCACTCTCGAACAAAAGTCAACTTTAGGTATAAAAACTTGTCTATTCTTACTGCTTGCATGCGAAATTGAAACTTATCGTGTGATCCGAGCGTTCATATTCCATTGGGCACCGCTGATCCGAAACCAAGGGCACAGGGTTCCGACTCGCCGATGTTTGGTAGGTATAAAAATCAAGAAAGATAACAGTGTGTATTAATTCAGTAAACCACCTTTAGTAAGTAAGTAAGTTATTTATAAGATCGTTTAGAAGTCATTGTTTGTTGCAAAAATCACAAAAAAAGATTCTTAATTACGCGCGACGCGGCTAGCGTGCAAACTGAAGGCCAATTGACAACCTACTGCCATACTCCTCCCGGGAGGAGCGCCGGCCGAACATACCTAAACTGCGGAGTGAACCCCCCCTGCTTTTGGGCCCCAACGGCCATCTGTTCTGCGTGCTATATGGCTTGCCCATTGCCATTTCAACGAATTAAGCTAAGCTAGCCGTTTGGTTATGTCGGCCACACATACCGAGTAATACCACGGACGGTAATTCGATCAATGGCGGCGAAAGCGTTAATATTGTACTTATTGTATTTTTTCCAGGACCCAAGCCGTCCCCACTACAAGTGGATGCTATATGGCAACGAGAACCTCTCAGGAACGACTGGCCAATACGTGCCTTACAGCACCGCCAGATCCAAAGTAGAGGCCTGGACGCCCAAATCCAGTCAGCAGTAACCGACAATGAAGAACTTTAAGAAACGAAGATTAAATATCACGTTATAAACAAATAGACAAGCGAAAATCGACTGGCTTACAAACACTTGCTAAATGATTAATTTTCATCTAATACTTGTTATTTTGTATAGTTTTAAGTAGAAAATCAAATAAAATTATTTATAAACGCGTTTTCTCTGTTATTTCGTTTTTAGGGTAGGTATAGTCAACCATGTAAGTGCTTTACCATTTTTTGTGACAGTTCCTCCATCAGAATAAAACCAATAAGGCCGATTGTCACTTTGACTTGTAAGTGAAAATAGCCTTTGACGTCTTAAGTCATACAACTGACATTGAACCTTAGGGTGGTAAAGGAGTTTCTTGGTCGACTATACTTTGCCCCAAAAATAAATAAATTGCGACCAATATTTTTTTGTATATAAAAAGGTATCCTATGTCACCCGGAGCATAATATCGAATCGATTGATACCTATTTATTAAGATCTGATGAGTAGTCTCGACGCTACGGTAAAACACATAACCACAAACATACATAGACTGCTAAAATCACTACACTTACTTTTGGCTTTGCCGTAGTCGTGTGAAAAGGAAAACTTTTTTTTTGATTAACTCTTAATAAGGTCCCATTTATTATAGGCAGCTATCGAATACATACCCAACAAAGGATATTTTTAAAGCTAGTATGTAGTATTTTCAATAATTACAATGGAAATTAGGACGTATAATGAAATCGATAAGGTTAAATTTGGAACTCAATGCATGATGTGGTCGCTAAATCGCCTCTACCGGGATAAAGGGAGGCAAACGAGCAAGCGGGATAACGAATAGAATAGGATATACCATTCTACCCTGTTGCCAGTGATGACTTATGGCACCGAGCCGTGCCTGCTAACGATGGGCCTCAAAAGAAAGCTCCAGGTCACTTAGAGGGCTATGCTCGAAGTTTCTCTGCGGGATCACGTTAGAAATGATGAAATCCGTAATGTCACTGACGTAGCTCGAAGAATCGCCAGACTCAAGTGGCAGTGGGGCAGGGGACATCGCTCGCAGAACTGATAGCCGATGGGGCAAAAAGGTTCTCGAGTGGCGTCCACGGACCGGAAGACGCAGCGAAGGTAGGTTTCCAACAAGATTGGGGCCTGTTGCATAACAAAGTGCAACTAATATTGCAAACGGAACTCTCGCTTCAGTTGAATTAACTAGAAAGGGAGTTCCACTTGTGATATAAGTTTTACTTTGTTATGCAACAGGCCCCTGGTTAGGGTTGCGGGAACGCGATGAATGTGGATGGCACGGGTGGGACCGGTCTGCTTGGTGAACCCTAGAGGAGGTCTATGTTCAGCAGTGGACGTCTTTCGGCTGAAATGATGATGGGTTTTCTTAATTCAAAACATCTTAAGGCCCGGCCACGACTTTCGACCGGCGGCGAGGCGCGCGATTTCTATGTTCATTGCGAGTGCCGTCAGTGCCTCTACCATGAGTTTACACTAGTTTACGTGACCGTACTCGCTAGCGACGGCGTAAATTATTTGTATGGAGAATTGTACAGCGCCTCTAGCGGTCACTTACGGAAGTAAAATTCTCCATACAAATCATTTACGCCGTCGCCAGCGAGTACGGTCACTGTGAACTAGTGCAAACTCATGGTAGAGGTACTGGTAACTACATTGCGGCGAGCGTATCGGTCGCGCAATGAACAGGGAACAGGGAACTTTGCTGCCCGAAGTTGTTTGTGACCGCCGTTAGAGCTGTAAATTGTAACATTTGTCAACAACAATAAAAAATCATGAAAAACCTCAACAGGGGTGTTCCGAGAACCCAAAACAACTCTGTTGAATTATCCCAGAGTAATTTAAATACACGGGCAAGACACAGTACGTTGACGAGAAGGTATTACTTGGGCCATATAGAATCCTTCTAGAACAGGCAGTCAAGGGAAATCGATAGACGTATCGATAATGCTTGGAAGAGCTTCTGGTCCATGAAGGCGCTAACGAAGGGTAACCTTCCCCTGTCACTGAAGCGCAAACTCGTCGACGTGTGTATTCTTCTCATCTTAACCTACGGCGCCCAGACTTGGTCATTTACTGAAGCTCAAAAGTCCAGGCTCAAGGTTTGTCAACGAGCTAAGGAGCGCAGTATTCTGGGTGTTAGAAGGACTGATAGAATCAGAAACACGACACCGTGCCCGCCATTACTAGAAAGACAAAGATGACAGCGTCTCTCGCTCTACCCTAGGGCTATCTGACCGCCATATTCTATTAATCTAGGCCTAGATTTGGCACTCAAACAGAAATCAACGAACGTATGAGTTAATACATTTCGGTGAGCCGTCTAAACCTGTTCTGCGGTACGGGGCCCGCGCAGCGGCGCTCAAACTTCGCTGACACTGCTTACGCTGCGTATGCGCAGATAAGCAGTCTTTCTTCTTATCCTATTAACTACTTAATATTATGAAAGGGATAAGTAGTTTGTTAGGTAAGGCTTATCCCTTTATACCTATGTTATTTAGGTTTTTAACATTTCGCTTTACTTAATAGAGTTTACAAGGTGGAAAAAACGAACGCCACATGGAGGGCAATTCCTTAAATATTGGAAATAGCACTAATCTATCTAAAGGAGATTTTCCCTTAAGTATATTTAAAAAAAATACTGCATTATTATTTTATTTCATTTTATTTATACAGGGTTATTTTTAATTTACTGACATCTTCTTAACCCTGAATTCCTATCACTCAAACAAATGTTTTTTGTTTTACGACTTTTTAAAATGAAGCACTTTTTTTCCATACAAATACACAGAGTATCGTAAAAATAAGAGGAAATCTCAAATTTTCAAAACGTTATTACACCAAAAATATTAAGTTATGACAAAAGCCGTAAAACAAAAAACATTCGTTTAAGTGGTAGGAGTTTAGGGTTAAAAGGATGCTAGTGAATTACAAATAACCCTGTATATTTTCATGTACCTATCTATCATAGTTTATAGGTCCAACAAAATTATGGAACCTGTTTTCGTAAAGAAATGGTTTTTCGGGGGTAGTTGTAATTGTCTCTCTTCAGGCGGATGTTATGCCTGGGGACTGAAGTCGGATTCGATTTGTGGCATTCGAACATGGCGGATGTAGACAGTATCTGATTTTGGTATTTCTGTTTCTTTGGCTAGTTGTGGTATAATTTTGATAGTGTTTTATGCGGCGATTAACCTTAACTGTTACAGTGATCTCAAAATTCTATATTGCTCTCGTGTCTGACATTTTTTAATGTGCAAGTTGTCTCCACGTGGTTTCTGGAATTTTACTATCAAGTTGCAAAAACTACAATCACCGTACAACGTCGCTCCAAAGAGAGCAATTAACTGACATTGGCACAAGCCTATTGGCCGCCATTAAGGAAGAAGAAGAAGACTGAAGTCCGATGGATGAAAGTTGGAATTCTTTGTGGTGGAGAGTGGGAGAGCGGATGTTATGTGGGGGCAGCTAAGTGGAGACATTTCGATAGTGCGATGCAAGATGTACCTAGTAATATTAGTTTCCCTTGTGTTGACTAGATGGGGCTGGTGGGTGGTTGCTGCGTCAGCCCCCCTTTTAGACTGGAGGTCGATAAGAATTGCAGTGCAGTGCATTCTGTGCGTCATGTGGGCGCTTGCAAGGGCCAGTCGCTCAGAGCCTTGTCTGCGAGCGCATCCTGATCCTTGTTGGAGCGGGTGGCAGTAGTGGGAGGAGGGTTTGTAGACACCAGGCATGGAGATATAGCAATATGCTAGTGGTGCACAGTGGAGGTAGTCTGGGTTTGCTGTTTTGGCGGTACTTAGACGTCTCGAAGACCAATGAAACAGCAGACGTTGATGATCAATCTTATAATCAAAATTTAGTATTCGTTCGTACTAGTTGACATGAAATTAATGTCTTTTGAACTATCTTGGGTTTAGATACATTATTACACCCTACGGACAGTTGCTGCGGGGATACATCACCAAGCCTGTCACTAGGAAAACGTCATCCCGAAGGAGCATGGCGCCGTCATCCAGTGTTGCCACTGGTTAGACGGCGGCCACACTGTGAGGCTGCGTCTTCATGCAATCAATCTTCGCCTAGCTTAGCTAGCTAAGCCGAAGATTGTCAGAAAGAGAAGCGTGGGCACAAGAAGACACTCGTGGCCGAAGAATTTACGAGACTGGTTCAACTGCAGTACCACTTCCTTATTTAGAGCAGCGGCCTCTAAAATCAGAATCGGCATGATGTTGCCCAACCTCCGATAGGAGAGGAATGGGAAGAAGTTACAAACAAGCAAAGCCGCCTAAATTCACTATAGCCCCGTTTCCAAAATGTAGATCCGGTGCTGTTTCTATGAATTCCCCCGATTAATTAACCTAATTAGCATCGTTATTGAAGAAAAAGTTAAACAGAAAAAATCCATGTCGAATTTTAAAAATCAAGAAGAAATTTACCTTTGTTAGTACGTAAATGTTCTAAATTTAGTACACATTAATGTGGTCAAAGCCAGCTTTATAACGAACTTTCGAAAGTTTGAGCAACTTTGCCTCCAACCAACTGCCCACAATATACGTATACAAGTCCGGAATACAACTTGGAGCTTTCGAACTAAAGCGCGCTAAAACCAACCGTATCGTACAAGCAAAAGCTTTCATTTCGCTTACTGGCTAAGTTAAGTATGGTCACGCCAATGTAATTACTTCCTACAAGGAGAATACGACTTTAAACGTAGTTATATTTCAGTTCAGAATAAGTTAAGGGGTTTGTAAGTTCGATTGACGAAGCGAACTTTTTGCTTCTCAGGTAAAAATATCTTCAAAGTCTCAGTCCAAATGAGACGCGAGCGAGCGCGCTCATGATTTTAAAAACACGGCTTATTTTATTAAATAAAAGTTCTATGAGTTAACTTTTTAATGATCATTTGACAGTTGTAAGGTTATGAATCCAAGAGTGAACGTGCCAGTGTGGTTGTTCGTTGAAGTTTTTAAATAGTTTTCGTGTCAAAAGTGGCCAGCAACAGGATTTTGTGACATAATTTTATGGTAAGCTCAATTTATTGCAACGCCGTGATTGTTTCGTAGTTGGTTTCGTGCTATTTTATTTAAACTCGGTTAGAACAAAGGCTGTAACTAGTTTGAGATAGGATATTTTATGCCGTCTTGTTAAAGGATGTTTGGTGTAGCACCGTTGCCTTTTTTTGTTGAGAAAAAAATCGCGTTGGCGTTTAAAATAGTGATGTGGATGCGCTTTTTTATCGATAGAACTTTTATTACTATTTTTACGGAAAGATACCTATTACTTTTATTATTATTTCTACTTACGATAAAACTGAAAAAAAAACCTCTTTTATTACCGTTTCATTATTTCGGATATCATTTGTTGTTTGTTGTTTATACATCATACCGAACTGTTATTCTAAATAGTGAAAAGTAACAATTTTTATAATAGTTTCATATCAATAAGAGCCGTATAATTTCATTACAATAGCCAGTCTGTCGGCACATGTATAATTAAATGATTGATATAGAAAATAGCTTGGTATTTCTCCCACAGTCTCAGACTTCACAAGATAAAAGGTGTAAGCGCCTATGCACTAAAGGCGCTTACGCTGTTGTCTTTCAGAAGCATGTATCATATTGTGTTACTTAGAGCTAAATTGACCGGTCGTTGGCTTGCCATTGTGGGCTGGGGCTTGTTATGACAAATAGAAATGTTGTGAACGAATCAATGCAAAAAGATATTAGAGTATTAAGTTTTCAAAATGATTTTTTATCTGACACTTGTAAGGATATTAGGTGTCGTTTGGCAAATTGAGTCCGTAAAACTGTATATTAATAGGTACCAGTTTAACAAGTTGTGAAAAGATGCCTTTTTAATACTTCATTATAATCATTACGAAGGCGGATAAGCGCACTAAATAAGATAGTTAAAAATTATACGATTAGCAACGCAATTTTATAGAAGTAATGAAGCAAAATTATACTTCTTTCTTTAATACGAAATATGAGAAGTAAGACAAGATACTTAATGTATTATTTCTCGCATTTTGTTTTACTTTCTTTGTGTTTTTATTTTATGTACTCACCTATATTTATAATTTTGCATGCTAGTATTAAAGATACCAATAGCGGAGTAAGCTGCGATAAGTCTCTGTACCACCATCTGAATGTAAAAATTGTCTTGTTCTATGGAAATAACTAAGGTGTTCAACCAATGCGTCCTACCAGTTATGACTTACGCTGCAGAGCCGTGGACACTCACAGGAGGACTAGTCCATAAGTTCAGAGTCGCTCAGCGTGCTATGGAGAGGGCTATGCTCGGTATCTCGTTGAGAGATAGGGTCTGCAACGAGTATATTAGACAACAGATGAAAGTCGTTGACATAATCCGAAGGATTAGCACGCTGAAGTGGCAATGGGCTGGTCACGTTTGCCGTACAACTGACAATCGTTGGAGCAGACGTGTCCTGGAGTGGAGACCACGATTGGGAAAGCGTAGTGTGGGACGCCCTGCGACACGTTGGACTGATGACCTTAGGAGGACAGCTGGCAGGGGCAGCTGGTGGATGAGGATGAGGGAAGCCCAGGATCGCGAATGTTGGCGCAATATGAGGGAGGCCTACGTCCAGCAGTGAACGGACAATGGCTGTAGATAGATAGATATGCAAATAAATTGATTTGAATTGAGCTGCCTTAAAAGAAACTTCACTAAAACATACAGGATGTTTCAAAACTCAACGATTACCTACCCTGGTACCGCGCGAGAGGCCTAGTTATACTAGTTCTGGAAAAAATAAGGAAAAACAAAAAAAAGAAAGATTTTGATGTTTTTTAATCCAAAACTATTATAATTTGGCCTCAAGCTGGGTACCTATCGTTAGGTTTCGGGATTCCTGTACATATTTTTAATATTGACATTCGAAATGTGCGTGTCTATTATTTATATTGATATCATGTTATGCTTATAAGAAATGCTACAAAAATATAACTTACTCATTGTCATCATGTCAAAGTAAAGTATTTGGAGTAACATTCATTCATCCACTTAAGCCTACTTTCCTTTTATGTTGCATGGTCACAGATAAAATTTTCTCAAGTTATCATCATCATCATCATTTCAGCCGTAGGACGTCCACTGCTGGACATAGGCCTCCCTCATTGATGCCCAATCATTACGATTGGAAGCGATTTGCATCCACCCTGAACCTGCGGCCCTCACCAAATCGTTTGTCCATCTCGTTGGTGGACGTCCCGCGCTGCGCTTGCCAGTCCGTGGTCTCCATTCCAGAACTTTTGGGCCCCAACAACCATCTGGCAAGTCTGTGTCTGTTTCTGTCTGTATGTGTGTGTGTCTGTTTCTCAAGTCAATTAAGTAGAAATTAAATTAGAAGAAATGCGTTAAATATAAAACATACATACAGCATCGAAATCAACACTGGAACTACCTTATTAGTAGTTATTTATCACGATAAAACGAGCTTCTGCACGATACCAAAAAAAACCCTTACGCTTCAGAGCAGAATGCATTGAACAAGATGCATTTGTCTTCTTCATAGTGGTTTAAAGAAAAGAGATCGAGAGCAATGAATAAAACATGTTGCAAGTATTAATTAAGAAAAACAATGAAACGATTGTCGTTATTTTATAATGAGTAAGAGATTGTAATGTGATTTGTAATTAACGAAGAACCTGCTTCATAAGTCCGTCTTTACAAAATGAGTTGTGAAGCGCGTAGGCGTCGTATTATGAACTGTTGGAATGTTATATGTAGTAAAAAAAAATGATTTGGGGCTGTGGCCTGTGGGTTGAGCCTTCTGGCCGAAAGGACGAAAAAGGTGGTATAACGTGCCGCTAGAAAATACCTTAAAATTTTAAAAGAAGTATTAAAAAATAGCCTATGACCTATTCTCAGACCTACCAAACAATAATAATAATAATAATATAATAAAAATTGGTCAAGCCATTTTGGAGGAGTTCGATAACAAACACCGTGACACAAGATTTTTATATATTAGAAAGAAGATTATAATATATCTTAGGCCTTTCACCCAGTACCAGGATATCGTCGAGTTTTGGAATATCCTGTATATCGTCACGATTAAGCCCTGTGGTCTCAACTATTTGAGTGTCGGATAGCTCAACGAAGCTATTTACGGAATTTCCAAGAATATCAGCTAAAATCCAATTCAGTTGTTTGTGACCGTTGATATCACATTTCTGCGCGTGAGCACGTTCGCACAATGCTTTCTTTGAGCATGAAAACCAATGATACGTCCGGAACTAAACGATAAAGACATTAACCTCATTTAACTTCGATGTCTCTGTGTGTGGTTACCACTGGACATAAAAAAGTTCTTTGATGCGGTTTCAATTCAAAATGACTACAATTGTGATAATTTTACTAAAGTTAAATGTTTCATTTCATTCGACATTTGGGAAGCTTCGTAACTTTTGTTTGTATGTAAAAAAACAGTCATTTAAGTCTTTAAGTAAAACGACTCAGTCTTTTTATACAGACTCAAACCTCCCTCCAGTCTTCATTTTAGAGTCGTGTAAAATGGAATCTACTTAATCGTTTTAAGAAACTTTAAAAAAGTTTATTTCATCATAACTTGTACTTTTATATTAATTTGGATATCGAGAAAAAGAAAAAAATGATAATTGATAATGATAAGCAATGGAAGGAAACATGCGTTTCTTGATACCAAACAAAAGTACTTAATTATGTTGTTTATGTTATCAAATATCTGTACCTATTGGCTATGGTGAATGGACGACTGAACTAACTTTTTTACTGAATGGTTTCGTTTAGCATCTGAACAGTATTTTGATGACAGATTTGATTTCTCTCAATTTAAGCTAGAAAAAGTAGTGTAGCTACAAAAACTACTCAAACACAGCACATGATCTACGGACTTTTCAAACAGGGGCAAAATTGGATTTTAGAGACTTTTAGGACCCTCTGTGCGGTTTGCAATAAATAGACCTAGGTATTTACAACATTAAAATTGACGTCATTCCAGGATTGGCTTCCCTAACCAGCCCTGTTCAAATATGTCAGTGTCCGAAAATAAAAATAAATTTTGCACAAAATACAAATGTAGTGCAAAATGATTTTCCATCGGGAAAACTCGGATCTCAATCGGAATACGATGGCACCCGAACTGTCAATCAATGACTGTATTAAATGAGTGACGTTTTCATGTCCATTAATATGGAACTTTTTGTTTAGTGTCAAATGTCAAAGTGGAAAATGTAACATATGGCTGTAAGATGAGTACTGAAGCCATTGACCTATAATAACAACTCCCAATCACGCTCAAAAACTGTCGGAAGCAAAAGCCTACACACGCGTCTATTGTGCAGGCTTTTGGTTCAGTTGTGTTTCGACCGCGCGTTGATTACAACGTCACTTCTCGCCCCGTATTCGTATATGTCTCTTTCGCACCGTAATCAAACTCACGAGAAAAAAAGAGACAGACAGTCTAGCTTCCGCTTCGCATGACCACTCCACTGCATTCTTTACTCTTTAGGCGGTTTCCAGCGCGTGACGTCATGTCACTACTTCGAACGATCGTATTCAATTGACATTAAACATTACTGCTACGAAACAAGGTGTTAATTTGAATGAATGCTGTTAATGTTATCTGTATAAATTGATGTATACGTACACACAACGCCGCTCGGACGTTTTTTGAGGAACTTTTGTTAAGCGATTGGGTGTCTTGTTGTTATTATAGGTCAATGACTGAAGCTAATTGAGAGAGCACGATAAATACGAACTTTTTCGATAAAGTAAGTACGAAGGAAAACCAATTTGCACTACATCTGTATCTCTTTACTCTCCTTTAAATGTAAATGGCTGAATATATCCGTAAATACTAATTGACCTATTTAACTTACAAATGAGCTCAGATGATCGTTTACGATAACTGCACACAGACGTCTTTAATCAAACGCATTTGTTTATCAATGGCCATTCCCAGAGCGTTCCCATGTGGCATCAGTTCGCTAATTGACTTTAATTTAATATGACCTCTGAGGCGTTAAGCAATTTAAAATGAACTGTTGCAAGCTCTTGTAATATTCACACTGTTCGCAATAAAAACTGGACCAAAATACAATACAAATATTCTTTAATGAACACCAAAACAGTACCTACAAAAAAATAATAAAAATAAAAATAAATAAAAACAAAACAACAGGCGGTCTTAAAATAGTCGACAAAATAAACGATATTTAAACTTCAATGTCAAAAAGGCTACAGCACTATTCGTGATTTACTTTTTTTAAAAATAGAAATGAGTTTTAAACAATCTTGACGTACCGGTAAACTACATACCTATACCGGGTTACTTTAGTTAGGAATTACTTTGATAGAGGGGCTGTTTCACCACCCATTGATTAATTTTAACCGACGGGTAAATGTGATGCCGTCTTCGTCTATCCGAACAAAACAAACAGAGACGGCAACACATTTATCCGTCAATTAAATTTGATCAATGGATGGTGAAACAGGGGGTTAAAATGGTTATAAAAACGCAAATATTCATAGCTCGATTGAGCAAATGACGTAAAAAGTTAGGTGATTTATCAAGGTAGTAATTTCACTGCCACAGATGGCCTAAAAAAATAAGGACACGGCGTAAAAAACTGTTTTCTAAAGTAGCCTCGCATTTCAAAGTAACCCCAGTTTACGGTATTTTTACTGAATACGGCTTTTTGAATATTTTTTGACTGGTACGTGTGAAGCAGTAACAGTGAAAATACCTAACTATTATCATCCCAGCCTATACACATCCCAGTGCAGGCCACAGGCCTCTTCTCAGAATGAGAGGGCTTGGGCCGTATTTCCCACGCGGGCCCGGTGCGGATTAGGAACTTCACACACACACACCATTAAATTTCTTCGCAGCATATCGTGAGGGCGGACAATGTTTTCCTTCACCAAGCTCATGGCAAAATTTGAATGCGATTTGAACCCACGACCCTCTCCTTGAGAGGCCATAGTTCCAAACCACTAGACACTAGTAAAAGTATTTTTCAATAAAGTCTGCTCAAGATTGCTTACCTTATTTCTTTAGCTAAAAAACTAAGTATCACAGTGTTTATTGATATTATTTCCACAAAAAACTTATTCAATAGTGGTGTGAAAATCTTATCAACATTCTTATAAAAATGTCGATACTATTTTTTCAACTTTCTCTGACCTCTGACATAAATAATGCGAAATGTGCTATTGTGCAGTGAAAAATGAGCTAAAATTACTCACGATTTGTGGAACATATCAAACTTTCACTACTTACTTAATGTGGAGTTGTTATGCAAGGAAATTGTACGAGACACGGCATAAGGCTATTAGGTACTAAACGGGTGTGGTTAAAGTAGGTACGACTTGTAATTGCCAGCTCGGAATGAATGCAAATAATGTAACCTACCTAAAAAAATCAGAGTCGTGAGCCCAGGCTTGCAGCTCTAAATTTTTCGATTTTTTTTTTATTATGAGATGGAGGCAAACGAGCAAGCGGGTCATCTGATGTAGAACGATCACCACCGCCCATAAATAACAACAACTCGGAGAGTCACTGATCTGTTGTGGTGAGGTGAGGGAATATGGGAGGGGGAGGGGAAGAGGTATTGGGGGTTTGGGACCTCTGAGTTTTTCAGAATTCACATGCAAAATAACATTTGAAGAGTTTGTGTGAAGTTCCCAATCTGCTCTGTGTCCGCGTGGGAACTACGGCCCAAGCCCCCTCATTCTAAAAGGAATCCTGTGCCCAGTGTTGGTATGTAATAATATACCAGAGATTAGATTCGCGACTTTAACATGGAGGTGATGATTTTTTATTATGGCGACAAAAAAATATACATTAGGTGTACTTAAATATCTCTATCTATTACGGTTCTTGAGACACAACTCTGTGACAACGGATGGACATTGTATCGACCCTAATAGGGTTCCGTTGGTCACCCTTCAGGTACAGAACCCTAATAATGGAAGAGGCACTCAAACTTTTATGAAGCAATAAACGGCATTATCGTTTCAAACGACACTCTTTCAAATAAACGTTAGTAAAGAAAACAAAAGAAGCAAATTCGAATAGTTAACTTTATTTTTGTTAGAACTGTCTAGCCTGTCGAAGGAGGGTTATGTTTTTAAAGCGCATGTATGTATGTATGTATCAGTGATCGGAATTTTGGGAGCTAAGCGAAGCAAGCCAAGCCAAGCGGGCATGAAACAGTGCATACAGACATGAAATAGTAGATTGTACACCAAGGGGATAAAGCACTGCATTATGTCACGGGCGCGATATTGAATCCTGAGCGTATCGAGGGACTCCAGATTTAACTCCCGAGCGTAGCGAGGGGGTTTTTTAGTTGATTCCCGAGCGAAGCGAGGGAATTAAGATGGAGTCCTGAGAGCAGTGAAGGATTTAAGCGCGCCCAAGGCAAAATCAGTTTTATCCCCGAGGAGTATACTCTACTTTTCTCACCTTTTGCGAGACAATAAAAACCAAGGCTACTAGAAAAATACTCGAAATAGACCCAGAAGCACTGATTCTGACACTGACTTTGCGCCTTTCGCAGTTTTCCATTTGTCGAAATCTTTGTAAGCTTTTAAGTATTTTTCCTTCGACTTCTCTGGGAGTACATTATTAACAATTTCTAAGGCCGGCTTGCGCAGACCTGGGTTAGCTACTTAACTCCGAGGGAGTTAACTGCTAACCCAGGGTTAACAAGTGTCAAAATGTATGGAACTGTCATTCTTAACCCAGGGTTACCGATTTAATTTTTTTACCCTGAACTGTGCAAGTGGTCCTAAGGCGTCTTATTTAATGGAATCAGGAGTCAAATCACTTTCGTCACTCGATATTTTCCTAATGTTTTATCTTCTTTTGCAGTTTTGATGCTTAAAATTGCAGCGTATTGAAATACTCGCGGCTTTTGTTTTAAGTATTGATTTTTTTTCGTTCGGCTTGCCGTGGCGTGGCCAGCTCGATTTTCGAATAAGTTCGATTTTCAAATAAATGAGGCGCGGCGCGCGCCGCCGTCCACCTCCTCGCCGTCGGCCACCAGCAGCTGCAGCAGCCGCGCGCCGCGCGATTTTGACGAAATTAGACTTTAAATGCATAACAATAAGAACTAAGAGAAGTGAGAATCATATTACTGCCCTGTTATAATGAAATTCAGTACAACATTACACCCCGGCAAAAGACAAGGGCTATAATGATGTACTTTGAGTAAGGTTTGCATAATATATAATGAGGCATTGTCGAGCAGGTGGTGTGAAAATATTAATAAACTACTGAATATCTGAGATTTCGATATAGAGTTACCTAAATTGAACACTAATCTGCCAATAATATTCCTATTTTTCTTGGTTGTAAATTCTCCTTAATGTCAGCTTTACAAGTTTTGTTATAGTTTAGCTCCCAAAATTCCGATCACTGGATGTATGTATCATTCTTTGGCACGCCCTGCAGCCTAAACGGCTCATTGGATTTTGAAGTGTGAGGTGTGATTACATTAGATTCGTCTCAGATCCGCGAGTGACATAGGGTATATATTTTCCCGGAATTCCCATGGGAACGGGAACCATACAGACGGGTTTTTCTCCATCTAGTATTAAAATTATTTTGTAAAATTGTTTGTACCATAGACAAACGAGCATGAGGGTCATCTGATTGGAAGCAATCTCCGCCGCTAATGAACAATATAAATAAATAAATAAATAAATAAATATTAGGGGACAATCTTACACAAATCAACCTAGTCCCAAACTAAGCAAAGCTTGTACTATGGGTACTAGACGACTATAAACATACTTATATATAAATACTTAAATACATAGAAAACATCCATAACTCAGGAACAAATATTCGTGCTCATCACACAAATAAATGCCCTTACCGGGATTTGAACCCAGGACCTCTTGCTTCGTAGGCAGGGTCACTACCAACTAGGCTAAAGCGGTCGTTAAACTGTAAATACCTAAACAGACGAAACCCTTCAAATATGGCTTTACTAGCTCTTACCCGCGACTTTGTATATCGCCATCCTGCGGCATCCTGCGGTGTCAAACCGTTTTTGAGTGAAAGAGTAACAAACATGTATAAAAACTTTCACGTTTATAATACTCGTATTTACTAACAATAAGATACTTAGATTTAAACTGTAGGCAATGAATAAATTCGTAACATTGGAATGGACTATTGAATTCGTTCTAAACGATTAGGTTTTATTACACAAGTTTTATTTTGCTTGAAAACCTGAATTTTATTTCTACTTTTTTGCCAACCATTTGTGCTAATTAACCATGTAAAACTTAAGATGCCTACACTTGATTAGTTCAATCTATTTGTAATGAAAACTGTTGCAATCCAGATATAATTTCGTTAAGCCAAACCGAGCTTTTAGCGCATTTATTGCATTGATATAATCCCTCGCTGTATCATTACTAGCAAAACTTTAGTTCTGAAATTCATGTGTACGATATTTGAGTATTCACGATATTCACTCTAGTGACTAGTGTTTTTCGAAACACGATTACTTTTGTAGTTAGTTTGCTCGATAAAAATAAAATCCAAAGTCGTCTCTAAAACATAAAATAAATCCTTAATTCTTAGTACGGCATAAATACTGCACGGCAGGTCATGACTTTTTGAATGTTAATAAAACAAGATGTTTTCTAGGGCCTATTATAGTGGTGCTACATTTTAATAGTACATTACTGCAGCGGCCGCGAAATAGGGGATTGCCGGCCGAGTAGTTATAGATGGCCGAGTGTTAACGAGGCTATCTAGAGATACGAGGCCGGCAATCCCTGTTCGTGGCCAAGGCTTGTATAGAGTTTTTCTCAAACATGCATCATCATCATCACCACCATCATCACCGCCATCATCATCACCATCACCATCACCATCACCATCACCATCACCATCACCAACAACATCATCAACATCCATCAACATCCATCAACATCCATCCATCCATCCATCCATCCATCAACATCCATCAACAACCATCAACATCCATCAACATCCATCAACATCCAACAACATCCATCAACATACATCAACATCCATCAACCAACATCCATCAACATCCATCAACAACCATCAACCAACATCCATCAACATCCATCAACATCCATCAACCAACATCCATCAACATCCATCAACCAACATCCATCAACATCCATCAACATCCATCAACATCCATCAACATCCATCAACATCCATCAACATCCATCAACATCCATCCATCCATCCATCCATCAACATCCATCCATCCCTCCGTCCGTCCGTCCGTCCGTCCGTCCGTCCATCCGTCCGTCCATCCATCCATCCACGTCGACCACGTCGACCTATTAAACGTCATGGTGCTGTGTCACATAAAACAATAGACGATCACTTTGCTGGCCTTGGCCAGCAATGTTGTATGAAATTCCATTATTGACCTCTCGTCTAGCCGCACCTGCAACGTGACAGTTCGTGGCGTATTTTAAGGAACATAACGTCAATATTTCATAGCATGTTTGAGAAAAATATGTTTTGTTTTAGTAATTCGATGAAAATACCTAAATATTCGCGCGGTCGGACCAACCTATCTTGAGCCGTCGTGCCTCCCCCTTGTCCGTATAGTTAATTGCGTTAGTTCTTCTTCGACCATCGGACTTGTGTCGCTTGCGCTCACGCACGGCTTTGATTCTAGCCGCTCTCACGCACACATACACGAGTACATAGAATACCTAAAATCGATGCGCAAGAAGCTCGGCGTGGCGTATGAATAGGTCCCCACAAGATGGATCGACGATCTGGTAAAGGCTGGAACCACTTGGTTGTGAGCAGCGCTGGACCGACCGTTGTAGAACTCTTTGGGGGAGGTCTTTGTGTTACTTAGTTAAGTGATAATGATAATAGACATCATTGAAAACATATAATACCTACTGATGGGCACCGAAGGTATATCCCAGAAGTTCCATATTTTTCAGAACCATATGGAACTAATGGAATATTAATTTTAAAGGAAATATCCCAGTAGTAGAGGCAGAGATGGCGAGACGACCTAAACGGTGAACTGTGGGAGTGGCCAAATATAGCGCTGGATAGGGAGATGTGGAGGTCAAGAGGAGAGGCCTTAGCCCAGCAGTGGGACCTAGGCTAATAATGAAAGTAATATGTTATGGCTGAAAGTAATATGTTATGTTATTCTATTATTGCTGTTACCTATGTACTTTTGTGAGGAGAAAAAAGAAAAGAAAAGAAGAAAAAAGTAAAGAAATAGTACATTACTGCAGCGGCCGCGAAATAGGGGATTGCCGGCCGAGTAGTTATAGATGGCCGAGTGGTAACGAGGCCATCTAGAGATACGAGGCCGGCAATCCCTGTTCGTGGCCAAGGCGTGTATAGAGTTTTTCTCAAATAAATCCAAGGAAATAATACGAATGTTCAACTTATATATTCATATTTAATTCAAATTGTTTTTTTTTTATTCCCGCCAAAATATTTTTTTTTTCCAGCAATTTATTTGTAAGCTGTTCCAGTTAATGTTTTTGACGCAAAATCTAAAGATGATTTATATTTATTAAAAAATTA
Organism: Archips crataeganus; assembly: GCA_947859365.1. Taxonomy (NCBI): domain Eukaryota; kingdom Metazoa; phylum Arthropoda; class Insecta; order Lepidoptera; family Tortricidae; genus Archips; species Archips crataeganus. The sequence goes on from OX402075.1 coordinate 2,695,911, forward strand.
CGACCTTATTAATTGGTTATTTTAATAAATTGTTAACAATAAACGCCAATCCTTATTTATTTTATTAAATCTAGCCAAGTAAGATATTAAAAAGTAAATTCAAAAACTAAATTTTTCTTAATTGGCAGTATGTCATTGATAGTCAATAAAAGAAAATACGACCCACTAAAACAAAAGACAATCTCTTTGCTGGCCTTGGCCAGCAATGTTTGTATGAAATTCCATTATTGTCGTCTAATTTGAAATTAGAACGAATCTTCCTCAACTGCTATACAATGGCATACTTCGTGTTCTATTGTCACGACTATAAGGACCACATTTCCTTGGATGTTTGAGAAAAGATTATTATTATTATGTTGGTACGGATTTCCGATCACGGGCCCATGGGGACCCGGTCATTTGAAAGGCATTCATGGGGCCAAAGCCAACATGAAGAGGCCTTTGGTACCATATAATATAAATGGGATGGGCGCAACTATGGAGGTCTATCCCCTAATACACCATGAGGATGTGCTAGCGGACAGTCCTCCACAGTTGCCAATCTATTGCCAGGTAGGAATCGACATGGAATTGGCTATGGGGTTGGGATGTTGTGGACAGGATTACCGGGCTATGGAGTGAGATAACGGACACCTACCATTTCAATATCTCATAAACTGAACTTTTGGTAGGCGGTGACTCGCCATTCACTAAATGGGCCCCTCAAACTATTGCCCACTCGGGGCAACGAGGCGGCAACATTGGTGTGAACGGCTAAGGATGGAGAGGTGTTCCTGGACTTTAAACTTCAAAATGCCAACTCGCCACTTACGGAAACACATCCATCCTTCGAGCATTAGCTCTTGCGCTCCACTCTAGGCGGCCAACAAAGGCAAACTAGAGGCGGGGTGGGTGTGTAACTGTGTGTGAGTGTGTGTATAAGCGCATGTGTGTATGTGTACCCCTGGAGGTCTCGGGTTCGTGGTGTCGCTACGCACCAACAGCTCGCCACAAGCCGCCCTGCGATGACTGACTGCACTGGTGACACGACAACACCATTATTATTATTATTATTATTATTATTGATTAAAAGGATGGATTTTTCTTCTTTTTTAGGGTTCCGTAGTCAACTAGGAACCCTTATAGTTTCGCCATGTCTGTCCGTCTGTCTGTCTGTCCGCGGCTAAGCTCAGAGATCGTTTGTACTAGAAAGCTGTAATTTGGCATGAATATAGGTACATATCAGTCACGCCAACAAAGTGGTAAAATAAAAAATAAAAAATAAACTTTTTTTAGGGTACCTCCCATAGACGTAAAGGGGGGGGTGATTTTTTTTTTCTCGACTAATCCTATAGTGTGGGGTATCGTTGGATAGGTCTTTTAAAACCATTGCGGGGTTGCTAAAATGATTTTCTATTCAGTGATCTGTTTGCGAAATATTCAACTTTAAAGTGAAAACTTTCATTAAAATCGAGCGTCCCCCCCCCTCTAAAATCTAAACTGTTGGGTGGAAAAATTAAAAAAAAATCAGAATGGTAGTAAATATATCAAATTTACTAGGAAAATTATAGCGGCTAAGATTGCTTGGAAATTATTTGTAGTTTAAGAGTAAATCGTAGTCTAAGGTATAAAACATACCTAAACTTAGATGATTACACATACTTGATTTTTTCGTAATGGCTACGGAACCCTACCTTGGGCGTGTCCGACACGCTCTTTGCCGGTTTTTTTTAAGAACTGATATAACTTCACCTTTCGTGCGATGCCGGCTATCGTTGATATTTAGGACACCTGTGTATTTAACATAAGCATACACACGAAATCACACACGAAATATGATTTTAGAATACTATCGTATCTCAACTTACCTTTTTGTGGTTTATTTTTTCTTAAAACACGTTCAAAATATAAAAACCGATTTGTTTCCAAACTTAAACCACCAAGTCCACAATCGTGTTGCCGACACGCGTGATTTGAGAAAATTCGGTCGCCGCTCAAAAAGGGATACCGAGAAACTAACTGTACTCTAATGGTACACGTTTGAGGGTCTTCAATTTTAAATTGAATCGGAAGATTTTGGTTAAAACTGTTACTGTATTCTTTAAAATAAATGTTTCAAATGTTTTGAATTTTGAAAAAAACCCATATCACATCTGATGGAGAGTGCAGATGCGGCCAAAGGTGTATCTCACTGGTTCAGTAACAGCTCACTGTAGCCTTGAAGAGCCCTAGGTCGTATCTATTTGGAAATATAGACGATGGGAACGAATTCCATTCCTTAGTAGTTCGTATTAGAACAGATGAAGCGACCGCTTCGTGTGGACCAATACTAACCATAAAAGGTAAAAAAAAATAATAAAAAAAATATCACGGGACAATTCACACCAATTGACCTAGTCCCAAAGTAAGCTAGGCAAAGCTTGTGTTATGGGTACTAGGCAACGGATAAACATACTTATATAGATAGATACATACTTAAATACATATTAAACACCCAAGACCCGAGAACAAACATTCGTATTTTTCATACAAATATCTGCCCCGACACGGGAATCGAACCTGGGACCTCAAGCTTCATAGTCAGGGTCTCTAACCACTAGGCCATCTGGTCGTCTAAAAGGTAGGTAAATAAATATCACGGGACAATTCACACCAATTGACCTAGTCCCAAAGTAAGCTAGGCAAAGCTTGTGTTATGGGTACTAGGCAACGGATAAACATACTTATATAGATAGATACATACTTAAATACATATTAAACACCCAAGACCCGAGAACAAACATTCGTATTTTTTATACAAATATCTGCCCCGACACGGGAATCGAACCCGGAACCTCAAGCTTCATAGTCAGAGTCTCTAACCACTAGGCCACCACACCATCAGGACCTCTACCATGAGTTTACACTAGTTTAAGTGACCGTACTCGCTAGCGACGGCGTAAATTATTTGTATGGAGAATTGTACAGCGCCTCTAGCGGTCACTTACGGAAGTACAATTCTCCATACAAATAATTTACGCCGTCGCTAGCGAGTACGGTCATGTAAACTAGTGTAAACTCATGGTAGAGGTCCTGGTCGTCTAAAAGGTAGGTAAGGATGAAGACATTCCCGCCGCTTGTATGTCCGTTGGTAAAGAGATGGAGGAATTAAATGACGTAATTGCGCACACCCACCAATTTATACTCCGTTAAGAAGGATCTTCAGAATGTAACAGTCATCTAAAGGCTCTACCTGCGTGGTAACAGCAATACAAAGGCTTATGTGGCCAGTTTTAGAAAGTGCAAGGCGTTTTGCAACAGCAAAGGTTGCACTGGTTCGAATATCATGTTAAGCCGCTTGTATTTATGTTAAGTGTAATTATATCACTCTATTTTAGATGAACAAGAACCTGAAAGTGGGCTCATCCATATATTTTTAATTTACTTTGTCTTGTTAGTCATGCAAAATATACGAGAATTAACAAAAAGGTTTGTTAAACAAAAAACTTAAACTAACTTAGTCAAACTTAAAAGTCTATATTTAAAAATATCACCCAGATCAGGCAGGATATTGTTGGCGCTTCTTTATGTACTACCTTTTATCAACATTATTTTATTACCCATAACGGCAATAAAGATATTTTGATTATTGATTTTGATCGCCTTCTATTAATAAATATATAAGTCATATTATATGGGGCGATTGAGACCAATTGGCCTAGTCCTAAACAGTAAAACTATGAGTTCGAGACAAGGGATAAGCCTTATACATACATAAATAACCCGAAAGTTCGTATATTTCTTACAAATATCTGCCGTAACCTGGGATCTAACCCGGGACTTGAAACTTCATATACAGGTTCTCTGAGCACTAGACTAAGGTCAGTGTAGATTTAAATATGTTAGTATTTATTACTGATTTGTGTAATGCTCGACAAAGAATTTAAACTAACAATAAAATAACAAATCAACGTGACATTGAACATTTGGAACATCTCCGGTTTGATTTCGTAACTTCGGATTCAAACCTTTTCTTTGTCGAAAATCGGCGCGTCGGTAACGCACGAATGCTTGTTGTTCTGTCAATTTTCTCCACCTGGAAATAAACCTTTTTCCTTTGAAGTAGGCTCTACATTCCTTCGAAACACAAAGGTTTACCTGAATGAATGGGCAGCGGTTAACGATAGGCCAATTCAATGTTTTTTTATCGATATCTTTTTTTGCGAAGGCTCGTCACTAGTAAGAAAGAATTAAGGCACGGTATGGTTTGTCGAAAGTATTTGCTTTTGTGTATAAACCGTATTTAACGGATAGAGAAATATGTAGAGTAATAAAATAAATAATTAACTAACACATTATCAAAAAAAAAACAGATTTTTCAAGAGAATTCGCTTTTGGGATAAAGATTTTTTTTAACGATTCAAAGGAAATCTAAAATTAATTACAGCGGGTACAACAAACTAATTTCATCGTATTTGAAATGTCAAGGGCAGTCATGGAATGTGTTAAACAAAATACATAAACTTTAAAAATGATTATGATCATTTTACATTATGTAATTTTCGTTAAAAATATAAATTCAAATTTTAATTCTTTTCTTCTGTTTCTCTATCTACAGAGTTCGATATCTATGAGTTTGGTACACGATCAGAGGCAATTTGGAAATTATTAGAATAGTAATAAGTACTTATTTAATACATTTTATTACATAATTAAACAAAATGTCAACAAAATTGGTTAGTAAAAAAATCAAAACTCTTAAAAACTAAGTTAGTACAGCACCAAACATACAATATACACCAAATTTAAAATATAAATTAGAAGAACTTTTCTGATATTAAAATTTACAGATCGGTTTAGGTTGTCTTAAAATTATTTGAAGTTGAAGATTAAAGTACCATTATGTATTAAGAATGAAAGAAAGAAATAAAAGAAAGAAATATTCGTGTCATTTTTATAAAAACAAAGAAAATTAAACTGAGACAAATATTGCCACGAAATGGTCCCAACTCAGCATAATGTCAGCATTTAAGTAGTCTATTAACATCATATACTTATTTTGATACCGTGAACATGATAGGACTACATCTAGTATTTTTCTATACAGCCAATTCAGCCACTTTCCATAGCCTAGTATTACATGTCGTAATTGACAACATTTCATATTTCTACGACTGTAATTTGATTCGTTCTCTGTATTCTGTTTGGAAAGAGAAAGACGCTGATAGTTTTTAATTTTCACTAGGATTATTAATTAATTTATTACAATTTTTTAAAGATGTGCTTATTCTAAAAGAGCGTTACGATAGAATGGGTCCATTACTTTTGTCTAGTCTCTTTTAAAAAGAAGTGATGACGTAAATTTGACGTTAAGGCTGTTATCAAATTTAAAATTATGACAGCTCTTTTTTCTAGTGAAAAGGGTAAAGGAAACATCTATTCTGTGGAAGTATTTGTAAGTACACATATGTTTTAAAATTTGTTGTATTTTTTTAAATATGGAGAAATAAATTATAATTAATATTTTTTCCGTGTTCAGGAGGCGAAACTCTTTCGATTCCTGCAGTAATTTTCAGGTGTTTAAAAAATGAAAGGTTGTCAATTGCACAAAGATGTATAACATGATAACAGCAAGACGATACGTTACCTACACTTGTAAATTAAACATAAATGGCTATTGAATCCGCACTGGGCCCACGTGGATACTTCGGGCCAACCCCTCTCATTGTGAGAGGAGGCCTGTGCCTGTGCGTATATAGGCTGAGATGATGATGATGAGGATTTTAGATTTATCACTTTTTTATTTAGTTACGGCCGGGTGCGAGATCTTTAAGACTTTGGTTTTAGCATGTAAAATGGCGAATTCAATTTCCCATGATTTAGAAATGAAGAAATCCGCGCAAAAACTAAAATCACCGACATAGCTCGAAGAATCGCCAGACTCAAGTGGCACTGGACAGAGCACATCGCTCGTAGAACTGATGGCCGATGGGGCGAAAAGGTTCTCGAGTGGCGTCCACGGACCGGAAGACGCAGTGTAGGTGAGCCTCCAACACGATGGAGCGTCGACCTGGTTAAGGTTGCGGGAACGCGTTGGATGCGGATGGCACGAGACCGATCTGTTTGGCGAGCCTTGGGGAAGGCCTATGTTCATATGCTAACAATTTCACAAAGATCTTTTCCGTAATTTATATGTCCACAGACTGAACTATCCTTATCAGAACACAAGTTCTCAGAACTCTTATAATGGAGAGATTACCCGGTCAGCGTGGGAGTGATGCTGCAACGACGATTTACTTTCTGTATAGCAATATTTTTATAATGAGCTTGTAATGGTCGGCTTGGTAGAAAATACATGATTACTGTGAAATGTCAAACACGTGAGCGAGCATACAAAACGGAGGGAAATCGTGTAAATAGGGCGCTTAGGGCGTGACTCTCAGTTTAGTTCCTGTTGTTTTATGTGACGGATAAATGTGATGCTGTCTCTGTTTAATCGAATAAAATAAACAGAGACGGCAACATAGATTTGTCACTAATACAACAAAAACTTAATGGAGTGGTGAATTAAGGGGTTAGTTAGAGTTATAAAAGAGACTATAAAACCTAAATAAGTATTATGTATGCGAAAATATGTTACGTTTTGTAGTATGTTTATTCTTCTTTCATCTCACAGAGCACTGAATAAATATGAGTTCCTGTTCAGTTCATTACATTGTGTCAAAAGATAGTATTGACAAAACGTTTTTATTTATAACAGCGAAAATATTGTAGATCGATAAATAGTCAAACTTCACTAACGTAAAAAACTATCGATACATTTATTGTTGCGGTAACAAACATCACTAATTTCTTCACATAGATTTAATATGTCTATGGCCAAAAAAAGTATTTTTAAAATAAAAGCAGCCAGCATTTTTTTAAACAATGTTTAACTTAGGCACATACTTAAGTACTTATGAATGTGGTAGCAAATACACTTTTGTTTCCTTCCTTTGTTATTTTTTTTTTAATATTTTGTCGCATAATCGCCATTTCACGGTCAAAGAAGGGGTTATTTGCCTTTATGGCGTTTTTATTACGCGATTGGAATAAATAAAACAATAATAAAGTCGTTCAAGACCAGATGCAGTTTTAAGTTTTTGTACTTCAGTCGCAGTAAAAGCGGAGCGACATGACTTTTATCAGCTTTATTTAGTTTCAATACTTATTAGCAAAAAAAATGCACTGTAAAGTAGGTACTTGGTTTTTTTTGTATAAACTACTCGTTAAACCCGAAGGTCGACATTTTGAAAAAAAAAAAAATTATTAAGCCTAAAGAAATGGAACAAAATCAAACTTCCAAATGTTCAAATCTGAGCTTTCCTGCAGTCAATTTTTATATACAGCGATCAAAAATGTGTATGCACTGGTGTAACTATAGGGCGGCAGGGCTGGCCAAATGCCACGGGCCCTTGACCCCAGAGGGTTCCGGCCCAAGAGATCCCGAGCTTACAAAAAAACATTAAAATCAAATTACAACGTAACGATTTTTACTGTGATGGCCCCATCCAAAGAATTTACGGGCCTCAGATGGTACAATACGTTAACTTTTAGTTTACCACTGGCAGATAAAAAAAAAAAAACTATATATATTAGGGGACAATCTTACACAAATCGACCTAGTCCCAAACTAAGCAAAGCTTGTACTATGGGTACTAGACGACGATAAACATACTTATATAGGTAAATAAATACTTAAATACATAGAAAACATCCATAACTCAGGAACAAATATTCGTGCTCATCACACAAATAAATGCCCTTACCGGGATTCGAACCTAGGACCTCTTGCTTCGTAGGCAGGGTCACTACCAACTAGGCTAAAGTGGTCGTTTTTGATTGCTTGCCTTCATTTAATTTCCAACTTTAACACCATACAAATAAAGTAGTTATTACAAAATCTGCAAACGTGGCCAAAGTATTCTAAAATTGGCTTTATTTGTAGGTCATTAAAGTTGAATATGAAATGAAGGCAAACCATCTGTCAGTGGTAAACTTTATGTAATTTTACTGCATAGTTATAGTATAAATCTTCCCAGGTGAATTTTTCGCTTCGAGCCATTACATTAAATTTGAACCTTAATACTATGACGATACCGTTTGTTTTGAAAGATAAGGGCTCGAAGCGAAAAATTCACCTGGGAAGATTTATACTAACGCCACTATGTGTATGACCCCTTTGGCAAAATCTTTGACAGCGCTCGTATAGCATAGCAAGCAGTGTGCCTCATCAAAGTACATCTGGTACGAAAGTGCACCGGACGCAGCGGTCAGAGGCCCTACCACGAAGTGCATAATTCGAACTTCGTTTCGTGCCGTCCCGCTCACGCTAATATGATTTGACACGAGAATGAGAGGGATAATACGATGCGAACTTCGATTTTCGAATTTCGTAGTAGCGCCTCAGCTGTTTGCCGCCATATTGGTTTCGCTTTCGCATAAAATAAGAGGGTGCTTTGACGCTATGGTTTTTTTGGTATGCCTGAATTAGCTTGAACGTTTTATACCGCGATTAGGATATGAGCTTTCATTTCATACAGTTCCTAAACCCAACTGGTAGGGTCAACGTCATAAATAAGTTATTACTTTTGTACCTTGTCACTTTTACGTCATTTTTGAAAAGCCATACGAAATTAGTAACGACTGAATCGGCAAGGTACAAAAATGAACACTTATTTATGACGTTGACTGTACAGGGCGAGAGATTAAGTTGTACCTACTAGTTCTGGAAAAAATAATAATCATCATCATCATCATCTATATACGTCCCACTCCAAGGCTTTTTCTCAGAATGACAGGGCTTCAGGCGCAGTTCCCACGCGGGTCGAGTGCGGATTGGGAACTTAACACACACCATTGTCTTCTCAGGGGTGTGCAGGTTTCCTCACGGTGTTGTCCTTTACCGTAATACTCATGGGTAGGTACCTAAAGGTAATTTCGAACATAAATTCTGAAAAACTCAGAGGTGCGAGTCCGGATTCGAACGACGCTCAGCTTGAGAGGCAATAGCTCAAACCACTAGGCCACCACGGCTTTTCGTAAAGTACGACCTGTAATTGCAGACCCGGAATGAAAGACAATAATGGTCAGATATTATTTATTTTATTAGCAGTACGGCTGCTCACCGAATCTAAGATTATTTAAAAGCGTAAAAGTTTTTATTATTTATTTTATTAGCAGCCGTACTGCTAATAACATAAATAATATTTGAATAAATAGATGTGGTACATCATTTCTTACGCATTTCCAATGTAATTTGGAACGTAGGAGTCGTAGCTTCTAATAGTTGCGATGGATGTTACCACACGCCACTGTTGGCGTATGTAAGCGATTAAGAATTTCGGGGGAGTCGTTTGGATGCGACGTGGTTCAATTGGTAGAACACCCGTTGGGGCGCATACCCGGGAGACGTGGGTTCGAATCCACCCGGCGCACCCGAGAAACTTTTTCGCTTTTAAATAATCTAATAATGGTCATCATCATCATTTCAGCCGAAAGACGTCCACTGCTGAATATAGGCCTCCCCGAGGTTCACCAAACAGATGTACCACGGCGTTCAAAAATCCACGTCATTTAGAAAGTATATTTTTTGTTTCAGTGTCCGGCATGTCGCTACCGGACGTGACGTCAGCGCGCAGCTCGCCGGCGCCGGACGCCTGTCCGGAGTGCGACACCAGCGCCTCCGTCACTTCCGACTTGCACAAGGTAATTCCATCCTCATACTCATACTCATTGTACTAATACTCATACATACAATAATAATAATAATAGGCATAAAATCATACATCCACACAATTTTACAAAAAGCCGCAATACTTAACACTTGCAGAATAGTCAGAAAGTTCATGCAACTGGACCCTGAAATTAGCCCACCGCAGTCCACTTAAATATTCACAACTCTTGCTACATTTACTTGGTGGATAACCTGTAAATGTAGTTAATACCAGCCTAGAGCTGAGGAAAGAAAAAACATTCGAAAATAATAATAAAATTCCAGAATCAATTAGACAAGAGACCCGATACAATATTTTTAAAAACAATTTCAAGACATTCTTAATTAATAAATGTTATTACTCTGTTGATGAGTTCTTGAATGATCGAACTGCAACTTAATTATTTATTAAGTAAAGTAAATTGGGTAAAATTATTATTGACATTTTATTTTAATTGACATTTGAAGTTATTAATAATTGAAATTAGATATATTATATTTTAAAATGACATTTCAATAACTCGTTATCATAGGTAATTATATCAATAATATAGTATGTAATGCATGATTATAATAATAATTTTAATTTAATATAATTTTGTAACATTTTAAGCTAATCTTAAACTTAGTTATATTAATTATTATTGTGTGCCCTTACAGGGTGTCATGGACTGACATAAACATTTATTGTAACACCTAATTTTATATGTACATGACTTAATAAATGAATAAATAAATAAATAAATAAATAATAATATTCATACTAATGTGGTACTAATATTCATCCTCGTATCCATCTGTATCTTCTTTTTACGCGAAGTATCATACACTTTTTTGTTTGAATAAACGTCTTTGACTAAAAAAAAGTATAACTTTGTGATTTATATATTTTTATTTGTAGAGCCTCGATAATTTTATGACATGATTTTCTGTTTAAAGTAATCCTTTGTCCATCCTAATGCATCTACTTATTCTACAAATGCCATTCTTAGGGCGGAAGATGGCGATTTTTTCGAAAAAAAAAACTAAAAACGCCCTAAAAGTCACAAATTCGATTTGCTTGTGCCTGTATATCCATGGTCTTACTAATTAAATTTTGTATTTGGGTCAATCAACTTTTTTTGTAAATTTCTATTTACTCCTTTACAAGTAACTCTGTAATCTCTGGTTAGTGAAACCATGATTTTGTAGTAATCAGATTAACTGTTTATCATAGTGCGTATGTGAAAACCAAAAAAAAGCATTTATTGGAAAAAATCCGGTCACCCAGGGGACATACCACTATTTTCATACAAATTTGGGGACATTGTTGTCCCCTGGGTCACCCACGAAATAGAAGCTAAACAAAATAAAATAAATATGGCAATTACACCATTATTGACTACAAAAATCTAGGGTTTTGAAAAGTATACTTTAAATAAGGAAACATAATCAGTTTTTTAATTATTTCGGTTTTCATAGAAAGTAGCAGAAAATCGTTGACAAAAAAAAGTTGATTGACCCATTTATTCTCATAACGTGCACACTTTGCACAAGATAATCGTAATCATATTCATCTTCATTGTACTGATATTCATTCTCGTATATTATATTGATATTCATCGTCGTACTTATTAACACTGGTATTTTATTAACACTAGTCTAAGTATTGACTGTACTCAATTTATTAATACCCATGGATGATATGCTTAAATGTATGAATTGATTTAACTTTTATATATTTCTCATAGCGTTCATACTTTGCACAAGGTAATTGTAATCATCCTCATATTCATCTTCATTGTACTGATAGTGATCGTCTTACTTATTAACTTTAGTATTTATTCTCATAGTGTGCGTACTAATTGAGCATGAGAATGAGATTAAGTACGAGATTGAGTATAAGATCGAGTATGAGAATGAAAATTACTACGAGTATCAGAATGAGCATGAGAATTAAGATGAGTATGAGATTGAATATGCGAGTGAATATGAGAATGAGTATGAGTAAGAGAGTGAATATGAAAATGAGTATGAGTATGAGAGTGAATTTGACAATGCAAATGAATATGAGAAAGAGTATGAATCTGAACTTGTATGTAGTTTCATAAGTTTTTTATTACGTTGCATGCAATGAATGCCGGTTTCCGATTGAGCTGAAATTTTTAAGTATTATGATATAGCGCTGATATGATGATGGAGCTGGAAGGTGGCCATAGGAACTCTGTAATAAAACGATACGACCGCATCGAGTTTGGGCTCGGTTTGATTCGTCTTGACGATTAGGTACCTACTTTAATTCTAGATGGTAACTGTGATCTGACGATGGAGTTGGAAGGTCACCGTAGGAACTCTATAATAAAACGATACGACCGCATCGAGTTTGGTCTTGTACGATTCGTCTTAACGAGTATCTTGGTAACCAGGGGAAAAAAGTACTGTCAGCATTAAAAGCCTGTACCTATTAGGTAATAGGTAATAGGTAATAACGGGCTAGTTTCCGCAACTCGACGTCTTTTACGCGCCTATTTTGCGTAAAAAGCCTGTATTAAAAATATAATTTTTAGCAAAAACTTTTTATTACTGTTTATTTTTCAAGCCTGTATTAAAAATATAATTTTTAGCACACACTTTTTATTACTATTTCGTACACACAAGTTAACATACAACCCTTTATTTTTCAGTACCAAGTAGCGTGCACATGCAAGCCTTCGTCGGCGGCGTACGCGCGCGCAGTTGACCCGGGTCCCCCGCCCCCCGCCAAACCGGACACCCCGCCCGCGCTGCCCCCGCGTCCGCCCGCCAACTTGCTTAGCACCAGACGGTCCAATGGTAAGTTAAGGCGCAAGCCACACAGAAGAGACGTGGGACGGGGGCGCGTTGCAGTCCGCGTCGTTTGTCCGCAGGCCGCGTCTCCGCCCCGTCTCTTCTGTCTGCTTTGGATCGCGACGCTTCTATACTTACATGTAGTATGAGGCCGGGGCCGCACTGGTAAGGCGACGGCGACGCGACAGCGATGTGACTAAATCTAGTTCGATTTATGAGCGGCCGCATTGATCAGTGCGGCCGCTCACATACTTAACTCGAACTATGTTTGATTTAGGCCGTGGTCGCTTTCACCCGCCGCACGCGGCCGACAGCGGCCCGCCGCCCGCGGCGTCTGAATGGTGTGTTCGGGAATGCTCGGGAGTGGTCGTTTTCGCCCGCCGCGTTCGGGACGTCGCACGCGGCGGGCGAAAACGACCACTCCCGAGCATTCCCGAACACACCATTCAGACGCCGCGGGCGGCGGGCCGCTGTCGGCCGCGTGCGGCGGGTGAAAGCGACCACGGCCTTAGTCACATCGCTGTCGCGTCGCCGTCGCCTTACCAGTGCGGCCCCGGCCTGAAAACTGACGATTCAACGGGCGCCGCGACCGCGACGCGCCCCCGTCCCATACGTCTCTTCTGTGTGGCTTTCAGATGCATGTAGGTATAATTACAATCTTCGCAGGTGAATATTTCGCTTCGAGCCCTTATCTTTCAAAACAAACGGTCGGTCGGCTCGAAGCGAAAAATTCACCTGGGAAGATTTATACTATAGCAACACATAGAGCGTAAAGTTAGCCGCAAACTGGATGCTAGTAGGGTAGGGACGTATATCGGCCGAGGCGATAACAATACAATACAATACAATGACTCTTTATTGTACACCACAAAGAAAACAATACAGAAAAACAAGTACATGGAAAAAAATATACAAGGTAAGCAATAGGCGGCCTTATCGCTTCGAAGCGATCTCTTCCTGGCAACCATTTAACGCAGGAAAAACAACAAGGAATGTATTTCAACAATGATGATTCATTAAATAATTTGTACTTTATACAGTTTATTTGTTCTATAAGTCCAATTTAGACCGACAAGAAAAATCGCGCAAGTTGCATTAGGTACATTGCGGAACCTGATTGACCACTTCAAATGAGTTTGCTTTACGGGCTCGCAATATAATGTAACATGCACATTTTTTTTTACAATTCTATAGATACCTGGGCTTTAGAAAGTACGCTAGGACTCAGATGGTTACGAGAATCGAGCAAGCTTTTCATCTCGAATCACTTCTTCCTCCAACCGACAGAGAAATACACAACACGTTAGGGCCGGCGCCCACTGACGGCATGGCACGGCGTGGCATTTTATTACTATCAAGTTATTTTGAATCTTATTTCAATGAGTTTAGAATTCATGTTACTTTATTGGTTATGCGTGGCATCGGCCCTCAGGACGTCGCGGCATCGTGGTATCGAAATAAAGTAACATGAATTCTAAACTCATTGAAATAAGATTCAAAATAACTTGATAGTAATAAAATGCCACGCCGTGCCATGCCGTCAGTGGGCGCCGGCCCTAAAGGGCAGGTTATATTTTTTCCGCAACGCCACATAAATTGTACAAAACTAATAAATAAAGCCGACCCATGTATCTTCCGATAGATTCCATTCAAAATAAATCCGCTGTCAAACCGTTTTGACTGTCACAAAATCTGTAAAAAAAATCAAGTCCAATTCTAAAGCAGGTGCTAAAAAATGTTCCCACGCAAACCAAACCCAACTATAGAATTAAAGTAAACTCAAATAGTTAATTTTAACAATGGAATCTACCTGTATTTTTTGTTAACTGTACCTTTGTTATACTTAGTTATACATTTACGAACATACAACGTAAAATCCATAATGTACTCGCATCCTTTTGATACCTTTTTACATTACCTGCATCTCATGTTTGTACTGCTAAACTGAAATGTCGTATCCTAATTTACTTCGAATAACACTTACGGCCTTTTAGTTGGGATTCGATGGAAGACTGATTGCGTCTGCGCGAAAATGGGTTCCATTGTCAAACCACATAACCTAAATCGCTTACAATAAATATTAATAACACTGTTTTTAAATGAAAAATAATGTAAACACTTTTACGTAACGCTCGCGTTTTCGACGTGTGACGTCGTGCGTTGAAATTTGAAAATAAAGTGATCATATTTTGTTTTTGTGGAAAATAAACAAAAGATACTTAATGCGAAATGCAGCCAGTGAACTAGATTTTTAAAATGCATTCGTGGCAGTGATATTGAGTGTGTTTAACCGTGTTGTTTTAATTAAAAAAGTGAATGCGTTTGTTTTTCTAATTGTAAAAGGTCATTGTTCCTTACGCTCGGCTTGCGAGGGTGTAAATATCGATTAATACAAATGGCGGGCTATTTGAAAGTTCCTTATAACGATACAGTAGAGCAAACTTTACTCTTCTAACTTTAGATTACGCCAACAAAAACAATGGATAAGCGGACTTGACAAGTGAAAAAAAAACAAAATGTCTAGAGATTTTTTGTAATCAGCCAGGTTGGAAATTAAAAAAGCTGTAAAAGGATGCAAACGTGTGGTGTGATGCAATTAGTACAGTATGAAGTATCGACACCGCAGTCGACGGTCGCAGCCGATGTGGCACAACACTATGTACCGCCGCCGCCATATTTTGGTACGTTTCCTTGATAACAGAGGGCGTTATATGGCTTTGTGTTTATGTAGCTTTATTTTAAACACTCGACTCTTTCCCCTGCAGCAGCGGTCAACTGCAACACCGCGACATGCCGCCGGCGCAAGTATGCGTGGTGGTGCGTCGGTTGCGGCGCGCTGGCGGCGGCCCTGGGAGGGTTGTTGGCCGCCCAGCACATCTTGCTGCGAGCCTACACGGCGTCCCCGCATCACCTGGAGACTGTGCCGGCTGCCGTGCCTGCTGCCATGGTCAGTACTGACAGACAGGTGTAGCTAGTACCTAGCCTAGACACACAAGCGTTGTCAGTACAGATGAAGCATAGTCAGTATAGTTTGACAGGCATAATCATTATGCAGTTGAGATACACAGTCGTAGTATAGTTCGACAGGCATGGTTAGTACGCAGCTGAGATACACAGGTGTAGTCAGTACAGAAAGCTAGGTAAGTATAGCCAGTACCTAGCCTAGACACACAAGCGTAGTCAGTACAGATAGACATGCATAGTCAGTATAGTTTGACAGGCATAATCATTACGCAGTTGAGATACTCGTACACAACCGTAGTATAGTTAGACAGGCATACGCAGATGAGTCATGAGACACAGGCGTAGTCAGTACAGATATACAGCTATAGTCATTTCATTACGCAACTGAGATACATAGGCGTAGTTAGTATAGTTAGAAAGGCATAGTCACTACGCACTTGAGATACAGAAGCGTAGTCAATACACAGCTTAGACACAAACGTAGTCAATACAGATCAACAGGCATAGTCAGTATAGTTAGACAGGTATAGTATAGTCATTACGCAGCTGAGATGCACAGGCGCAGCCAGTATAGTCAAAAAGGCATAATCATTACGCAGCTGATCGAGATACACAGGCATAGTCAGTATAGTTATGGGGGAATAGGCCACAATAGAGACATCTCACTCCTGGCCTGGGGACCGCCTGGGGATCGAAGTCCAATGGAAGAAATTTTATTATTTTATTAAAAAGTTGTATTTATGAAGCCGAGTTGAGAAACTTCGATAGCGCGATGCAAGATGTTAGTAGTTAAGTTTCTTATTTGATAACTAGATGGCGCTAGGAGTCGCTAAAATTAACGAAATTTTAACGACCGCTTTAGCCTAGTTGGTAGTGACCCTGCCTACGAAGCAAGAGGTCCTGGGTTCGAATCCCGGTAAGGGCATTTATTTGTGTGATGAGCACGAATATTTGTTCCTGAGTTATGGATGTTAACTATGTATTTAACTATTTATTTATCGTATGTTTATCGTCGTCTAGTACCCATAGTACAAGCTTTGCTTAGTTTGGGACTAGGTCGATTTGTGTAAGATTGTCCCCTAATATTTATTTATTTATTTTAATTAGACAAGCACAGTCATCGCGAAGCTGAGATACACAGGTATAGTCAGTATAGTTAGATAGGCATAGTGCTTACGCAGCTGAGCCACACAGGCGTAGTCAGTACAGACAGATATACCTAGTCATTACCTAACCTTGTGTAAACGTGGCAAAATTTAAGATGACAGGTTCATGTATTTTGTTACAGCTTGTCCTGACGGGGGTGTGTATCATGAGCCTGGCACGCCGCCGCAACCGGTACAGCTATATGGTAAGAAAAGTATGTCATCTCCGTCGTTTTTTATTATTTAAAGTATAGTATAAATCTTCCCAGGTGAATTTTTCGCTTCGAGCCATTACATTAAATTTGAACCTTAATACTATGACGATACCGTTTGTTTTGAAAGATAAGGGCTCGAACCGAAAAATTCACCTGGGAAGATTTATACTATAGCTTTTCCCGCAACTTCACTGCCATAGGTATTAGATCATCTCACCTTCAGCCCGTAGGGTACTTCACGCACAGTTATATCGCATATCTATACAAAATATATAGAGACCGACAATGTTGTTCATACATAATTCAATTTGACTTGACCGCAGACCGCAGAACGCATGTAGTGAGGCGAATCCTTTAATGCTTGTATGGAGTTTTTTTTTTTCCTGTAAATATTTTTTTGATAAGCTATGTAACATTTTTGAATGTACATTAAATGGACATGTTTCTAAGTTTCTAATATGCTTTAGCAAAGTTTAGGAGAAGAGGCAAAATTTAAATTGAAATAAAAACTGGAATAGTTTTTTATTTCAATTTAAATTAAAATGTTGCCGATTTGAATCGGCATTGATTTCTGTATGACGTCAAATATCTTGCCATTACCCACTGAAGGGTTAACCTCTCATCTAGTTACCAGGTATAGTACGAATTTTTTGAGGTGTCCCGATCCCGGTAGCAGCCCACATTTCGAACAAAGCCATTGTATTCTATTATGTCCTCAAGTGCACAATCCTCTGTTTAAAATGAACAGAAATAACGACTTTATTATTTACAGTAGTGAGTTCATTTTCAATGAAACTTTGTTGCCAGATAATATTTTTCAATATTGAATGCGTCGTAGAAATGCACCTAAAACAACCAAAACAAACAAACAAACAAAGTTTCAATTAAAATGAACTCTTTAATGTATGTATAATAAAGTCGTTATTTCAATGAGCTATTTTATCTTATATTTACGTTCATTTTAAACTGAGGATTATTCACTTGAGGACGTAATAGAATACAATGGCTTTGTTCGAAAGGTGGGCTGTTGACGAGATCGGGACACCTCAAAAAATTCGTACTATACATAATCGTTGTGTTTTGGGAACTACATCTCAAGCCTATTCTGAGAGGAGGCCTGTACCCTGCAGTGGGATGACGCATAGGCTTGGATGACGATATTTATAACACTCAATTAGGTTTTTTTTTTTCCTTTCCAGTTGTGTTGTGTAACGTGTTACGATGATTGTGATTATTGTTGACAGATAAAAGTGGTGGGTGCTTGCTGTCTTGTCTGTGCGCTAACGTGCGTGCTTGTCACCATCACCACCACAGTTATACATATGAACAAGTAAGTACCTATTTTTAATAAGTACCTAGTTGATTATCTTTTAAATGGTACGAGCTAGGATAGTAGTGTCTTGAAGAAATTAGCTTTTTAACGAATATAAAATGAAAAGAAAATGATGTTTTCTCTTCTTATGCTAGTAAAGTTGTTCTTTATGTCGCGAGAATTCTGCATAAATAGCTTTTTATTATTATGCACAAACAGTAGAAATTCAATTTCTAGAAATTAATTTTATTTTATGAATTTGTTGTTTTTTTTATCCTGGTGTTTTATATTACGAAATGAATAAAAGTAGACAAATTTAGTACACTAATATAGAAATAAAAATGCATGAAAAATAACAGCTTGTAAATTTAATGCTATATGGACGTCTCGACTAAAATGGCTTGTTTAACTCTCTTCTTGTACAATCTACTACAACAAACAAAAATACATTCCGTTTGATTTTGGTAAAAATATTACCGATTCAAAACTCATTCGGAACTCACACTCGCACACATTAAAAACAGTTGAGACAGGTGAAGTTTTTCGTCAGTTTCCTAACACTGAGAGTAAAGGATTTTTTTTCTTTATTTTGCAGACTGCAGACGCTTAAGTACTGCCTCTACACGAAGTTGACAAGAACCTGTACTTGCTACTCTGTGTCTCCTGACAGCCCTCACAGCAGCAAGGATGAAGGTATGTGTAGCGATCTCTACCGCCATCTAGCCGTCATTTAGATAAACCGCTACCTACATCGCGCGATCGGATTTTCTCAACTCGGATGTATGTATATCTTTATAGCTTGTGTTAGAGTAAGTAGTATATGTTGAAGCAAACATCACGGATTGATAAAAACCTGCAGGGTAATTATGTAACTTTTTCCTCTTCGGAGCGAAATGCACAAAACGAAAAATGTACACTACACGCAAAAGTATACATTGATAAAATGAACAATACGCAAAATATACCCAATGCATATTGCGAAACACGCAAAATGTACAAAAGCAAAAAGTACATTCTTTAAATGTACATTACGCAAAGTGTACACTACACGCAGAATGCATAATACGGAAAATGTGCAATACGCAAATAGTTCAACACGCAAAATGTACAAAAAACGAAGAGTGCGTATAGGTGAGGTGTTCAGCAATAGCTGGTAACTATGAAATGAGTTAACTAAATATATAAAACTAGCTTTCCGCCCTCGACTCCGTCTGCTTTTTAAATGACAATATAAATGCCGGTCATAAGACTATACAACCCTATGACCCGATTTATTTTTTGGGTGCATCGTTGAAGAGTCAAAAGAGCAAAAAATGTAAGGCAAAAATGGTTTTCTAAAATTAAACTATTTAGTGTCTTAAACATAATATATTTATGATTATGACTTTGACTTTAGATAACTGCAGGTTGGAAGATGGGAAGAAAAATAAATAATCTGCTGAACACCGATACGCACTTTTCGTTTTTTGTACATTTTGCGTGTTCAATTATTTGCGTATTGCACATTTTCCGTGTGCATTTTGCGTAATGTACATTTAGAGAAAGTACTTTTAGCTTAGCTTTTGTACATTTTGTGTGTTTCGCAATATGCATTGTGTACATTTTGCGTATTGTTCATTTTACCAATGTTTTTTGCGTGTAGTGTACATTTTGCGTTTTGTGCATTTTGCTCTGAAGGGACTTTTTTGACACTCGGCATCGGATTGAAATGACAGTTTTTGTGCGGGTTGTGACAGCTGGCTGTTTCCGATACCAATTGTCAGCCCATACAAGAACTGTCAAAATGAACGCGATGGCGACTGCGAGGGAGATAGACGTTAGCCTGCAGGATTCAGGGCTGGATTTAGAGGTCTGGAGGCCTCGGGGCATAAAGGGAGTGGAGGCTTCTTGGCCACAAATTATCTACCAAATAATGGGGGGTTTGCCCCCCTTAGATCCGGGGCTGAATTCCCGGCACAAACTAAGTAGGTATACTTTTTGAAAAATATGTAACTTACCACTTGTTCCTTTCCCAGGTATCCGCTGCGTGTTTGAAGGCGTGTCGGAATGCGACGTGGTCCACGGAGCTCTGTACTGGTGCCTGCGCGGCGTATTTGCGCTGTCCGTGTGCGCCGTGCTTGTCTGCATATTCAGTTGCATGCTGGCTTACCAACTCCTGAGGTTGGTACTCTAAGCCTCCTAACCTTTAAACCTTTGCTTGGTAGTCAGTGAAAAAAGGTTCGTCACCTTAAAGTTGACATTTGCTTCCACTAAGGCAATTTATAACTAATATTAAGATATTGGTAAATTGGACACGGAGAAATTAAATCATGTGATTCCTGCGCATATTTACCAAAATGTGTCCCATAAAAAACAGACAAACAAGCAACTCTACGACGGTGTTCGAGGCTCTGTAGCCTGCCACCGATCGAATGACTATCACCAATGAGTCTTCGGGCTTGATGCTCCACTGAATCCAACGCCGCCAACTGATACTTGGCGGAACCGTCCCAAAGGTGGCAGCAGTATTCCATACACGATCTAATCTGTGCTTTGTAAAGAGTAAAAAGCTGCTAGGCTTTTGGGCATCGTACCACAAAAATAAAGTATCTAAACTTTATAAAGAAGGAGAGGATCTTTCTTATTTAAAACTTCAATCCTTATTATTTTGATTTAATTCTTCAATTCAAATAAGTACAGGAGACATTTACATTATAAATAAATAGACATGACAAAACCACAAAATTTTAAATCCTAAGCATTCATGCTCCGCAATTTCTTAGTCAACGATGTCAGCGCAATTTGCTCTATATGCACTCTGTTCTCCAGTAATTTAACACTCCGTTTCAAATCTGTCAATTCTGCTTTGACATACACATAGTCCATTATATCGGGCACTTCATAAGCATTGCGAACCGCTTTAACATCGGCCAGTCTAGTAGCCAAAACGTCAGCTTGCTCTTGTATTACGTCCCTTTCTTTGTCAATCTCAACAGTCAAACGCTCTTTCGTCTTTATAGTTTCTATTATCTTCGATAGATACGAATTCTGCTCCCACATAGCTTTCTTGTGTACTGTTAGATTGAGATTCGCGTCTCCGGTCATTTTCTTCAGTTCACCTAGCTGCTGGAATTTCTTGTCTATTATTTGCATAGCTTCGGAATTTTCTATTTTTAATTTTTCGAAGTCGACCGGGCGGAGTTGTTCGCTTAGTTCTGCTTTGACTTTGATCTGGCCTTTCAGTTTGCTGTATTGAGTATTTAGGGTGCTCGTTCGAAGTCTTAGCTTACCTATTTGGCTGTCAGCTATTTTCACCCACTCGGCCATGTACCTGAAAGGGAAAATGTTTTTGAGAAACGCAATTACAACGTCCATCTTAAGTTCGCGATTCAATTAAAATTATCAAAGTACTTAACGGAATCCTGCCTTTTCAATTAATTTGCCAACTGCTTTTTAAGATATGTTTCAGGAATATCCTGTAGAACCCTATAAGTTAGTGAATTCATACAATTACTTTGCTCACCCGCGACCTCACAATAGCTACGTTTATGTAAAAAATGCGTGTTCATGCAGTTCCTCCACCTGCACACTGTACGAACACACACAAATCACACAAACCCAACTATCACCACCACCAAACTACACTGACGCGTTTCGAACTCAACCAGAGCTCATCTTCTGAGTACCGCAACCGTTCACTGTGCTACCAGATGTTAGATATATGTGTGTATATGTTGTGTGCTGTTGTTGTCTACGACGTTACTATAGATCATTCATTCCCAAAGTGGTCCAGGTGGACCCCCCGGTCTACGTAAGCGAGACAAAAATGGGGGATTTGGGAATATGGTAGAAATCAAGCAGGCAGCAGGGCTGCAGGGGGTCCACCGGAACCAGCTAAATTTTGAAAGTGGTCTATGTGAAAAAAAAGTTTGGGAACCTCTGCTATAGATGGTATCTATTGATGAAAATAAGTAATGCTATCGCTAAAGATCAATAGTATCGATACTATCGATAGTCGATCATGTCAAAAGTCAAAAGTGTTTTATTTGTGAAACAGGTGATGGCTGCATAAATACAGAGATGTTACATTTCCTCGTGTTGCACTAGGTTTTGCCGATCGGCGTACAAAAACTTGGCTTAATATCTATTTTACTACACTTTAGCAAAACTATCGATACTATCGAAACGCGTCGATCGATAGGTCCTAGTTAGCATCGATATTATTGACTTTTGACGCGATACTATTGTTAGTATCGATCTAGTTCAACAGTATCGCCTAATTTTCGCTATCGATATTATCGACAGTATTGCAGCATGTCAATATTTTCGATAGAACTATCGCGCTAACGATTGTTTTCTCAAGGTCAACTATCAATAGCGAAACTAATATTGACCTCTTGGCAAGTCGATGGGCCGAAGTCCGCCGCACATGTCTGAGGTTTTCTGAGGCGATGGATGGAAGTGGATTGTTATCTTTTTCTTAAATGTATAATATTATACTTTCATTTCCTTATTTAAAATGTTTAAATTGAATTTTCCAGTGAATTGGCTTACAGCTGTAATACTGTGTAAATTTTGTTTTACTTAATAAATAAATAAATAACTAAATTATAGCTATTGCAACATCACTGGTGGCAAGGCGAGTACTAGATCAGTTCCCCAAACTTGTTTGTTCCGCGTAGCAATTTAGACGACCAGATGGCCTAGTGGTTAGAGAACCTGACTATGAAGCTTGAGGTCCCGGGTTCGATTCCCGTGTCGGGGCAGATATTTGTATGAAAAATACGAATGTTTGTTCTCGGGTCTTGGGTGTTTAATATGTATTTAAGTATGTATCTATCTATATAAGTATGTTTATCCGTTGCCTAGTACCCATAACACAAACTTTACCTAGCTTTAGGACTAGGTCAATTGGTCAATTGGCGTGAATTGTCCCGTGATATTTATTTATTATTTATTTATTTTATTTATTTATTTATAATTTTTCCATTCGCATTTTTTCCCAAATGCTTTTCTTTATCACTATGGTTTTTTACTGAAGCTTATTTTCATAATCGCGTTTTTTTCCAACTTGAATCGACACTGAAACATAGGTAGGTTTAGGTTATGTGAAGTTTGCATCGGCCCGAAGGGCCAAAAGCACACAGAGGAAGCTCCGCGTGAGCGGAGCTACGTCGACAATGTTTCTGTGGCAAATCGGGAAAAAACGCAACTGGGCCATTCTACTTTTAAGTAACCATTAATCTTTTGTGAAACATAAGGCATCCCTGGTAATTTTTTTGAAGTATAAATAACTTATATAAAAACTGAAATAACTAAATTTAATATTTAAAAGCAAAAGAACTTTAAATTTAAAGGAATTTTGTAAAAAAAATTGGTAACTCAGCGGAGAATACACCAATTTCCATACAAATGGCGGGGACATGCATGTCCACTGCGTTACCTACTTTATAGATAATAAAGATTACTTTTTATAAATAGTGAAAATTTTAAATGTAAGCTTAATTATGTCCCTATTTAAATTTTTAATGATAAAACCGAGCACTTTACAGTTTTTGTAAAAAAAATATTTGAAGAGCACATAACAAAAAATGACTGGTCAACGAAAAGCAGAATGGCCCAACTGTGAAAATAAGCTGTCCAGCACAGGACGTCTTTCGACTGATGATGGTGTGATGAGAACTCCTCTGTCGTTTCTTACCTGATCCATATCTCCGCTGGGATTCTTTGAGCGATCTTGTCCCAGCCAGCAATGATCACCTCCTGGTTGAAGGCCTCACTGGCCTTATCTATGTCCGTCACTCTTACCCCAACCTCTTCTAACTGAGCTTTTAGCAGGGCATGCTGTTTTGCTGCCTGGAATAAAATAATATCGTTATAATATAAAGTGATTAAATCCACCCTCCACCCTTACGTTATCAGTATTCCCAAAATCCGCACTACGGGGTGGATTAAATAAATAAATACAATATAGTTTCCGGAAATTTCAATTCAATCGTCAGATCTAATCGTGCCAATGTAGCTTCGCGAAAAAGCTGGTAAATAAATATTACATTAACATCACCTTCTTCCTAGCTTTTGTCAAGGTGTTGCCCAGTATTTCTATTTCGGTTGATACCAGTTCAGATCTCTCCAGGACGTTTATCCTGGGCCCTGACCCGAATATGATGGTTCCACCGATCTTGGCTGAGGACTCCACTCTCTTTGTAGACACCTGTTTGTAACAAAGATAGCATTTTGTGGGAAGCTCTTACAAAAATAAATAAATAAACCATGGGACGATTGACACCGATTGACCTAGTCCCAAACTAAGCAAAGTTTGTACAGTATGTACCTATTAATGGTCTGAGCTGCAGTTGTCCCTTTCTTGCTGTACCTATGCGGAGGGGTTCAGTGAGACAGCGACATTTAAATAAAATACCTATTTTTCATCTCTCAGGCATCGTACTTATCCTCTTAACCTTTTCATCGCTCTGTCAAATACAACAGCTCTCTCTCATACGCCATGACATCGGAATGTCAAACGCGAAGTTGAACCCTACAGAAATGTATGATAGATATCGCTCTGCACGCCGTGAATGATATATCAGTCGTTGGCGTAGAACCTGCGATGTTGGTATACGTGTCGTTGCCGTCGAAAAGGTTAAAGGGTTCTCTTACCCTTGAAGGGCTGACCAGGATCTTGGAAGGGCTCTGCATGGACGTAGACCCATGTCCAGGGGATTTGACGAAGCTCCCGACGGCGATGGAGGAAGCACTCTGGAGTTTGTGCGCGTAATCAAGTGCTTGTTGTACGCCATTCATTAGGGACGGTTCTAACCTAAAATCATACACATTTTTAACCCCCGACAAAAAAAGAGGGGTGTTATTTTATAAGTTTGACCACTATGTGTGTGTGTCTGTCTGTCTGTCTGTCTGTGTGTGTGTCTGTGGCATCATAACTCTTAAACGGGTGAACCGATTTGGATGCGGCTTTTTTTAATAGAAAGCAGGTTTCTTGGCGATGGTTCTTAGATATGTTTCATCAAAAATTGGTTCAGCCGTCTCAAAGTTATCAGCTCTTTTGTTAGCTGCGGAAGGGATCTTAGACGCATAACGGGCATTGGCTTAATGTCAAACATACGAGTGACATAATTGCGTTGTGGGTTTTTAAAATTTTTAATTTATAGTTATAAGTCTGTGTAACTTGAACGTGTTTGTGCCTGTAATACCACGTTCCCAAAATTCCAGATTTTTCAAAATATTACATTCTCATTACACCAGATGTCCAACATAAGACATTTCAACAAAAAAATCACTTCCTTGAGCCATCTTCGTTTTTGTAATGTGGTGTAACAAGAATATGGTAAGCTAGAAATCTGGTAATTTCGGAATGTGGTATTTTAGGCACGAGTGACACAAACATGCAAGCTACTAGCACGAAAATGTGCAAGCTTCAGGCATGTGTATTTCCAGCCTTAATGATCTAGGTGATATTTATATCAGACGGTTCACTTGAATGAATATTCACAAGAGTGAATGTTTCATTTTGCTGTCATTCCATGTTCACACGGCTTAGCAGGAATGACGTAGAAATGAACACATGAATGTTCCTTCTTCTTTCAATGTGGGGTCGAATGAAGTCTTGCGTCTTGGACGCCAAATCCGCGTGAACGTTCTCTTTGTGTTCAGACTGTTTATTTTTCGTTCATAAATATCCAACACTAATCTATCAGCTCAATACTGAATTAATTCATTCGGTATTTTTGTTTCAATTTTGCGTTCAGATGTGTCACTTTGAGAGAAAGACGCAAAATTAAAGAAGAATAATAATGAATAATGACCCGTCTGATCTGATATCACGTTATGCATTTCGGCGATGGACTGAGGGAAGGATAGTTTAGGGATTCGATTTGTGGCTATCGAACATGGCGGATGTAGACAGTATCTAATTTTGGTATTTCTGTTTCTTTGGCTAGTTGTAGTATAATTTTGATAGTGTTTTATGCGGCGATTAACCTTAACTGTTACAGTGAGCATAAAATTCTATATTGCTCTCATGTCTGACATTTTTTAATGCGCAAGTTGTCTCCACGTGGTTTCTGGAATTTTACTATCAAGTTGCAAAAACTACAATCAATCACCGTACAACGTCGCTCCCAAAGAGAGCAATTAACTGACATTGGCACAAGCCTATTGGCCGCCATTAAGGAAGAAGAAGAAGAAGAAGAAGGATAGTTTAATTAGGTGGTAGTTGATAGTTTAACGGTTCATTTGATTTAAACCAATTTTTGGTGAAACTTTTAAACAATATTTTTGATAAGCCGCGGTAGGCTAGTTAGTGGCCTGACCCATTGCGTCTGAAGAAGAAGGTCGTGGGTTCAAACTTGGACTCGCACCCCTTAAGTAGATTTTCAGAAACATGTGCGAAAATTTGACATTTACCACGAGCTTTACGGTGAAGAAAATATCGTGAACACCTTTAACACTTGGAAGCAATTCAATAGAACGTGTGTGAAGTTCCCAATCCGCACTAGGTACACGCGGAACTACGGCGCAAGCCCTCTCATTCTGTGAGGCCAGTGCCCTACAATGGGACGTGTTTATGCTGCATGATGATGATATTGACACACTCACCTCATGATAGTTTTCTCAAAGATCTCATTCTCCAAAGACAACACTTTGATCTGATGTTTCACTTCATTCACCAACTTTATCAGTTCAGCGTCGGTGATTTCGTCAAAATCATTCAAAAAATGACTGACTGATCGCGATTGACTCGTACTACTTCGGTGAGCATGCGACTGATACGACATTTTATAATTATCTAATTAAAATTAGCAACAAAAACGATTTATATAAAGTAAATAATACAAAACCTCCTCACTGCGGACTTGAGTTGTCAAAGTCGGACGTTTGACGCGTTACCACGGTAACGGTTGCCATGCACTTACAAACTTAGTTTTTCTGTTGAATTGGCGCTTCGCTAGAGATTTTTGTGGGTGATTTTCTTTTCGTTAGCGGTAAATGTGAGTTTGTTGGAGGTTGCTATGGAGACATTGGGTTGTTTTTTCGGAAATAATAACAAAAAGGTCAAAGGTTATTGTGACCATTTCTAAAAGTAGGTTAGTGTATGATATGAGGCAATATAACCGTCTAGTCAGTATTTATAGTTTGCAATAAAATGCAAACTCCTTTCAATCACGTAAACTAAGTATGCTTTTGAAGAAAGTTTTCAAGATGCGAATTTTTGGGGGAGAAGTTTAAGTTTAAGGAAACTTTAACTAAGTCTCATTTATCTTATCTTATTAATATTATAAACTTGAAAGTTTGTATGGATGTATGGATATTTTTTACTCTTTCACGCTAAAACGGTTTGACGGATTCTGATGAAATTTGGCACACAGATAGTTTATAATCCGGATATAGGATTTTTATCCCGGAAAATTGTATAGTTCCCGCGGGATAGCGATAAACGAACTACATATTTGCAGATGGAATCGCGAGCAACAGCTAGTATACTATACCTTTATCCCGTCCTTCGGACATGTTAGAAGTCCATAAAAAAGGTTACGATAATATTTTGAAAGCACAACTGCCTTCTTCCTGCTTATTCCCCTAAATTCAAGTATAGGCTGGGGGGTTTCACTCCGCAGTTTAGGTATGTTCGGCCGGCGCGCCTCCGGGCAGGCGTTTGGCAGTAGGTTGTCGCTCGGCATTCGGTTCGCACACTAGCCGCGTCGTCGCACGGAACCATTTTTCTGTGATTTTTGCAACAAACAATGACTTCTAAACGAACTTATAATCCGTATAAAAGATACTGTTGCGTTTAAAGTTGTTTACTGAATTAATACACACTGTTATCTTTCTTGATTTATATACCTACCTAAATATCGGCGAGTGGGGACCCTGTGCTCTTGGTTTCGATTCAGCGGTGCCCAACGGAATATGAACGCTCGTATAACATGATAACTTTCAATTTCGCGTGCAAGCAGTTAACGGTCGTAAGAGTAGGCAAATTTTTATACCTAAAGTTAACTTTTGTTCGAGAGTGATCCTTCTGTACGCTAGTACAATTAGTTATTCTGTGGACTAGCTAGGATGAATGAGCATTAACTAGGCAAGCATGCTCCATCGTAGGCCTCATCGAATTCCATCAGGCGTGATTGTGGTCAAACGCAAGCCTATATTGTGTAAAAAAAAAACCAGCTAATTAGTAAATAAATGCCGTTTTCCACAGCCACGAGCGCAAGAAGATGTACTGGGAACAGCTGGAGCTCCGGTGCCGGTCGCTCTACCGGCCGCCCACCGGACAGCCGCCCGCCCAGCCACGCGCCGCCCAGGTACCTACCTACCTACCGTAAAACGGGGTTGTTTTAAAATGCAGGGGCTACTTTGGAAAACAGTTTTTACGCCGTGTCCTTATTTTTTTAGACCATCTGTGGCAGTGAAACTACTACCTTGATAAATTACCTAACTTTTTACGTCATTTGCTCAATCGAGCTATGAATATTTGCGTTTTTATAACCATTTTAAATCTATCAAAGTAACCCCAAAATTTCCTAAAGTACATAAATTTACCGTACAAAATAAATAACTTTAATAACTTTAATTTCAACACTAGATGACTAAAACCCGCCTGTTTAGGGAACGTGCAGAAACTAAGTATAGACGGCAGCACTAATGCGACAGAAGAGACACTATGCGGAGAGCAGTGGCGGAGAGTAAAAGAAGCTTATAGAAAGAAAGAAAGAAAGAAAGAAGACATTTATTCACTTTTACAAGACACACATTATACAAGAAAGTACACACAATTGGGAATGTCTAAAAATGGTTTTTATATTTTTTTTGTATAGATAAGTCAATTATAAGAAACTAATTTCAATATTTTGTCATTTAGTTCTCTACTTTTTTCAAAATTAATAATTGAAACTATTTTAGTTGATGACGTCACATTATAATTGAGGGCTCCCACAATGCCAAATTTCTAAATCTATCTAAATGCGTACGATAAGGCAACCCCTTTAATTATTTTTTGAGTAGTGGTACACTATACACTGTGTCACTTTACTGGCACTGTCAAAGTGCTAGATGTCAGACAGCGGGTCCAAGTCAAACTCCGTAGTATAATCCATGCGTAAATTGTGAAGAATCTTACCACACACAATAAAGTACGACCGGTCACGCAAAATACACCAATGTCAAATGAAAGTCATTGCTTATTTCTTATTTAATAAATTCATTACGTTATATAAAAATATAATAACTACAGAAAACGAGTTAGAAAGCATTTATCTCGAAATGGTTTTCGATTTACTATACATTGCAAAAAAATAGACATCCCCAATTTCACACAAAAAAAAACAAAGATAACAAACAATGAAGAAATAAACATGTACATACACAGCTCTGCATGTGTGTCCCCGCAAAAGTGAAACGGTCGCTGACTCAGCATTATGCTGAGGCGTTAGACGCCTGCAGCGCTGATTTTCTGTCAGAACCGTCTGTGACTCACGGAACGATACACAAATATACTATAATAAACCACTTACCTATATAGAAATAAATTAATAAAATGATAAAGAATTGATAAATAGTATAGATTTATCAATTAGTTATTAAACTAAGTAAATAAATAAATTAAAATAAAGAAAAAGTAAACGGAGAAAATATGTTTAAAAAAAACAGGCTGGCATAATCAATGTGTGGGTGCTGGTTTTTACCAGGGTAACTTATCAGGATAAAACATTCAAATTGATGGCACCAGTTGGTAGCACCGTCTATGTGCACGTTCCCTATAATTCCCGTTCCCATGGGAATTCCGGAAAAATATATGCCCTATGTCACTCTCGTAACTGAGACGAATCTAATGACACCTCACACTTCAAAATCCATTGAGCCGTTTAGGCTGCGTATCCACCGGAGCTGTGCGAGGATGCATTGCGAGGGATGTGTTTGTCATGAACCAATAGAAACACTTCATTTAAAAGGTCCTAAGTGAATGAAGTGTTTCTATTGGTTCATGATCATGACAAACATCCCTCGCAACGCATCCTCGCAGATCTCTCGTGGAAACGTAGCTTTAGGCTGCAGGGCGTGCCAAAGAATGATACATACATAAATACAACGCTCGAAAAGCGTAACCCTCCGTCGACAGTCAGGTGAAAAACCGACCAAGTGCGAATAGGACTCGTGAACCAAGGGTACTGTACAAATTATTGGTTCTCTATCGTTTCCCCGAATTCCATATGTCATAATGTTTTCCATAATTTTCGTTTGTTATAAAGTATTTTTTTTATTGAACTAACCTAACCTTTTGTATCTTACAAAATGGCATTTCAAAAAATCCTGTTAACAGCATGGTAAGTAAAATTATGACAAATTAAATTATGGAAAACGAGGTGATCCCCAAATTTTCAGGTATTCAAAATAATAGGCTGTACAAAAATGTTGAAGTACGTAATTTTTTTTTTACAGCCGAGTTGCAGCTGTTGTGCGCAATGCCACCCGACGCAGCCAGCCTGGGACATCAGCTTGCAGCACCGTTTCTGGGCCCCTGGTATGTCATCCAAACAGGCATAATGCCTGTGGCCACTAATTTAATTTGTCATAATTTAATTTGCCATTACCAACGTTTGTCATAAATTAAACAAGTCCCAAAACTCAACGGTAACCTGCAGGCTTATTGTGTAACGTTTCTCACGCTTGCCTTCACTTTCACCATCTCTTTCTGTCATCATCTTAGACCGTTTGACAGAAAGAAATAGTGATTGCAAAGGCAAGCGTCAGAAGCGTTAGACAATACCACAAAATTAAGAGCGTTTATACCGGTTGAGCTGGCAACGTTACATTTTTGTTAGTTTAATCGATTATTCCATAAAAATTGAATAAAAATTAAAAATGTGGTCTATTAGAATTGTTCTCATATAATAATATATAAGTTAATGTGTCTACTGCAATAATTAGGTATTCGTGATAGACTTTTATTTTCTTTAAAAACAAGTTAGCTATGAAGTATCTTTATGTATTTATTTTTTCAACTTCATTTTTTTATTACTTTTACGGTCATCCCGTGAAATCATATATTTCGTACTAAATACAAACTGAAATATAGATGCACAGAAAAAAGCCCAGAAAAAAAACCAATGCTGGGAATCGTACCCAGGTCCTCAGCATTCCGTGCCGTGTGCCACACCCCTACACCACCACTGGTGTAGAGATTAGACACGAATTTTTCCTATACATCATACATTGCAGTCTGCTAAATCATCACCTTATGCAGTGACAAGCGCACATCTATGTTACACCCTCTATCGAGAGATTTTAACACTCCTTCGGAACTAACCGCTCACCTGGACAAGAGATGGCGCTACTGTGCAACTTTAAACAAGTTAGCTATGAAGTATCTTTTTGTATTCAAACAAACAAACAAACAAATTATTAACTAACGGTATTTAAAGAAAATAAAAGTCTATCACGAATAATTATTGCAGTAGACACATTCAACTTATATGTTAGAACAATTATTATCTAGACCACATTTTTAATTTTCATTCAATTTTTATGGAATAATCGAGAAAATCTAACAAAAATGCAACGTTGCCTTGCCAGTTCAGCAGGTATAAACGCTCTTAACCTCAGCTAACCTATCCACGGGAACTGTTCCAGGTCGCATAGGGAATCTGTATTCGCCAAATCCTGGTACGGTGCGGAAGACCTCAGCTTGGAGCTGGTTTCCCTGGCCGAGGAGTAACAGCCAAAAGTAAGTCTTATTTACACTAGCCTAGAGTTCTTTGTCCATGTTGAGTTGTTGAGGAGTTCATCTAAGCACCTTCCGTCGCCATCAGATCAGTACCGTGGTACTACAATATTGTATTGTCACCTGACTTATAGGTAACGCCACCAGAGATGAGGTCACGCACACAGCAACACCGTGTCAACACGTCATGTAATGACAGCGGGATTTAGACATTTATTCGTACCGATAGCAAGTTCAACAGACTCAACATAGAATTACAAGATTGACTAAAAATTTCTTTAACCTATTTCGTTAAGAATAATTTAGGAAAATACATCTGGTTCAAACAAAACGGAAAATAAAATATTTTGATCTATTTTATTTTATTCAGGTAAGCATATTTTTCGCTATTTATAAAATACCGATTTTTTGTTGCGAATATTTCTTATCACTTTCAAATTATTTTATTTCAAAAGAAAATTTAAATAGAAATATAAATAGAAATGAACTTTATTGTATAAACTGTGTACATAAAATGATGAATACATAAAATAAGTCTTAACAGTTTGTCCTTTTCGGACGTACAATATAAAAACTTATTATGTAATATTTCCTAATTTCAGCTATTTATGCACATTCACATGTAATTAAATGATGTCATTGAACAAAAAATTCTTTTACATCATAAAAAGTTTTATTTATTAGCCAATGTTTAAGAACAGTTTTAAACTTGTTACCCTCTAGTTTTTTAATTTCGGCCGGTAGTTTATTAAATATACGCATAGCGGCAAAAAAAGCACTTTTATAAATAAGTTTGCTATGAGCTCTAGGAATAACATAATTATATTTATACTGAGTACGCAAATTAATATTTCGAAGAGATGACTTTTTCGTAAAAAACTCGTGATTACACTTCACAAATAAACAAATTTCCAAAATATAGATCCCAGTTAATGTTAGCATCCGTTTCTCCTTGAAAACATTTCTAAGAGAATGTCTCTCATGGATACGGTAAATAGTACGCAAGCATTTCTTTTGTAATCTAAACGTGGAAATAACATCAACAGAATCTCCCCAAAAAATAATGCCGTATGTTAATAAGGAATATACATGTCCATAGTAGGCATTTCTAGTAGTTGTCTCAGAACATGTCACGGACAAAACGGACAGAGCATAACAAGCACTAGAGATTTTCTTATTTAACTCTGCAAATTGTGACTTCCAGTTTAAATGGCAATCTACTTTAACTCCCAAGAAGCTTGCACATGAAACTTGCTCAATATCCTGCCCTGAATCAGATACGCTTAATGAAATTGGTAAGGTTCTATAGTTTCTGAAATTAATCAGTTTCGTTTTACCTAAATTAACCTTTAGATTGAGTTTACCAAGCCATTTCACAACATTACTCAAAGTGTGGTTGATGTGAGATTCATTTGCTTTACTACCAGAGAATAAAATTGTGGCATCATCTGCAAATAGCACGCACAAATCGTCAACTGTCCGAGGTAATTCATTAATATAAATTAAGAACAAAAGTGGCCCAAGTACACTACCCTGAGGTACTCCTACTTGGACAGTTTTAAATTCAGACTGCTCTTGCTCTATTGTTTTGGTAATTCTATCATATGTATCGATTACTGTCGCTTGTTCTCTATTACATAAGTAATTTTTAATTAATTTAAGGGCAACACCTCTTATACCTAAGTTTTCCAATTGACAAAGAACTGTATTATGGACAACACAATCGAACGCTTTGGACATATCTAAAAATAGTGCAACACACGGCTCTTTTTTATTTATTGCATCCCAAATGTGCATAAAAATATTAAAGATTGCTAATGAAGGGGATTTACCTTTTTGAAAGCCAAATTGATTTTTACTAAGAGTGTGATTATATTCAAAAAAACCTAATAATCTTTTATAAATTACCTTTTCCAAAATTTTTGCTACAGTAGGGAGTAAGGCTATCGGCCTATGGTTATTGATATCATCTTTGGCACCTTTTTTAATAAGAGTTTTTTTAAGATCCTCCGGAAAAATACCAGTCTCTAGAACTAGATTGATAATATATACGAGGGGTTCAGCGATAAAATGTATGCTTGCTTTAATTATTTGTAACGGAATGCCATCATGCCCAGAGCTTTTTTTATTTTTTAATGTTTTGACTATATTTTTCAACTCTGCGATGTCAACGGGCTTTAAGAAAATACTGCTACAATTTGTTTGTGTAATTAGTTTAAATTTATCGCGTCTAACACCGTCCACGTTTTGACTGAGAAAGAATTCATTAAATAGTTTTGCAATGCTTGATGCGTTTGAAATGGTTACGTCGTCCACTTTTAAATTATCGATTGTAGTTTTTATAGAATTACTGGTCGTGGTATAATGCTTTATTAATGCCCAGGTAGCTTTAGATTTATTAGCACTATTTTTAATATGTTTATCATTGGAAATAATTTTGGATTTACGAATTACATTTTTAAATATTTTACAATAATTTTTATATTTAATAATACAAGATATATTATTATTTTTGTTGTTCTGTAGTGATAGATGCATATAACGTTTTATTTTACTTGATTTAATTATGCCTTTCGTTTTCCTCATTGGATTTTCTTTAAACGTTTTTCTTGTTTTCTCTATGGGTATTGTCAGATCATAGATTAGTTTAAGAAGATGTATAAATGATTTATATGCTAGATTAGGATCTGTATAATTGTAAACATCAGAAAAAGAAATTTGGGATATATACTTCATAAAAATATCTAAATATTTGTCATTTTTACTAGTATATGTATACCAAAACTTCTCCCTAAAGCTCAACGTCGTAGTTAAATCTATAGTTTGAGCAGTATGATCGGATATTCCCAAATTAAGAACTTGCGACGCGTATTTAGATTTTTGAATATTGGTTACGATGTTATCAATACAAGTCTGAGATTCGCTAGTCATTCTTATTTATAATATGCATAGTATTGCGTAAGTATTTATTTTCAAAACATGTGTGACCGAATTGCTTCAGGGGTTTTTGAAATTTTTAATTTATAAATACATATACTCCAGTTAATTTAGAATTATAAACCACAATAACATTATATTGCGTCTGGTCAACTATTTCTTACCTAGCAAATAGTACAGTACAATAGTCTGGGAGCCGCAAAATAAAATTGTTTTAATGTCACTTTATTTGCGTGTCGTCAACTGTTAGTCTAGTATAAATTGTAAAGAGATTACAGTTCACGAGCCGCAATATAATGTTGTTGTTGTTTATAATTCTAAACTAAATGGAGTATAGTTATTAAATGTTAGTAAATCTCGTCCGCAGTTCCCGTTGCCGTATGGGCGTTCCCCAATCGGGCGACAGCGCGTACGGCTTCTGCGAGACCGATGCCCCAACCAACCCCCCCTTCGAGGAGCGCTTCCCGGAGAACTTCCAGAACTTCCCGCGCCCCGGCTTCCAGAGCACCGGGAACTTCCAGAACTATCCGCAGCAGCAGGCTTACCAGGCGCAGTACCAGGTCAGATCAAAATCATAATGGTAATGTGAGCGATGAGCCAGTGTCCGATTTGCAACCGCAATGACCTTTATCTTTCGTGTTGTCCATTTATCTTCTAATATATAAAAATCTTGGAAGAAAGTAGCGGGTCTAAAATGGCTATGTACATAGTAAAAGATAGAAATAAATGGAAAACCTTAGATGAGGCCTTTGTCGAAAGACAAGCTATGAAGAGGGGATTGCAACCGAATGTAGAGATTAGAAATTAGTTTAAGTATATAATCAGAATCTCAGAAACGGCTCGATGAAATTTGGTATGTGGGGGTTTTCGGGGATGAAAAATTGACCTAGCTCTCTACTGTTTAATACTACCAGCGTGAACGGAAAGGCACGATGCGAAGTTCGTAAATCGAAAAAAGGCCCTATATTAGCCTGGTCTTATTCCGTCTTATTGCAATATGTAAACTAAATAAACAATGTGTTTGGTGCAGGTGGAAGGTTTCGGCGAGGCGAGTGGCAGTTTCGATGCCCAGACTGGCGTGTGGGGGCCTCCGCCGCCCTACAGCCCCCAAGGCCGCAGCGGCAGCCGGTAACTACAATATTGTATCAATTAGTTGTTACATTATATGCTGTAGAAGATGTCACTTCTAAAATAATATTTGTATCCAATTTTAATTATTAATTTTGTTTCTTACTCTGTGCAAAAAATGAAGTATGAATTAATTTATTATTATGAATTATGAATTAATTATAAATTCATCATCGTCATCGTTTTAGCCGTAAGACGTCGTCTGCTGAACATAGGCTTCCCCCAAGGCTCGCCAAACGGATCAGTTCTGCGCCATCCGAATAAAAAACAATCAAATCACAAATTAAATTATTATTATTAATTATTTTATCATTATCAGTTAATTATTATTATTTATTGTTATTATGTAATTAATTATTAAGGGGCGACTCTCCGGGTTCTACCTATACTTATTCAAAAATTGTGTCAAATCCGCACTGGGCCCGCGTGGGAACTACAGCCGAAGCCCTCTCATTCTGAGAGGAGGCCTGTACCCTGCAGTGGAACGTATACATATAGGCTGGGATGATGAAGCAAATACTATGCATTGCTTACATACATCTGATACTTCGCTTGTAGAACTGATGGCCGATGGTGCCAAAATCTCGAATGGCTTCCACGGACCGGTCTGTTTAGCGAACCTTAGGGGAGCCCTATGTTCAGCCAGTGGTATTTCGTGAAATGATGATGGCGTGAAACAATTTTTTCCCAGCTTTTTAGAGGGCGAAAAATATTCATATTCATATTCATATTCATATTTTCGTACTAAATACAAACTGAAATATAGATGCACAGAAAAAATAATAAAAAATAATAATTGGAAAAAATAAGTACAAAAAAAAAAAAAGATACTTCATAGCTAACATATTCATATTCATATTCATATTCATATTCATATTCATATTCATATTCATATTCATATTCATATTTATATTCATATTCATATTCATATTCATATTCATATTCATATTCATATTCATATTCATATTCATATTCATATTCATATTCATATTCATATTCATATTCATATTCATATTCATATTCATATTCATATTCATATTCATATTCATATTCATATTCATATTCATATTCATATTCATATTCATATTCATATTCATATTCATATTCACACATATGTAAATACATCGCTAGACTTAAAAGGTTCTCGAGTGGGGTCCGCGGACCGGAAGACGCAGTGTAGGTAGGCCTCCAATAAGATGGAGCGACGACCTCGCAAAGGTAGCGGGAACGCATTGGATGCGGATGGCGCTGGGCCGATCTGTTTGGCGAGTCTTGGGGGGCCTATGTTCAGCAGTGGACGTCTTTCGGCTGAAATGATGATGATGATGATAAATACATATTCATGTTCATTTATTCATTCAGATTCATTATACCGGGTATATTAAAGTATAATAAATTGTAACTTTTAGCTCTACCTTCACAACCGACCCCTGGAGTAAACTACGGCTTTTTTCCAGTCATCACCTCCACCACCAAGACCCGGCAGCTGCTACCCTCCTTCACCACCACCACATCGATGTCCACCGGAACTCCGTCCACGAACACGCAATGCAACCGCACACGTGCCGGAACTCTTACTTACCCAACCCGGACGTCCGGATCGAGCGTCCGGAACCACGGGACGTGAGGAACGCTGATATTATGCGGGTGAATCCGGACATGAGAGCCAATCCAGATATAGCTAGGGTTATGCCGGATATGAGGATGAATGCGGATATTATGCGGATGAGTCAGGTATATTAATATACTGTTCTTGTTATTATGTCTGAATTTTTTTTTGTACTTTTTTTGGTGTTCATAAAGAATATTTGTATTTTATTGTAGCCGTGGTGGCCTATGGTCTCTCAAGTAGAGATTCGTGGGTTCAAATCCCAGCTCGCACCTCTGAGTTTTTCGGAATTTATGTGCGAAATTATATATTTGAAATTTGAAGGAAAACCTGCACCTGCGAAGAAATTCAATGGTGTGTGTGAAGTTCCCAATCCGCACAGGGCCCGCGCGGGAACTACGGCCCAAGCCCTTTCATTCTGAGAGGAGGCCTGTGCCCTGCAGTGGGACGTATATAAGCTGGAATGATGATGATGATGTTTTAACTAACATAGTAAAAAATAGTAACTAACATAGCCGTTACACCATTAACATTTCTATAGATACTTATAATAAATAAATAAATAAATATCACGGGACAATTCACACCAATTGACCTAGTCCCAAAGTAAGCTTAGCAAAGCTTGTGTTATGGGTACTAAGCAACGGATAAACATACTTATATAGATAAATAAATACTTAAATACATAGAAAACATCCATAACTCAGGAACAAATATTCGTGCTCATCACACAAATAAATGCCCTTACCGGGATTTGAACCCAGGACCTCTTGCTTCGTAGGCAGGGTCACTGCCAACTAGGCTAAAGCGGTCGTCAAATAGGACTTATGATAGGCTAGACGACTAAAAAAAACTGTTTAGTCTGTCAGGTAGATTAAGTATTAAAAATATTGTACACGTATTTTTTCTTTTGTTTGACAAACAAAAAATGACGATACAGTGCTTAGAAGTTTCGAGTGACGTCACTATATGGTACAATTTTTACCTAAGAGTGACGTCACAAGCCCCCACTCCGGAAGCTTGATGATCTATGCCTTTGTCGATTTTTAATAATTTTATAAACCAAAAAATACGTATCTAAGATTATTTAAAAGCGAAAAAGTTTTTCGGGTGCGCCGGTGGGATTCGAACCCACGTCTCCTGGGTATGCGCCCCAACGGGTGTTCTATTTGAATAAATAGATGTGGTACATCATTTCTTACGCATTTCCAATGTAATTTGGAACGTAGGAGTCGTAGCTTCTAATAGTTGCGATGGATGTTACCACACGCCACTGTTGGCGTATGTAAGCGATTAAGAATTTCGGGGGAGTCGGTTGGATGCGACGTGGTTCAATTGGTAGAACACCCGTTGGGGCGCATACCCAGGAGACGTGGGTTCGAATCCCACCGGCGCACCCGAAAAACTTTTTCGCTTTTAAATAATCTTAGATTCGGTGAGCAGCCGTACTGCTAATATAATAAAAATAATATTTGAATAAATAGATGTGGTACATCATTTCTTACGCATTTCCAATGTAATTTGGAACGTAGGAGTCGTAGCTTCTAATAGTTGCGATGGATGTTACCACACGCCACTGTTGGCGTATGTAAGCGATTAAGAATTTCGGGGGAGTCGGTTGGATGCGACGTGGTTCAATTGGTAGAACACCCGTTGGGGCGCATAGCCAGGAGACGTGGGTTCGAATCCCACCGGCGCACCCGAAAAACTTTTTCGCTTTTAAATAATCTTAGATTCGGTGAGCAGCCGTATTGCTAATAAAATAAAAATAATATTTGAATAAATAGATGTGGTACATCATTTCTTACGCATTTCCAATGTAATTTGGAACGTAGGAGTCGTAGCTTCTAATAGTTGCGATGGATGTTACCACACGCCACTGTTGGCGTATGTAAGCGATTAAGAATTTCGGGGGAGTCGGTTGGATGCGACGTGGTTCAATTGGTAGAACACCCGTTGGGGCGCATACCCAGGAGACGTGGGTTCGAATCCCACCGGCGCACCCGAAAAACTTTTTCGCTTTTAAATAATCTTAGATTCGTTGAGCAGCCGTACTGCTAATAAAATAAAAATAATATTACAAAAAATACGTGTCCCATATTTTTCCATTATCTAACTGACGGACTAAATAGAATGACATATTTTGAACCCAGTCGTCATCCCTATTATCTGAGAGTAAATTATTATTATTATTACAGGAAATCGTCCGTGTAAATCCGGACATGCTGCGTACGAACCCGGACATGTCCAGGATCAACCCGGACATAGCTCACCTAGCCCAAATGTACCCGCCAGAAGAACTAGCCAGGCTACAGGAGCATTTGCAGTCTGAAGCTCGTTTCAACACTTTGAGAGGTCACTTGGTGCCCTACCCGTGCCAAAGATCACTGAGGATGAGTGCGGGGAACCTCCATAGGGACTGCCGGATGGATGAGAATGTGGCGATTGAGTGCTTGCATCAGAAGAGCGCTAGCAAAGGTGAGGAGTTATTATTTACTATAGTCCATTCACGTTAAGAAAATAGTGACTCATCGTTGTCACTCGGTTTAGCCACGCCCCTTGACCAATTAGAGAATAGTAAATTAGAAAGCCGTGTTCACATTGACCAGTTGAAGTTAGCCCTTCAGACAGTACAGACGTGTTTTTCGTTAATTTAAAAAATGAAAACTTCACCTAGGTATTCGTAAAAAT
Organism: Archips crataeganus; assembly: GCA_947859365.1. Taxonomy (NCBI): domain Eukaryota; kingdom Metazoa; phylum Arthropoda; class Insecta; order Lepidoptera; family Tortricidae; genus Archips; species Archips crataeganus. The sequence goes on from OX402075.1 coordinate 2,736,146, forward strand.
AAAACTGGATCAATAATTCATAGCGGAGGAAGACGAGTGATTTATAATGTTTTTAAATATTTTAAACAATATTGTGATTCACACGGTTAAATTTCGATTCTGATTAAATTTTTAAATAATTACTTAACAGTATCAGTATCATTAATTAAATAGTATGTTAACTTGAATAGTTAAATAATAATCAATAATCAATTTATTTTGAAGAATTTTTGCTCCATTATGAATACGTCTTTACTTTGCAGTTGCACCGATGAGTCACTATTTTCTTAACGCGAATGGACTATAGCTTCTGCTCGAGGTTTCGCATAGATAAACATTATTTAGCAATGTAATTAATTGTAGTTCCGGGATTTTGCTGAATTCCCATGGGAATTTCATAAAATTGCGCCATGACCTTCATTTAAATTGTATGATGATTGATGATGCATATCAAAAACTTTTTTACACTTACCTAAAAGGTTTTAAAATGATCGCGAAAGGGTGCCAACTCAGCGTGATGCCTTCTTACCATAAGGTTTTCGGGCATTTTCAATAAAAAGTGTACAATTTACTTTTTTAAATCAGGAAATTTTTTTTTTTTTTTTATGGGACAATTCACACCCATTGACCTAGTCCCAAACTAAGCAAAGCTTGTACTATGGGTACTAGACAACGGAGAATCATACTTATATACATATTGAACACCCAAGACCCGAGAACAAACATTCGTATTTTCATACAAATATCTGCCCCGACACGGGAATCGAACCCGGGACCTCAAGCTTCGTAGTCAGGTTCTCTAACCACTCGGCCATCTGGTCGTCTTAATCTAAGTGGTTTTCTTTTCAAAATTACGAGTACTATCCATTTTCACAAAGAAAAAGTATTCTTATTTTGGGAGTCTGTTTTGTGACTTTTTCAAACAGTTTATATGGCTCGTCATAAAACTGACACAAAAAAAATGTGTGGAAAATTATAGATATTTCTTTTAATCACCAATATCAATAGCGTTCTTTATTCTGAGTAAGAAATCCCAAAAACTACCTTTTTAGCAACTTACAGATTCATCAATGGCACCTAAGTACATCAACTTATTCTTTTCATTTCAGTTTCAGACCAAAGCAGCGATTCCTGTCCGAACCCGAAGCTAGGCAAGGAGAACTTGGGGTTCCAGAACGACAAACATTCTCCCAACAGGTAAGTTTAAAACAAGACATTTTAACAGGTACAATGTAGGTCAAATGTTTTAGGCTTAAATAAATAAATAAATATCATGGGACAATTCACACCAATTGACCTAGTCCCAAAGTAAGCTAGGCAAGCTTGTCTTATGGATACTAGGCAACGGATAATGTTCACGCGCACGGCACGTGAACCGACCGGAGGCGACCGCGGGGTGCGGCGCGGCGCGGCGCGGGACGCGGGCGGCGCGGCGGCCAGCTCCACAATCTCCGCTGCCTCCTATACTTCATACTCAGTCGCGGTGCAATCAGCACGCGCCCAAATACCACTTGTAAAACTTATGTATAATTATATACCTTATTTCTGTTCAGGAGTTTATTCTTGCTGCCTAAAGAAGACCCCTAACAGATAAACATACTTATATACTAGGGGCGTTCAATAAAAAGTGAGAATGAGTATGTTATAAACAACTTTTACTAAATGTCATTTTATTTTTCGACATAGTCACCTTTTAGCATAATACACTTAGTATATCTTTTTTCTAAACTTATAATTCCATTTTTAAAAAAGGTCTCATCTTGAGTACTTCAAAAATCTTGTACTGCAGCGACTACCGCGTCGTCGTCTTCAAATTTCTGGCCTCTCAGGTATTGTTTGAATCTCGAAAATAGGTAGAAATCACTGGAAGCGAGATCTGGTGAATACGGAGGATGCTTAAGGATATCGAACCCAGCATCACGAATTGCAGCCATTGTAACGGCGGACTTGTGTGCCAGGGCATTGTCCTGGTGGAACAGCACAACTTTCGAGAGTTTACCTCGCCGTTTTTCGCGGATCTCATTGCGCAATGTTGCTATTTGTTTGGCGTATAATGTGCCCGTAATAGTGGCTCCATGCTCGAGATACTCAATCATTAATACCCCTTTACCATCCCAAAAAACAGAGCCCATGACCTTACCGGCAGATGGGCTCACCTTGAATTTCTTCGGAGTTGGAGATGATGGCCTTTTCCATGTCATAGACTGCAGTTTCGTTTCTGGGTCGTAATGATGGAGCCTTGTTTCGTCCATTGTTATAAATCGCGCCAAAAAAAGTTCCCGGTCTTGCTGCATCAGGTTCAAAGCTTCTTGACAAATCTCTAGTCTAGTTTGTTTTGCGTGTCAGTAAGCATTCTTGGTACCCAACGCGCAGATACCTTTTTCATACCCAAGCGTTCATGTAAAATATTATGCACGCTCCCCGTTGAAATCTTTACATTTTCAGCAATAAAACGAACTGTGACACGACGATCCGCCAAAACTGAGTTTTCGACTTTTTTCACAATTTCTTCAGTTACTGCTGTAGTAGGGCGTCCGGAGCGGGGATCGTCCATTGTCGATGTTCTTCCACGTCTAAATTCGGCGCACCAACGTGCGACTGTCGAATACGGAGGAGCATTAGACCCTAAAGTGTCCCGTAAATCCAAATTGACTTGATCCGTAGAAAAATTTTTCAAACACAAGTATTTGATAACGGCGCGCAGTTCAATTTTCTCCATTTTCGCTAACGTACTCAATAGCATTGCAAAGAAATTACCGTACATTTTTTTAAACAAAAGACAGTTGGTTTTTTTTTCATAGCAATCAGCTAGATAGATTAGCTTTACCGGCCAGTATTTAATTTCGTAATATTAAAAGAGTTTGCATCTCATTCTCACTTTATATTGAACGCCCCTCGTAGATAGATACATACTTAAATACATATTAAACACCCAAGACCCGAGAACATACATTTGTATTTTTATACAAATATCTGTCACGGCACGGGAATCGAACCCGGGACCTCAAGCTTCGTAGTCAGGTACTCTAACCACTAGGCCATATGGTCGTCAAAAGGCTTAAGTCCGTTTAATTTGGTTTGCTTTCTTTTTATTTAATGTGTGAGTGTTTTGCTCTGTGCTGTAGAGCAGTGCCGGCGATACGACCACTGACACTCCGGGCAAGACTATTGTGGCCCCCACTTAAGGAAACCCCTGTAGCACCCCCCCCCATGTGACTTATTCAATAATAGTAGGTTGTTCAACAAGGGACTAAAACAAGCCATAATGACACGAGATATTTAGCCACCCGAGCGAGAGCGAGGGTGGCTATAATTCGAGTTGTCATTGTGGTAGTTTAGTCTCGCGTTAAACACTCTACTTTTCACTTTGAATGCGAGGAAAAAATCGACGTACAAAATTACTTTTTCTCAAACATGCTATGAAATATTGACGTTATGTTCCTTATAATACGCCACGAACTGTCACGTTGCAGGTGCGGCTAGACGAGAGGTCAATAATGGAATTTCATACAACATTGCTGGCCAAGGCCAGCAAAGTGATCGTCTATTGTTTTATGTGACACAGCACCATGACGTTTAATAGGTCGACGTGGTCGACGTGGATGGATGGATGGACGGACGGACGGACGGACGGACGGACGGACGGACGGAGGGATGGATGGATGTTGATGGATGGATGGATGGATGGATGTTGATGGATGTTGATGGATGTTGATGGATGTTGGTTGATGGATGTTGATGGATGTTGATGGATGTTGGTTGATGGATGTTGGTTGATGGATGTTGGTTAATGGATGTTGATGGATGTTGATGGATGTTGATGGATGTTCTTGTTCATGGATGTTGACGGATGTTGATGGATGTTGATGGATGTTGATGATGTTGTTGGTGATGGTGATGGTGCTGATGATGGCGGTGATGATGGTGGTGATGATGATGATGCATGTTTGAGAAAAACTCTATACAAGCCTTGGCCACGAACAGGGATTGCCGGCCTCGTATCTCTAGATGGCCTCGTTAACACTCGGCCATCTATAACTACTCGGCCGGCAATCCCCTATTTCGCGGCCGCTGCAGTAATGTACTATTTTACAACGTATGCTCAATACGAGCAATGGACCTCTGTTCTAAATTCAAATAGCAAAAAAAAATTCCGCGGTCATTTCTTTTCTTTTATATTTGTTTGTAAAGTGGCGGTTTTAATGCTTGCATAATTAACCAACAGATTCAAGCTTAAAAACTATGTTAAAACTAATTGGACTATGCATATAAGAATGATAATTGTTCATTCATTAGAATCGGCAAATAAAGTAAACTAATTGAACTATCTAAGTTCACACACAAAATATATTGTTAACTGAAACACTTACCTGTGAATAAAGAAACGACATTTTAGGTTTATTTTCTATATACCAATTCTTTGTTAAATTATATCTAATTAATTATACTTTCTATTTACTATTAAATGCAACAACTGACATCGCATCCTTTTTGAACTTGAAGTCACGCCATATTAATTTTCAAACGTAACTGCTCTATCTACCGTACACTCCAGCACTGCTTTGCCGACAGTGCAGATTGCTATTTTATCGACAGAGCAGGGAACTAACTGCATTACCGACAGCGCTTTAAAAAAAAAAACAAATTAAAAAACACCTAAGCTAAAGGAAATCTTTCTTTACATGCAGAATAAAATGAATTCATGTTTAATATAATTAAATAGATTAATATTCGTAATTTAATTATTCATCGTGTTTCACGAAATTATTATTTTTAAAATATTTTTTATACAGTTGTCATTTTGAGGTTATTTCATTTCAACGCCCTAAAGGCTTCCACAGACCGAAGCGCAGGGCGCTACGGTCTGTGGTAAGCTTCAAAATTGTCTATACCCATTTACTGAAAATGGCGATAATCCTCCATTCACAAACACCGTGATTGGCAGTTTAGAGGTTTCCAAAATAAATTAAAAAAATTTACTTTAATCCCTAGAGATCAAAAAAGAGCTTTAGTCCCGATATGCAGAGACTAAAGTAACATTTTAAGAGCATGAGAAGTAAAAATAAATAAATATGTTCTTTCGCAGAGCGTCCATGCAAGACTGTCACCGTGGTAACCAGAATGCAGAGTCCGAGGTGTATTTTGCAGACGTGTCTAGTTGCTGCAATGTTTCAGTCAAGGTGAGAAAGACATGATATTAATAGAAAAGTAAACTAACCCATCTAACGCGATCGTGACCTTACAATGTACACACTCTACGTGTCATTCTAAATAAACTCTTTCGAAAAAAGCTGCTTTAAAATTAACCGTATATCCTTTAGAACAACATCACGAATATTGGGTTAAACATAAAGCAGGGTAAACTATTGGAACTGTGATAAGTAAATACTTCTAGTTTAAGTTTAAATAAAAAAGGCCCCTGTGGCATCGTACCCAAAAGGCTGGCAGCATTCCCTCGTTGAATGGCGATGGATATTCGTTGAGAGAGATAACTGCCAGCTCTTTGGTATCCAGTGGTGTCGACCAGACGCTTTTGCACTTCTTTAACCAAGTAAATTAAATGTTGGTTTTTACCATTATCCTTTTTTTCAGGCCGATTGCTGTATAAATCCCAACGTGTCAGCACTAGTTGGCACTATAGAAAACCACCCGGAATCTACCTCAGAGTCCGACACTGGATCTTTTACACTCACGCGACAGCAGCGCCCTCAACCCCAAGTTGGCTCCAAACGCCGCCCGCGCACAGACAAGCATAAAGACAAACTAAGAGACATAAACACCTCTCTACGCCTCACAGAACAACAGATAGAACAGTTGAATAATTCTATGAGAATGAACGAACGCATGATGAGCGATTCTAGGATAAGCGAGGCTAGAATCACTGATTCTAGAGGCGATAGGAATGAGCGGGTTAATGATTCTAGAATAGGTGACGCTAGGATTGGCGAGCGTATGAATGATTCTAGGATAAGCGGTGACGCTAGAATTTGTGAGAGAGTCAATGATTCTAGAGTAAGTGGTGGTGAGACTAGAATTTGTGAGAGGATGAACGACTCTAGACTAAGCGGGAATGAGCCGAGACTTAGTGACCGTATGAACGATTCTAGAATAAGCGATAGGCTGAACGAGTCTAGAATTAGTGACAGAATGAACGAAACGCATTTGAGCGAGCGTTTGAATGAGACTAGAATCAGCGAGCGCAAAAACGATTCTAGAATAAGCGACCGACTGAATGAGACTAGAATCAGCGAGCGCGTTAACAATTCTAGAATAAGCGATAGGTTGAACGAAACTAGAATAAGCGAGCGTATGAACGATTCTAGAGTGAGCGAGAGACTGAATGAAACTAGAATGAGCGGTCGTAACGATTCTAGGGACCGCTTGAATGATTCTAGAATTGAACGCGATAGAATCGAGCGCATGGATTCCAGAGATCGGATGGATGTTGAAGGCAGTCCGAAGATGCGTCTAAACCAATTGCGGATTCCAAGATTCAGTCCAAAAATTAATCATCCCAGACAGTCAAGTTCCGATTCTAACAAGGCTGAATTCTTCGCTCCTTCGCCACCAAATCAGAATCTATCGCCCACAGTTGAAAAGCCATTGATAAATGAAGAGAGTCAAGTATATTCAAATGAACCTGAGACCTCCAAATGCCTGGGTCCTGACTCCCAATATGAAACGGTGAGGGAGGAAAAGGAGGAGTTGAAGACGAACCACCATCATTGCTACAGTGATACCAACACTATGGATTCGGGGTGGCAGAGCGGATCGGAGAAACAAGTTACTGATTAAAAATAGTGGGTGTTGTCCACATTGTAAGCCGAAGAAAATTTAGGCGGGACCTTGTTCAAAATTATTGAAGAGTTTGCGACCTTTATGCGTATGAATCACTCTTAAATTAGAAAAATATAAGCCTTTGTGTTCTGAGAAGTGAACACGAATTTGATAGTTAGTAATTATGAATTGAAAACTGCCAATTTAGGATGGTATTTTGGTGACGTTCAGAAATGTTCGTACAGTACGTATTTTCTTGACTTTTAAAATTTACTACGTGGCATAATTTGGTATATAATATAAACAAGTCAGTGAATATCGAACAAAGAATAAAAGGCTTTCGGTGTTTTGTGAATTTTCTTAAAATAACCTTTTGTAAACTAAATGCGCGCTTGCTGACGGTTTATTTTGTTGCATTGTCGTCGGTATACGGGTTCGGAAAAGTTAACAAAGTTAGTTAAAATTTCGTAATTTCGACTGTCAAGTTTTTTGCGAATATTTCTGAACAACACCATATTCTTAAACTAAGTATCGAGCTTGCCTAACTGTGGTACTTAAGTTTCATTAGGTACATACGACTAACATGATGTGATTTGCTGCACTCAGGGACGTTAATTAATTATTCGTACAAATAAGCAAGCAAAAACATGAAATTGGTATGACTGAAGCCATTATGATTTAATCTTTCTGAGTGCAACGAATTTGGGCAATAAATAAACCGAAAGTCGATATGATATCAGAAAAACCGTCTTGCGGTTTGCCTATGGCCTCTCAAATAGAAGGCCGTGGATTCGAACCCGAATTCGAACTTTTGTTTTTTTTGCAAGTTATGCGCGATATTACTGACCTTCACGGTGAAGGAAAAAACATCACGAGGAAACCTGTATGATGGTGAAGATTCCAATCTGCATCGGAGCGAAATCCATTCCGCTGTAATTTTATTCTGAGAGGAGGCCTGTGTCCAGCAGTGGGACGCTGAAGACGATGGTACAGTAGTACACACTTTATATGGCACGTCGTGCATTTTCGGCCGCGCAGACACGAACAAACTATTCCGATGATAGCCGAAGATACGATTCAAACTTTAAATCAGTCTTATGTCGTATAGTTACAGGGTGCAAATTACAGCGCACCTGTTATCTGTCTTATTCACACGGAAATATGGCAGCTGACTAATATGCCACGTGACGCGCGCTAACATGGCGGCAGCAACCCACCAATAGCGGCACAGGAAAAAGGCGCGCCGTGCATGGAGTACGCCGATTGGCAATTGCATTTCCCGCGCTTCTAAAACGCGTCTTCTGCGCAGGTACATAGTGAGCCATATCAGTTGTGTACTACTGTAATCTGTAATGGTATTGCCGGGAAAGGTTTTATTTGGTTGTTTTTAAATAACAAAATGCCTAGACGATTTGAAATCAAACTTTCACATCATGTTAGCAATATAGTAGTCATGTATTGGTAGTGTATTTTGTGGGCATAGTTCCGAATATCGAAAGTTATAATATCGAATGGGTTATAATTATAATATCGAAAAGTTTTTTCTGGAACCGAAAACTTCTCTGGATTTATTAAAATGGCATCGTGTAGAACCACATTACGTTACATTACGTTAGCCGCTCACTAGCTTTGTGCAACTATAAAGCTAAACCATTTAAATAAGTCCTCCGGTACAGGGGCGGGGGGGTATGACGACAAAGGGGGCCGAGAGGTGCGGGCGGCGGGCACACGAGGCGCGCTCGCCGCCCGCACCTCTCCCGCCCCCCTTTGTCGTCGTACCCCCAGCCCCATTACCTCGCGGACGAGGACTCATTTAAACGGTTTAGCTGTATGGTTGCCAATTTATTTAATTATGTCAATCATATTTGGAAATTGTTTGAAATAACTACGGGTTTAGACGGCCGGATAGCCTAGTTGTTAGAGAACCTGACTACGAAGCTTGAGGTCCCGGGTTCGATTCCCGGTCGGGGCAGATATTTGTGTGAAAAATACGAATATTTGTGCTCGAGTCTTGGATGTTTAATATGTATTTAAGTATGTATTTATCTATATAAGTATTTATTGAATCAGGCGTTACTTTGCGGAGGTCCATATTAATAAACTAAAACAATTACTTTGCTCACCCGCGACCTTAAAATAGTTACGTTTATGCAAGAAATGTGTGTTCATGCAGTTCCTCCACCTCCACACTGTACGAACACACACAAATCACATAAACCCAACCATCACCACCACCAAGCTACACTGACGCGTTTCGAACTCAACCAGAGCTCATCTTCAGAGTTACCACAACCGTTATGCAATGCTACCAAAATACGGTTGCATACGGTTGTGGTAACTCTGAAGATGAGCTCTGGTTGAGTTCGAAACGCGTCAGTGTAGCTTGGTGGTGGTGATGTTTGGGTTTATGTGATTTGTGTGTGTTCTGTGTGTTCGTACAGTGTGGAGGTGGAGGAACTGCATGAACGCACATTGCTTGCATAAACCTAACTATTGTAAGGTCGCGGGTGAGCAAAGTAATTGTTTTAGTTCTATATAAGTATGTTTATCTTTTATCTAGTACCCATAGTACAAGCTTTGCTTAGGGACTAGGTCAATTGGTGTGAATTGTCCCGTGATATTTTTTTTTTAACTTGTCAATTGACAGTACCTAAATGTAGAAAAGTAACCGAGTGTCTAAGTTAGGGTAGTTTTACAACGATGATAAAAAGTTTACGGTTTCAGAAAAAGAGCTTTCCGATATTAAAAGCTATTCGATAAATTTTCGATAGTCAGATATGTGACCGTATTTTGTAAAAAATACTTAGAAAGTTCATTATAATATGACATTAATAAAATAGGTCGACAGTAAAAAGTAGAAATTAAATGACGCCGTGACTTTGTTACCTACTTAATTATTGATAGAATGGAATGAATATAATAAAAAAAAAAAAACAATATTAGAGACAACACAGAAGGGGTGGGGTTTTTTTTAAATAAATGCTTCTGTCCAGTAGGAAAATTTTGCCAGCGTCAAAGTTGAGAGCTAGAGTTTGTCAAGCGAGTCGTGTCCCTTAAAAAAGGCGTCATTTTCAAAAATCTTTTATAATGTCAACACTGATATCACACTGAAAGGTATGATTTATACTTGTATTTATGTAGCTGTCTTTTTGATTACTCACCGCTACATAAATTGGAGTATCAATCATAGTTTTCGGTATTATTAGTGTTTACTTATAAAATATTTTTGAAAATGCCGCCTTTTTCGCTTGACAAACTCTACAGTTTTTTTTTAATTACTCAAGTTGTCAGGCGCTATGCTGTCAAAAATGACCGCTAGCGCTGCGGGTGTCTATGGACAGTGGGGATCATTTAACATCAGGTGACCCACTAGTTCGTTTGTCTGGCCTCTCTAACATAAAAAAAAATAATTCGGGGTACAGTCAGCGTCAAATAGTTCGTGACACCCAAAGTGGTCAAATAGTTCGCAACACGTCTTTATTACAGTTGGAATAAGGCCGTGTTGCTAACTTATTGGCCACTGTGGGTGTCACGAAGTATTTGACGCTGACTGTACCTACCTACAACAACAATAATGTTAACTTTATTGCACATAGCCAGAAGTCAGAGGTCAGAAGAAAAAATACATACCTACCTATAGTGGGATACAAGGAATTATTACCTATAGCTTGACGCTAAAATGAGAAATAAATCTCATTAAGACATCAAAAAACACAGAAGGGGTTGTCGGTCGGATCCTTGTTCCTATTCTGACAGTTTTCTACTATTTACTGTCAGTCTTACCTTGACTTTGTGTCTATGTCACTCTTATTTTTTTATACTTCGTCGTCCATGTTAAATCAATGTGAATACTCAAAAAATGATAATAATGTAGTTAATACGTAATTACGAATTTGTAATTTCCCCCATAATTCCGGGGAAATTTAAGAATGTGCCAAATTTTGTAAAAATATCAAGTTTCATACTTTTAGCCCCTTTAGCTATTGCCTAGGGTAAAGCGGCATTAAAAAATAAAACGCAAATTAATTTTAAACCGTGAATAGGTGAAAAAAGGACTTGTTGTATGTATACTGTACATAGTAGTAACGTGCCCGTACCGTATAAACGAATTGACGTTCCAAATTAGAAAAATGACGTTCCAAATTAGGAAGCTCATATTCAATTCTGTGGACTACTACATACAACAGATCTTTTTGATTTTGATGTGTATTTCTGTTATCATAATTAGACCAATTTAATTTTACGCCGTTGTATTAAATTTGAAAAATTAACTCTTCAAAATCCCACGAAAATTTCAAAAGCAACATTATAAATTCAAGGAAAATTACTTAAATGGGTGGAGCTCAAAAATTTGGAGCACGTTAAATGTTAGCCATACAAAACGACTGGCTGGAAAAAGCTCCGTTGTCAAACCAAAATTACCCACACATTTGTACGGTTAATTTTTGTGTGACAACGGAAACTTTCATACAAATTTTAACCACCGGCGTAAGATGTTTAAGTTTTCGAACTCAACACAATTTTTCTGCAATTTGTATTAAAACGTGTTATCCCGTGGGAATGAGATATTTTCCTGTGGTAAAAAGTAGCCTATGTCACTCTCCAGCCCTTCAACTATGTCATGTCCATACAAAAATTACGGCAATCCGTCGCTCAGTTCCTACGTGAAAGAAGGACAATCAAACAAAAAAAGACACTTTCAAATTTATAATTTTAGTATGACTTTGCGCACTAAATGAAATGGTATAGGTATAGAAGAAGTGGTTTTAAGTTATTATCTTTCCGTTTCTTATTTGATACTTGTGGCATATAAATTGAGGATTATAAAGTATCAACCTTAAATAGAAATGCTCAAACTAGTATTTGGTTAGCTTTTATGCCTAATCTAGTTTCGAAGTTACCGACGCAACTAGTTATGTAGCTGCCGAATAAAATCACACAGTTGTCAAGCAGGAAATATTCAGTTTCATAACTACTTTGTCCAATGTGGTTTCGAATAAAGACTAGTGGTTCGTAACTAGTAGTTTTTTAACAATATGCCTTCAATACCTATGATATTTATTTTTAGTTTAAATGTAGAGTGAATGAGCATTTTGGAACACATCTTCATACCATAAGGCGTGATTGTGGTCAAACGCATGCATATTACGCATAAAAAACGCGAAATATACCTACTGAGTATTGGTATTTGGCAATAAATTGACCAAGCTAGGTTCTAGGTTTTAGAAATAAAATAACTGCCATTTTATGTTCAATAGATAATTGTGTGTGAAGAAAAAATGATTGATAGCAGATAAGTTCACTACTTTGTATAATAATATGTAGTGTGGAATGAGTATTCCTGTATTAGTATAATTACCTTGTTAAAGTTATTAAATACTAGAAAACTTGTATTTTAAATAAAAAAAATCATTCTTCATTTGAATAATAAATGCCAATCTAGTTGTAGAAGATTTCTGAAAAGGCATCTTTTAATTCAATTGTATATTTTTTAATTAATGTTCACCGATATTGTTACACCATTAAGATGATTAAGTTATGTTATTTGGCTAATTGGTTTTATTAAACGACAAATCAATATTGTTAGTCTTATATTTAAAGTGTCAGGAATGTATGAATAGGTTTTATGTAAATTTAGTTCTTGCCAATTTCAAAGAACAATTTATGATAAACTCAAATTTAATACTCGAAATTTCAATTGTTATTAGAATTTTGTAAATAAATAATTTGTATTGCAAAATAATTATTAAGTGTTTAGTGAATGTATTTTTGTCTTATGAAATTTACCTAAAACGTATTTTCTATTTTTAAGCTTTCCAAGTCTAATTAAATGGAATTGCTTAATATTAAGTTGTTTTTAATGTAATTATTTAAATTTTAAATTAATGTTTCTATATTTGTAATTGTTTAAATCCACTTTTTGCAAAGATCGTAATTTAAATAGAGAGATGGTTAGAAGCAGCAGAGTGATTTCACTTTGATCTGCTTTGACTTAGCTGGTAACAATGAGTTAGAAGTAGTAAGGTATATTACGCCATTTTGTAGGTCGGCGCCACCATTTTATTTGACACTTTGATCAATAATACTTATACTGGTGATAAGGTCGATATCTGTATCGCATGAATGATAATGACGTGGAAGCATCTTTCGAAACTTGATTCCTTTTAAACATGTCTCTATTTAATTGAATCTGTTTGTCTTTTACCTCCGAATGATAATTTGCACTTGTTTTGACAGCTGTCAACATTTGATTTTTTATAACACAGGCTAAAATATCCTCCAAGCCATTTTTTAAAATGCAACCCTGAATAGATGTTGCCTTTTTTATTATATGAACGATAACTTGTTTGTAATAAAAACAAAATACCTATTTTTCTTAAATAACATTATTATTTAAGCTATTGAAATATTTTTTCTCAGACTAGTTATATATGTACATTGTTAGATTCATCAGTTATTATTAGGTTATTCTATTAAAAGACTGAAATCTTGATTTTTTTTATTCCATTTAGTATCTAGATATATATTTGTACTTTTATTATTATTAAGAGTGGCCGAGGATCGTGTTCATTGGCGTGCCATGGGAGAGGCCTATGTCCAGCAGTGGACAAGCATAGGCTGATGATGATGATGATGACCGTTATAGCATATTCTTTTCAAAGCCTACGACGATACTACGTCACAAAGTACAACGTAACAGTGATCTTTACGCAATGACATAAAGTTCGTAATAGCTTAACGATTAAACAGACTCCTCAGGTTCAAGCCAAAAATCCATATCCATACTAAATATATCTATTTTATACATATAATAAATCTGTAACAAGTCGGTGTCTGTACATTGAAGATATTTGAGAAAAACTGTCACTAGGGCTATTTATTAGCGCAATAGAACCCGAAACAATGATTTTTAGAATTATTGTCTGTTTGTCTGTTTATCTGTTTGTCTGTTTGTCTGTGCGTTTGTACGCGCTAATCTCAGAAACAGCTTAACCTAGAAGGATGCGGTTTTCACTGATATGTTGGTATTTTCTTGGATTAACATTTAGTGTTTGTTTCATTTCAATCGGTTCACAAATAAGAAAGATACGTCTATTTTAAGAATGTATCGAACAGTTTTTAGATGAATTAATAAGCTGAAGAGTTTGTTTGTTTGTTGTTTGAACGCGTTAATCTCAGGAACTACTGCTCCGATTTGAAAAATTCTTTCAGTGTTAGATAGCTCATTTATCGAGGAAGGCTATAGGCTATATATATATATCATCACGCTAACACCAATAGGAGCGGAGCGGAGCGGAAGAATGTTTCAAAATCAGGGGTTTTTGAAGTAAAACTACGAGTACGGTGGTGAATGTGAACGCGGGTGTGCGGGGGGCTCGGTGGGGGGGGGTTGGGAGGGGGTTAGGGGGTTTTGCGGGGTGGGGGGGAGGGTTGCGGGGGCGGGTAATTTTTTTATATCGGGAACTAAGGAGAGCCATAATTAATGAAAAAGCAAATTTCATAAAAAAAATAGGCTGCCCAAATTACTAATTCCACGCGGACGGAGTCGCGGGCAAAAGCTAGTACTAAATATACTAGGGTAAATCGCCAATAACAGGCCACCCTTCAATAACTGGCCCCCTCATACTAAAAATGAACTCTGTTACCCCGAAAACAGAATTCAATTTAGTATAACGTGGCCAGTAATTAAAACCTTATACAAAAATGAATTTTATTATGGGTGAATAGAGTTCAAATAAATGGAATACCTATCTTGCTCCTCCGCTAAGTAGTGAGGCCAAGTCGTGCGATACAGCTACGTTTGTGTTGAAAAAATGCTTTTTCACGCAATTTCACCTGCCCTCCCTCCACATAAAAAACGAAAATAACCAACGCAAACGTAACTGAACCCACAACCAAGAGAACTACCACCACCACAAACAACCATAAACAAAATCGTGTGAGAGAGACAACAGAGATCTCTCCCTCCAATGCCTATAAACACAATACCACTACATAGGTATGTAATTCCACGCTCTCGGTAATAAATAAATATATAAATAAATAATAAATATCACGGGGCAATGCACACCAATTGACCTAGTCCCAAAGTAAGCTAAGCATAGCTTGTGTTATGGGTACAAGGCAACGGATTAACATACTTATATAGATAGATACATACCTACATATTAAACACCCAAGACCCGAGAACAAATATTCGTATTACTCATACAAATATCTGCCCCGACGCGGGAATCGAACCCGGGACCTCAAGCTTCGTAGTCAGGTTCTCTAACTACTAGGCCATCTGTTCGTCTAAATAATAATTTATTTATAACTAGCCTTCCGTCCGCAGCTTCGCCCGCGATAAATTAATTTTCCCGTAGAAAAAGGTATTTTCCCGCGGTAGAAAGTAGCCTATGTCACTCAGTGATAATGTAGGTTTCTAACGCCAAAAGTTTTTTTGCAGTCGGTCCAGTAGTTTTTAAGTTCATTCATTACATACAAAAATACAAATCTTTCCTCTTTATAATATTATTATAATTATATTATATTAGTGTAGAAAAAGCTTCATGACCCCACACGGGGGGCACTCGGACAGGAAAGATGTTAAGTATTTGGAGAAAATAATTGATAAAAACAACAGTAAAAATTAAAGAATTTTATTATTCGATTAGAAAGCATTTTGATTTAGTTTCGTAAAATGGTAAATTCTAAATTAAAAAGGTCACAATTACTAAGAAAATATGGCCAAACATAGTAAAAACTTAAAATATAAAGTGGTAATGAGTTCAATGGTTGATGTTTCTATTATTAGAAAATAATGTAATTGATAGGATAAGGAAATATTCACAGTTATTGTTTATTTCATTTCTTTCTTATTTTGTAAGTAAATTACTTTTAGTTTAAGACTAGTGAACTTATTATGTATAAATAAGTAAGAAGTATTCATTTATTTGAAAAAAAAAATCAAAATCAAAAATCAAGGATCAATTTGCTGTCTTTGTTCTATCCATATTATTGCTTCTTTTATCTTGAAAATTGAAAATGATGTCTGTTTCTAGTACCTGGCATTAAAAATATTCCTTCTACTACTTAGAATTTAAGAGTGGTGCATTATACATAGTTGTCATTCCGAATGGCAGTGTATTTTTTATTATTTAATTTATCTAAAAGAAAAAGTTATAAGGCACTTATTCTTAAGTTATTTAAATCACTTTTACTTATAAACTAGATTTCGTTGTTTAGCAACGAGGTATTTGTTTCATAAGTATTTAGTAGCACATACTTATAAGTACCCTTATAATCTTGCTTATAACAGAGATTATAAGCGTTTCAAGGTTCATAGAAGTCCATACCTTATATTTAACTCTTGACTTATATTTTGTAAGTTTCAGAGCTTGAGAATCTTTTACTTATAAGTGAAAAGTATTATCGCTTACGACTTGTAACTTACATGAAATCTTACTAATAAGCAGATTTTTTACTTTAAAGTACTAAACAGTATAATATCTGAACTTCCCAATGTTTTAAAACAATATTTGAGATCTATTCCCATAGAGAATAGCATTATACACAAAATACCTAATGTTTGAGATTCGACATCCAACTTTACAATTTATTAGTTAAAAGCAACGTTTCTTGTGTCGTTAAAATTATAAAAGTAATCTCTCAAATGGACTTATTAAGGGCCTACGCTAGCTGACGCGGATTACCCGGAACGGACGCCCGTCGTGCGCGCGTCTAATAAGAAATTGTATGAACAGCGCTAAGTGGCGCGGGCGCGTGCGACGGATTTTCGGTACATTTTAGACCCGCGAGCGGGCGCACGCGGCGGGCGTCCGCGTCAGCTAGCGTAGGCCCTAAGGGCCTATATTAAAGTGAATGATAATGATGATATCACCAGCCCAGTCGAAAATATCTAGATTAAACTTTAGTCATATTTGCTACGGCAGGAAGACCGTGACTACCTTTAAATGTCGATCATCTTCTATTTCTAATTTATAAAAATCTCGTGTCACGCACGGTGTTTGTTATCGAACTCCTACGTAACGGCTTGACCGATTTTTATCAATTTTTTTTGTCTATACCTATTTGGTAGGTCTGAGAATTGTTCATGGGATATTTTTCATACCCCTATTACATGGCCAAACGTCGTTTGCCGGACCAGCTAGTATAATATAATACACGATAAAGGTAATCACGGTCCGTCTTCTTTCTCCAGTTTTAAATACGTCTAACGCAGTTAACAGTGAATTATTAAAATTCCCTTAAACTTATTTGAATAATGCTAGAAGTAAACTTAAAGTTAAAATACAGCTGTAATGTAACGTGTTAGCGGAATTAACATCTTCTAGGTCTAGAATGACCTCGCTTTGTGATTGTCCTAGTTCTGGGTAAAATATGACTTCACTCTCTGCTGGTTCTGCGTCTTCCTCCGTTCCTCCGAGCATTTGGTTCGCCACCTTCAAGTTTTTTAGAAGGGCTAGGACGTCTTCTGTAATCATAAGAAAATATCCTTAGACTATCTTTAAGTCAGATTTGATAGCATTGCAGCATTGGAGTTGAAAAAAATAACCCAATTCGAACCGGCTCCAAAATCCATTCTACAATCTCGTAACTAGATTTGGTAGACAGCTTCGAAATAGGAAAACAACCCGATTGGAAGCTAGCCGCGATAACAGAATCCTTTATTCCTATTTTGTAGCCAATTTCGAGTTGGCTTAGTTACCAGATTTGCCTACAAGTTAGAGAATTCATTCCTATTTCACAACTGGCTACAAAACAAAAAACCTTCTGATTTGGAAGCCAACCACTAAATCTGGCAACGAAATGGGACTAAAATTTTGGATTGTAAAAATATCCACCCACAGATATTATTGTAATAGTAACTACAAAACTTAATCTAGTTACCAACGAACCTGCCTGCTTTTCCCCATCGACCCAGTCAACCTTGATGAAGGTCGTCAGTGACACCTCATACACTTTGTTGGAGTCAGGGGTGGAGGCGATGGAGCGCCGCCGGCGACCGTAGCCTGTCACGCCGTTGCTGCATTGCACCTGTAGATATTGCCATGGTTATTATATACTTCGTTTTGTTAAACAATAGAAACAAAATAAGCAATCTTGAGTTGCCTTTTCGTTGAAAAATACTTGTACAAAATGAGTATTTGGAAGTCGTGCTAACTAGTAGGGTTGACCTATGGCCTCTCAAGGCACACTTCTGAGTTCCTCGGAATTTATTTGCGAAATTACATCTGAATGTATCATGAACATTCCGTTGAAGGAAAATACTGTGCGACTCCAATAGTGTGTGTGGAGTTGTCAATAGCCGCATTCTGTCCGCGTGGGAACTACAGTCCAAGCCTTCTCACTCTGACAGGAGGCCTCTGCAGTGTGAAGTATATAGGCTGGGATGATGATGAAAATAAGTAACAGTAAGAAACAAAAATAGCTCCACAATAACAGTAGATATACTATTAGAAAGTAAGGATCGTCAATGCGGATCGTAATTATTGAAAAAACAGAAATATAGTTAGGTATTTTGACATACGCTTATTCTAAAGTTTCACTTGTAACTACAGTACTAGTAAAAAGATAAATGGTCATATCATTCAAGCTGAAAAAGCAACCAAAAAGGCATCTATTAGGTATAGTTTTCTGACATGTTATATGCAATGATGTTTTTCAAATAAACACATCTACCTACACTTAATCTAATCTCTTCATCATTTCTATTTATAGAGCTTACCCCTTGGCACTTGTCTAGGCACACAGTGACGGTCCCTTTGAACTGCACGTACGAAGTGTCAGGAAACTTGAATGCTCTGAACTTGGCCGCGAGCACGTCGCCATCCGTGGTTATGAAGTTGTCAAAGAGGTATGGGTCCACTGAACAGCTGGAAGCAAAATTTTTGTGTGAGTAAAAGTGAATTGTGAGATGTCAGAATATACGTATTGTTTTTAAATTGAGCAAGATTTTTATTTTAAAGACGATACTTAGCAATACAAGATGTTTTAAAACTAATCTCATTAGAAAAAGATTGGGCAAGTGAGACAAAATACCCCTGTAAAAAGTTTTTTAGGAATTTTTACTTGAAATTGAAGAATTTTTCTGTACTTTGGTCGATGTACCGAGTGTGCCGTACGGAGTTTGATTGAATTAGCTTCCCATTTGTCTAAAATATTCGGAATTTATTTTATGATAAGTGTATAGAATCGGTTCCGCATATGCACCCATCCATAGGTAAACACATTGATTAGATTAGATTAATCTGCAACTAAAATTTGCATCTCACTGAGTTGCATTCTAATTGGTAAAAAGTTACAAAATGTGCAATATAGTAATTTCTTGTATCTTCTCTTATGCACACAAAAACTGATTAGACTTTGACCTTCAAAGGATATAACTACTTTAATATGTGAAATAAAATTTTTATTTGGAATCAAACTCAAGAAAACGTAATTTAATAATTTTTACTTGTGCACGTCTTCAGTCTTTCTCGCATCTGTCGATTCACTCCTACTCCCACATTCTTTCATCTCATCAATTAACCATTCATCACAGCAATTATGCCTACATCTACGTAGAGAAGTTAATTTTTATAGTTATGTTTCATTCCTATTTCGCAACCAGTTGCCAATAGAGACAAACCGAGATACTACAAAAATTCGCTCACCCGTTGAATATTATCGTCTCTTGCTGTTTCCCCGTGTCAGTTACGTGCATGTAGTTGACCAGCAGACCGTAGACGGGCTTGGATTCGTCGTCCAAGTTGATTTCCATGGACAACGGGGTCCCAGGACTCACGGATATTTCACCTGTTACCCTAGAAAAGAAACAAATACGTTTTATTTAATACAGTCAGGTCACTTGCCATTGCCCCGCGGATGTCCAACCAGGGCAACCAGCTCTAACGTTAAGCACGTTGATAATGAAATGGTAAGAATCTGATGGATTATTTCTTGAAACAGCAGGAGCGAGATAAAAGGCCAATTCTTTTTTTACACGCTAGAACGTGGAAATCATTTGTATTATGCACACTTGTTAAGTTTTGGATTTTAAAGTGTAATTTTACTCACTGTCTGCCACTTTGTTTGACAACTGCAGTCAGGATGGGGATGGGAGCCAGACCTTGCTCATTTCTTGTGATGTTAATAACGCTGGAACATAAATGGATAAATTAAAGTTGTGATTTTAAACTAGATGGCGGATGGAAAAAGCTTGAATAGAGTTGATAAGATTACTGAGAGGTATAAAAATTTGATGACATTTTTAATTCTGCCCTAGAATCTCACTCAAATTAAATTTTCATTCTGGTTTCGGTTTCGGCCAAAATAGTAACAGAAACCGTAATTTGGCTTCGATTGCGAATACTAGTTTCGGTCACACTTAAGGTAACTCAAACTCAATGTTATTTTTGTTATATTAAATGTTGTGACGAAGATTTAAAAAAAGTATGTACAGCTTCAACATTTACCGTCTAAAGGGCACAGCTATATAGCCTCATAGCTATATAGTAACAGCAACCACATAATAATATGTTCCTTAAATTAAGTCTTAAAATAAAAATAATGAACAATATGGCACTTTCTTCAAACTTCACCACCAACAAGAAAATGGTGCAACAGCGCGGTGAAAATTTGAAATGAAACAGAGACTTTGTTAAAGTTGACATTGGTAGAATATTATATTTAATACTAATATTATAAAGAGGAAAGATTTGATTGTTTGTTTGTATGTTTGTTTGTTTGCATTGAATTGGACCTATTTTAAAAAATTCTTTTGCCGTTAGAAAGCTACATTACCACAGAGTGACATAGGCTACTTTTTACCGCGGGAAAATACCTTTTCCTACGGGAAAATTAATTTTATCGCGGGCGAAGCTGCGGACGGAAGGCTAGTATTTAATATAGTTATAGAATAACCAGTATACTTACTCAGGTTCGATTAGATCAAGAGGAAAGTCGACAGCTCTCGCGATTCTTTTGTTTCCAGCGACCATACAACGCACCGTTTGCGTTTCCCGGCCGCCTGCCGTCTCGATTACGATCTTGTGGTAGAACGTGCGTTTACCCTGAAATTACACGTTCGGAGAGTTCAGTGAATTTTATGGGTTCGTAACTGGTTGCCAATGAGGATATCACGAATCCTAAACAGGCTTTAGAATTTCGAAAACTTAAACGCAACTAGACCGTTCATTGACTAGTCCATAGACTAGTTGAATTCGTCGACTAGTCGACGTGATGTCTGCGTTATATAGGTGTTCAACGTAACGGCACGTCGATTTCTACGAATCACTAGTCGTAGTCGGTGGTTGCAGTAGTCTACAGTCTACAATACAACTCTTATTCAAGTTATGAACTCTATAGGATATGGAATATAGTTCAAATTTGTTTGGTTGGATGAAATAACCGACTATGATTTTGTGTCGATGACGCGTTCCTATAGGTAACGCCACGAGAGTTGAGGCGAATGATTACAAACACAGATACAAAAAGTAGTGATTGCAAAAAAAGTAGTGAATGAATGAAATGAATGATTGAATGAAAATGTGAGTTATACGGTCTTATGATGAAATACCTACGCAATACTATGCATATTATATTTTTTCTTTTTATACTACTGCTATTTTTGAAATAAAAGAATTTGAAAGTGATAAGAAATATTCGTAACAAATAATCGGTATTTTATAAATAGTGAAAAATATGCTTATCTGATTTAAATAAAATAGATCAAAATATTTTATTTCCTGTTTTGTTTGAACTAGATTTATTTTCCTAAATAGTTCTTAATTAAATAGGTTGAAGAAATTTTTAGTCGAACTTGTAATTCACTGTTGAGTCTGTTGAACTTGCTATCGGTACGAATAAATGTCAAATCCCGCTGTCATTATATGACGTGTTGTTGTGTGCGTGACCTCAACTCTCATGGCGTTACCTATAGAAGATATGAACGATTGTGAACTCTTAGTTTAACCGTCTAAGAATTCGACTAGTAGACGCTCGGTCGATGGACCGTCCAAACGTTAATTCTACATGGACCGTTCAATCAACTAGTCCGTTTATTCAATGCCCATCGCTAACACAGACTTCGGAGTGTCGTAAGAAAAGAATTAAAGGTTGTATTGCTTAACGCGGGGCGTTTGCGATTGCATTCGCTATATCTTTCCAACCTCATGCTAAACAGTGTGACAGAAAGAAATGGCGAAAATGACCGTGGTTCCGAGTGCATTAGACAATGACGCCTTTATACTACATTTTTGGCTTAAAATAATCTGAGGAATCTGTTTCGAATATCTAAGGGCTCGCGCAGACAGAGAGCGGTCTGGAGTTTCGAGTTTTGCGTTCAGAGTTCTTCGATTTGACCGCTCGAGAGTTCTAACGCACACAAGAGGCGGTCAAATGTTCCATTTTCGTCCATGTTTTTGTATGTGCAGCGTGTCGCTAGACAGTTCATCTTTCGAAGAAGATGCATTGATTTTGTGGAGCCTAGAAACTTCGAAAAAAGAAGAAATATTGAGTGCACCTAACTAACACAACACGAGAAGAATCCCTTGCCGCGGCAATTTCAAGCCAAGTTTCTGCTTTTTTGTCACGATTTTTGTAATGTACCTACATGACTTAAATCATATAATAATCTCCTTTTTGTAACCAATTTGATCAGTTTTTCTGTATTTCCAATTTCAGACATCGCGGTGAACGCGGCGTTCTGTCTCGGCGGCAAAAGACTTCTAGAACGCGGCGTTCCGCTTTGACCGTCGCGTGGTCTGACCGCGTGCTGTGTGCGTTATCGTAAGGGACTCACATTCGAAAGAACGCAGAACTCCGAACGTGGAACTCGGAACTCCAGACCGCTCTCTGTCTGCGCGGGCCCTTAGGAGTCGGCCACGGTGTATGGGCCGGAGATGGTGTCTCTAAGTTCTCGAAGCTGTTAACTATTGACTTACAGTTAATTTGTTCAGGACTCTAGTCACACCACAGGTGTGATGGTCCTGCAGGTCCAACATAAAGGTGGCCACGTTGTTGTCCATCGCTGGTTTGCATGGCTTGTATTCTGAAATACATACAATAAAACAATTTTTAGAAAAGAAAAGAAAGAAAGAAATATTTTATTCGTGGCGACAACTGGTTTACATAGATAAACAATTATTTTTTTTTTTACTTTACTTTACTTTGCATGCATTTAAGCTGGATTTGGGCTGCATAAAAATACGGCAATCAGTACCTATCCTAAATACAGCCACAATTTATTGAATCAGGCGTTACGTTGCGGATGTCCATTTAATTAACTGAAACCATTACTTTGCTCACCCACGACCTTGTGATACGTTTAAGCAAGAAATGTGTGCTCATGCAGTTCCCCCACCTCCACACTGTAGGTATGAACACACACAAATCACTCAAACCCAACTATCACCACCACCAAACTACACTGACGCGTTTCGAACTCAACCAGAGCTCGTCAGAGTATCGCAACCGTTCACTATGCTACCAGATGCTATTAGACTCAAAGATATGATGAAAGATGTTAGAGGTTTATAAAATTTTCTTCATATTATTTTTTTTTATTTTTTTTTTTTGAATGTGTCGCCAGAGGGGCCAAAGACGCGAAGCCTTAGCTATTTTTTACTTTAGGGTAGGAAGAGTGACTTGTGCTCGGGAAAAATCCCTTCGGACGACCTGGGAATGGAGGGCCCAGACAGTGTCCGACTTGCACGGACTAAAAAACCCGGTCACAAGTCCCCTTCTCTATTGATTATTAATACAAAAAACGTGTGCTTTATATTTTGAGGAGGGGAGGGGTAGGGAGGGGACTTAATCTACCCACAGTGTCCTGCCTCAGCCATTTGCTGGAAGGCCGGGAGAGGAGCATGCATTCTCCCGCTGGCCACTGGGGGGTGCTTAGGTCGGTCTTTTATGTTTTTACCCGTTGGTTTATTCCTTGACCGACCCTCGCCCGCTTCTGTACAATTACTTAGTGCTATTGGTTGGGTTGGTGGGATTTCCTGTCATATGCATTTATCTATAACTATGGGCTTCCTTTCTTTTGCCCTGCGATGGAAGGGTGGGTCGGAGATCTTTTGGGCCCATTGTGTGGCTTTGGATGCCATCTTTTGGGTGGGGCTACCCTCTTTTCGTTACCGCTTCCATCGATAGTTTTCCTGCTATAATAATTCGGAGGGATGAGGAGTGTCCCCCGGACGGCTGGACGCCCCAGTGTCTCACAGGGGTCATGTGGAGCCCAGCGGATCCATACCCCAGCCAATGCTGAAGGGCCAGAGAAGAAACTTTTAGTCTCGATTCTCTGTTTAGGCTTCCGCCGTTGCTCCCACGAGTTCCCCACCGAAACTACCGGGTGCGTCCTCCGTCCGGAGCTCACCTGTCGTATGGGCGGGAGATGCATATGTCAGGAATTCTTAGATCTAATTATACACTAACCACAATTATACAGAAACTACAATACAATCCAATCACTAAAAAAGGTTTGACAATTTTTTATATATACTGCAAACAGTGTCTAGGTCCAGGGGAAGCGAATTATTATTATTTTATTTATAGAGGTGCAATAAAAAAAGATTTTTGGAATTTCCCGCGAATTGATCGGGAGTTGAGCATTTTTATTCGCGCATGCGCGGAAGAAATCGAGGGAAAAAGCTAGTTGACTCATAAAAAATTATCATCATCATCATCCCAGCCTATATACGTCCCACTGCAGGGCACAGGCCTCCTCTCAGAATGAGAGGGCTTGGGCCGTAGTTCCCACGCGGGCCCAGTGCGGATTGGGAACTTCACACACACCATTAAATTTCTTCGCAGGTGTATGCGGGGTTTCTCACGATGTTTTCCTTCACCGTAAAGCTCATGGTAAATTTCAAATGTTTCGCACATAAATTCCGATAAACTCAGAGGTGCGAGCCGGGATTGG
The DNA here is from genome assembly GCA_947859365.1 of Archips crataeganus. NCBI lineage: Eukaryota > Metazoa > Arthropoda > Insecta > Lepidoptera > Tortricidae > Archips > Archips crataeganus. The sequence goes on from OX402075.1 coordinate 2,760,810, forward strand.
AACTCACGACCAGCACGACCTTCTAATTGAGAGACCATAGGTCAAACCACTAGGCCACCACGGCTGTCATTAAAATTAGCAAACAAGAAGAAAAAACCGGCCAAGTGCGAGTCGGACTCGCGCACGAAGGGTTCCGTACAATTATCTATAAAAATCACGTTTCTTTGTGGGAGCCCCCCTTAAATATTTTTTTACTTTATTAATTCAATGATTTATTTTTAAAGTCAATAAGTATATAATTAAATATTCTGTGAATATTTCAAGCGTCTACCTTTTGCCGTTATTAATATCGAGCAAAAACGAGCAAAAAAATCACGTTTGTTGTGGGGGAGCCCCCTTAAATATTTATTTTATTCCATTTTTTAGTATTTGTTGTTATAGCGGCAACCGAAATACATCATCTGTGAAAATTTCAACTCTCTAGCTTTCACGGTTCCCGAGATACAGCCTGGTGACAGACGGACAGATAGACGGACGGATAGACGGACGGACAGCGGAGCCTCAGTAATAGGGGCCCGTTTTTACCCTTTGGATACGGAACCCTAAAAAAGCTTAACCGTAATACCAAAACGTCAAAAGTGTGCCAGCAGCGCCCGTCCTTTCTACCAGGAACTTAGGTACAAAGCAAGTTAAAGTTTGTCAGGCAACTGTCAGACCCCCGTCAAGCTTAGAAATTAATATTTATTACGATTAAATAAAGCTTCCCCACACAAACGGTATGGTCCCAAAGGAAGATACAATACAATACAATACAAATATTCTTTATTGATCACCAGAAACAGTACAGTGACATTACAAAAATAAAAATTCAGGTAGACAATAGGCGGTCTTATCGCTAAAAAGCGATCTCTTCCAGACAACCAATTACTCAGATCAGCGCCGTTCGCAAAAAAAAGGGCAATCTTTTGCTGATTTGGGACCATTTTGTGACTATACCTTGACAAGCTCTCGTGCGCGGCGCTCGGCGGAACCAACAACAACAACAACAACAACAACACACAACAAAGATTGTTTTTAATAAGTGCGGCAAATACTGACTGCGACAGGGTTCCGCGGAGGGCTTGTCGGACTATAACGCATGTTATTTTATCTTTATCTCATTTTATTTTTTATTGTGGTGGAAGGCAAGAGCACGCGGCCGTTCACTGACTCGCTGGACTGACCTGATTAAAAAAGCTACTGAGCCCACCATGGTCCAGTGTACTCGCAACGCCTCTAACCGGCAGAGATAGAAGCAAATTGCTAAGAGGGCTGTCCTCGTAAAAGTCTGCGACCCACCCAACATCTCTCCGTGTACCTCGTCTGCGCAACCACGACCACTCTGACAAGAGTGTCCGACTAAGAAGAGTGATTTTATATTGTTCTTTAAAAAAAAAAACATTTTTTTGTCACAAATAAAATATTTATTTTTTTCTTTCAAACCATCAACGACGAAACAATCCTTAGTACTTAATATTATAAGCGAAAGTAACTTAAAAAACCGGCCAAGTGCGAGTCGGACTCGTGCACCGAGGTTCCATACAAATTTTAGGTATGTCAAAATATGCGCCGTAAACCGCCGTAACTATAACAATCCACTGTTAGCAGAACCCTGCTTCTAAGTAAAATATACGCTTGTGTGTGTGTCTGTCTATCTGTGGCATCCTATCTCTTAAATGAGTGAACCGATTTGGATGCGGTTTTTTATTTGAAACCAGGTTTCTTGTAGCTGGTTCTTAGACATGTATCATCAAAATTGGTTGAGCCGTTACAAAGTTATCAGCTCTTTTGTTAGCTGCGGAAGGGATCTTAGACGCATAATGGGCATTTTACTTTATTTTAAAACATAATGGTGACCAAATTGCGTTGGGGTTTTTAAAACTTTTAATTAATTTATTTGAAACTTTGTATGAGAGAGCTTAATGCTAGTAAACAACGTGTAATTGAATTTGTTAGTTAATTGTTGTATAATTCAAGTTAAATTGAATTTTAAGAAAGTTACAGATTTTCTGAAATAAATTCTGAATAAGTAACATTTATTGTTGACCTCATTTCTAAAGTTACTGGAATGAAAATTTTGATATTACAAAATTAATTTAATTTTGGTAATTGATTTACATCAATGACGGCCTATACAGGCGGACTGGATTCCAACTGCGGGTCGTTCCGTCTATCCCAACTGGCTGGCTGGTCAAGTTGGGATTCATGGATTCAACCAGTCGCGATCCAACTTCCCAGTGTCTCAAACTATCTCCATACCAAATTTCGTCTAAATCGGTTCGGCGGTTTCAGCGTGAAGAAGTATCAGACAGACACACTTTCGCATTTATAATACTTATTAAGTATGGATGGGTATGGATTATATATACACCGTGAAATTTTAGTGGTTGTTTTCCCGAAACTTTTTTTACTATTTTGATTTTGATTACTATTTTGACTAGAGTCAAAAATAGTAATTATAAATCGATTGTACAATCGATACTAAATCACCTCGTTTCGGGAAAACAACCACTAAAATTTCACGGTGTATATATATATATATATTTTATTTATTTAGGAAACAAACAGTCACAATTCAACATAAATCAACTTAAGTAACAACAAACAGACCTTAAGTTCCATAGAAAATAAACGAAATACATAGTTAATTAACAAATCGAAAACAGCCATATAGAAAAGTGCATCAGAAGGATATCATCATCATCATCATCATCTTTCCGCCTAACAGGCTGGTAAAATACGTACGTCGTCGCACAATTGAGAAATCTCCCAAAATCGGGACTGACGTTTAAGTAAGTTGAGACATTTAAGTTTGGACCAAAAATCGGGACTTCCCGCCAAAATCGGGATGGCTGGCAGTGCTGATATAGCCCCATTAATTCCCTGCTGCTATAAAAAA